>CM034361.1:7610608-8175764 GCA_019925275.1 Mytilus edulis
CTTGGGCGAGAGTACCAAAATAGGATTCAGATATATAATTAAACAAATATTTAATTTCAATTGTTCGTTTCTTCATTTTATCCATTTAGTTGAAAAAATAACAATTTGTAAAACTTTAAAATAAAGATTGTGATAAATGTTTGTTTAAATTTCACCCATATGATCCAATATTTTTAATAACACGTATAATCAGCTCGTACTGGACCATAAGCGTATACTCATACGGTCCGACCTTCGCGTATGGTCGGACCATACGAGTATACGTATACGGTCCGGACCGTACTCGTACGGTCCAAATACTCATATGGTCTGGAACATATCAATTGATTGTTTTTATCATAATTCGTGAAATAATTGTAAAGCATGACCAAATTATAATGAAGTTATTAAATTATTATTCATTCAAACTATGCTTTCTGTAAGCGACATGGATTTTAGCATTTTGTCAACGGTCGTTTGATTTTAGTTTGTAACGGGCAGGAAAAAAAAATATTTCTTGGTCCGAGACCACAATTGTCGTCCCTTGATTTTCGTTGTTGATTTTCGTTGTTGATTTTCGATTTTCGTTGTTCACGAATATAGTCCCTAGTGTTGACAGTGGGTTACTTGCCTTTAAATTTTGTTCCCCTTCCAAATTTATTTCTCAATGTTTAATGCCTCAAATTGCAAGAAGGGGGGTAAAATTACACTGTAAAAAAAATTGGAACAGTTCCAAATTTCATTAGGAAAGTAGTGATTTGGTCCAGCTGAAAAAGGTTAAAAATTAGCACTTTGGAAGCTGTCAAAAGATTTCAAGACGCCCTAAACATAAAATTGTCCATATTTTGAGTTAGAGCCGATGAAGTTTTCTATAATTTCATTGAGAAAGCACTGGTTGATTCAATTTCATTATACGATTTTTTTTCTCGATTTTTTTTCTGGCTGTCTTCTTTTTTCTATCTTTTAACTATTTTTATTCGAGCATCACTTATGTGTCTTTTGTAGACGAACTGCTCGTCTGGCGCAAATACAAAATTTCTTTCCTGGTATCTATGATGAGTTTATTTCCAACCACTGGGTCGATGCCACTGCTGGTGGAGCTTGAATTCCCCGAATTAATCGCCAGCCCAGATGTCAGCACTTATGTTTTGAAATGAATTATCATTAATATGGTCATAATTATAAATCTCCTGTTTACAAAATTTTGAATATTTTAAATACTAAGGCTTTTCTACATGTACCTCATAAATAGATTTCCTGAGTTGTATTCGGCAAATATTTTAGGAAATGTTGGTCCTGATTACTAACCAACTTCGTACTTTATTTGGCCCTTTTAACTTTTTTTCTATTCGAGGGAAACTGATGAGTCTTTTGCAGACTATACGCGCATCTGGCACAAATACAATATTTCATTCTTCGTATCTATGACGGGTTTATTGATTTCACTTTGTGTGCAGTCTTGCATTTTTTAACGTTCTTACAAAAAATGCAGGACTACCAATCTACTTTTTTAAAACGATTTTTAATAGTTGAACAATTATTATTACGTTTATCATCAGGCTTATATTCTTACATTTGCCTATTTAAAATAGTCGTGGTATTGGGATAAAAATTAACATTTTAGTGTATCAATGCATTTTGTCTTATACACTACAAAACGCCTTAAAAGGCCATTTTTACGAAAATTCGACCATACGATTTTCCTACGGCATATTTAAGATAGAAGTTTAACATGTATTCTTTCATTTAGAAAAAAATCTAGGTGTGTGTTCTTTTGGGTGTATTAAACCCCTTAACTTAGCATCTTTTTATGTTTTGCCGCTGAACTATAAAACCAAAACATTAACGAATAGAACAAATGGATCATTGATTTAATTTCACAGGTTTGAGTTTGAGTGTTATTGTTCCGTCTTTATGTTTTAATGTAATGAAACTGTAAAAAAAAATACGTTTCACTCTTTGTTCTTATCTAATTATTTGCTTTGTCACAGTATATGGTCTTTCGAAACGGATGTGCTTCAGTGTCAGTAAGGTAAAAGGAAGAGCGGCTTAAATAGTCCCTTCAAAATATCAACGATCATCTTGACGAAAGGGGTTTTTGGTAAAATATGTGCGGTTGTTCACTTTCGAGAAGAATGTCTTACCGACTGTGCTAAGACCCTAATGGGTAGTCAAGACCATTTAAAACCACCCTCGACCTCGTAGCGACATATCATATTTAGGCATTTAATACGTCACCTGATCTTCAAATTTTGCGATTGTGGTATTACCTCACTGTGCAATATTCACTGGGAAGGAATAATGATGGCGGATTAGCTTAATTTTATGATTCATGCAATTCCCTCAGGTTATGCATATATGCATTTTCTTAATATTCCAAGTGGTTTTGTGAGATTAAAACAACGGTAATCTACTTAATTCTCTAACTTTAACATATAAAAGGAAACTTATTAAAACATGATCGCTAAAATTATACCTGCAACTTCCTCTGTCAAACTTTGGTGTTTCATGAAACATCCCACTATGTGATCACATCTAAAATAACCGCGAGAAATGATATTAGTTATCCTTCATTTGGTCATTCATTCTGAACGTTACTTGTGTAATGAACTAATGAACCTAATAATCAAATCAAAATAAAATAAATAAGAATAATTAATGAGCTTAATTGACTATTTCATTTTGACGATTATGAATAATATGTTTTATCGTGTTTTTTCCCCAGGAACTATCGTAGAAGCAAAAGTAGTCGGAAAGGTGACAATCAAAACACATCGGTAGTGATTTGCGAGACAAAATTCATCACTATAACCAAGCTCCTGATAGCCTTTTTTTGAAGGTTGACCTCTATGCAAGGTTTTGAACAATGCTTATACTCTATATGAGAGTCCTGCTGGAACACTCACTGCATTATATAATTAAAATTCAATACAAAAAAAACAAAGTATTACGTTATGCGGCGTAAAAGACCATTCGACCGTTGTCAAGTCATAATGGAATATCTGTGTCAGCGATGATCATGGATGTGTTTCAATGGTCGAATCAATAATACAGTAATCTTTGCCTAGATCGTAACATCACATAATGATACTTATCACCGAGTTGAACATGCACAAACAAAACCACGGGTGCATCATATGATAAAGTCTCAGGTGCTCCGGAAGGGTAAGCATATCCTGCTCCACATATTGCACCCGTCGTGTTGTTTGAGTTATCACAAACCCTGTAATTTATATGATTCGGTAGGTCAAATTCGTGAAAAGGGAAGGGGAATGTAGTTACCACATGAGGAACATATCCAATATCATCTGTTAAACGGTTATTCCATCAACCAACTCGTACTGGCGTCAGTAAAAGTTACGAAGGGACGATCTCACCAACTTCACCATTTAGAACTTATTTGGATAAGGTTCGTGATGCTTATTTTTTTTATTAAATGTAATAATTTCAGAACTGCTCGTCTTTTCGTCTTTTTCGGTTTTTGCCATGATGTTGTCTGTCCGTTTTCTAACTGCTGGGTTTTGAATGTCCACTTATTAGTATCTTCCATTATTTTGTCTTCTGAATTCAGCTACAAATTCACTTTGGAGGTTACTGTCGTCATCAAAATCAGACTGACATAGAAAAATAAGAAACTGAAATTTAATCAGTATGCTTACAGTTGAATGTCGTCGTTACAATTGCATCTGAAAGCACATTCCTTTCCATGGAATCCATCTGGACAAGGACGACAAGGACTGCCATCTACAGATTCAAAGCCGTCCAAACATTCTGTTAAAAACAAAAGAATAAACTTGATTCAGAACCTCTAATTGTAAACTATAAACGAATGAGTTTGTGTATACTTTTACTAAGGTCATACTTTTCTCAGACTGGGTATTACATATATTTTATTTTGTCGCGTACACATATGGTGTATCAATGCATTATAATTTCCTGTAAATCAATTTTCTATAATCGAGACTACTATAAAATAACAATGTTGACAAAAAATAAGTTACAACAACATAACATCAATAACGTTTTAATACATTATATTACGAATAGCACTGTTCGATATGAACTAGTATAAATTTAAAATTTTGAAAACCTTAATATTTAAGTAGATATAGGAAGATGTGGAATGAAGGCCCAATGAGACACTACTCAATCCAAGTAGTAATTTATAAAAAGTTAACCATTAAGTACGGCCTACAACACGGAGCCTTTGCTTACATCGTACAGCAAGCTATAAATAGCCCCAAAATACTAGACTAGTGCAAATTCACTCAAACGGGGAAACCAACGGTCTTATCTCTATAAAAACGAGAAACGAGAAACACGTATGAAATACATAAACAGAGGACAGCAACTGTACATCAGATTCCGACCGTAGCAAACATTTGAAGCGGAATTAAGCGTTTTAATTGTATCAAACCTTCTTCCGTTCCTGAAACAATAGTATAGCATCACAACATAGAAAGACACACTATAAAATATCAATTGGAAGGGTTAACTCAATCAAAAATATTTAAGAACTGTATTAGTTCAAAATGAGCTTTGCAATTTTTTGGGGTGTATAGATATGCAGCCTCTTTAACACTTTAGAATGTTGCTATTTATGAGATGTTTATCTGCACAGTCTTTGTTGTAATGATTACAATTTCTTAGCCTGTGAAATTTGAAAAATGTAACAGCTTATATATCGCAAGTTGCTTTGCATTTGGGAACCATGTGGTTGTTGTTTTGTACGCAGTCTTAATTTATTATGTAGAGGTTTGATACTCGTTACGATCCATGCAATCACAAGAAATATTAATGACTATTTTCTGACGTTTTATACATATAAATTATATATATAGTTTAAAAATAAAATAACACAAACAATCACATTATAAATCGAACATTGTTTCTGTTAGAGCTTTCATCGCATCGTCTACGGTTCATCAAACAGAATTAGTATCGTTAATAGTAACGACTTGTGACATTAACGTCATGCGTTAGTTTGTATATATTACGGAATCTTATTCACGGACCGAATTTCACTTCCTTTTTAAAGTCGGCTTGTACAGTTCAATAAAATAGTGTTCCTTGGCTTCACGCGGATTTGTATCTTCGGTCCACATCTTAAAAAGGGATTATATTTTAAATTTTCCCTTTAGACATTGGTCAAATTGTTCAGAACATCGAGAATTTCAAATTGACGGGTTCTTTTCTGCTGTTTGTGAACTCTTACTCTATCGATTAGTCTATATGGTTTTGATTACATGTGGTACAGGTTGCACACTGAATAATATTGTCCGATTTACAGTTCATGCTTTTATTCGGTTTAATTACTGTGCCTGATTTCTACTTTTACTTTGTCCCACTTCTATCATTTTACACGTTCCACATCTGGGATCCCCGCATTTTTGTATATCTGCCACCTTCTGTATACCGAATTTTGCTCTTGTAAGAAGTTTTTTTTCCAGATTTGGTGCTTGTTGACGACTCATAATAAGCTGTGATTCATCGACTCGATCTTTCATTTTCTTTGATGCAGAAAAGGTAAAAGAAATTAAAGATCTGGTGATTACGTGGATTACGAGTTCATACGAACGGAATTGATTGTTGTTTTAATTTTTTGTCATCCCTTGGAACAGTTTTTTTTAGTTCAGCACATATCTTATATTATATATATTCCCGGCGAGGGACGAACAAAAAATTTGCGAAAAGAAATTTACAGATCTAACATTGTTGGGTTGATGTTTAGACCAGTTGTATATATATAGAGAGAGAAAGAGAGAGAGATAGAGAGTCTATAAGAATCTACCAACCAGTAAACTTGATAGGTATTGGATCATCAAAATTGACAATACTACACAAACAGGAAAAATTATATGAGTCTAAAAGATCTTTTATATAACTTAAACACGCTAATTTTCTAATAGATTTTAAATAGAAATATGCAATATTTCGCTAAACAAATGAGCTTCATCAGGCGTATAAAGATATAATCAAAATGTTAACTGACTCCACAGACATACAGGTGCTATACCGTTTAATAAAAAATTATCACATTAGTATATAAAAAAAACTTTTTGAAAGTGAATGTATATTTATATATATAAACAAACTTTTATATATATAAATATACATTCACTTTCAAAAGGTGTAAATATTTAGACAGTATTTCTAAAAGCATTGTAATATTATCTGTAACGTTTCATTCAAGTTCAGGGTGATCAATGGGCCAAATGACCTTTTCTCAACACTTGGCGTCCAGTGTCCGTCGTCCGTCGTCGTCGTTTACTTTAACAAATCTTCTCCTCTGAAACAAGTGTGTCAAATGGGGGTGTTAGTTTTAAAACTATGTGTCCGATGACGCCACCCATCAATCAAGCTGGCCACCATGGCTAAACATAAGAAACAGGTGTAAAATTTAGATTTTGGCATCAAAGCATTTAGAGCAAATCTGAAAATGGGGTTAAATATTTTATCAGGTTTAGATTTAGAGCAAATCTGAACATGAGGTTAAATATTTTATCAGGTTTAGATCTATCTGACTTGATATTTTTCAAATGACAAATCAACCGTTGTTTGGCTGCTGCACCCGAATTAGTAATTTTAAGACAAGTTTACCTATTTTTTGTTATCATCTTAAATATCATTATGGAAATAAATAAACTGAAAACATCAATAATGTTCATCAAAGTAAGATCTAAAAATAAGTCAACGTGACCAAAATAGTCAGTTGACCAATTAGAGAGTTACTTTTCTTATTTGTAAATAAACAAATTTCTATCTTTGTCTCATATTTAGACACCTACATTCAAAATAAACATCATTATACTTATCTTGACGAGACTTCCAGTGCATAGATGCTTTTCGGGAAAACAACCATGTTTTTAATAACGAATTGAGCACGTGACTAGTGATAGAGGACAGTCGTATTTTCTCTATGATCTTAAAAGTGATTTTTAGTGTATTTACTAATTTTATCGACTCAATTTTTAGTTAACAAGTAACTATATACAGTGCTTAGTGGAAATACGATCTACTGGGAATTTTTAATTTACAAAATAACTGGATATATTACACGATGGATGAATTTTCTAATTATCGTTTGTGTACAAATGGTGCCGGTCAGTATGTCAACAAATTAATGACGAGTAATGGACATGTGACTGTAAGTACTTTCAATTATAACATTGCTTCACCTAGCGAAAGAAAACGTCAATCAGATCACATGGCTGAACACTACATCGAATCTGATAATATAAACAAGAAAAGTAGATGTGATTTGAGCTACTCGAGTGCACCCTCGGCGATTGATAGCGAAAATTCCCAAAATAGACTTGAATCTTTAATTCTTCAATTGTCGGCAAATTTTACATCCATGAGTAAAAGCTTAGAAAAAAGAATTGATGACCGCGAAACTAACATGGAGGAAAAAATATCAGTAAAAGTGTTCGAAAGAATTTCAACAATGATAGATCATGATAGATAACAAGTTGAAGGAAAAGATAGATGAAGTAAAAACTGAGCTAAACAATGAACTTGATGTTATGAAAAGTCAAATTAACAGTTTAGAAAAAAAAAGGTATCAGATAAAGACACTGACAGTTTACGCCAAAGTAATACCAGAAACCGATTCATAATCAAGAATTTGTCGTTTGACGAGCGAGAGCTAACCGAAGATGAATTGACAAAAAATAAAGTTTAAGGTATGTTGCGAGATGGACTTGGTTTAGCCAATG
This sequence comes from Mytilus edulis, assembly GCA_019925275.1. Classification (NCBI taxonomy): domain Eukaryota; kingdom Metazoa; phylum Mollusca; class Bivalvia; order Mytilida; family Mytilidae; genus Mytilus; species Mytilus edulis. Next base: position 7,618,306 of record CM034361.1, read on the forward strand.
TTGATCTGAAAAGTAAACACAGAAAAGAAAGCGGGGGGGGGGGGGGTATTACCCTGGTATAGTGGTAGTCGAAACGAGCAACATGGAAAAAAAAGGAAGTCATGAAAAATAAATCGAAACTTAAAAGCAGTAGACAATTTGAGAAAGTGTATATAGAAAATTATATGCCGTTGGAAACGAGGACCTTCCAAAATGCGATGAGGACCGTTTTGACAGAAATGGGATAAGACAAAGACTATAAATTTGCAGAAAGTCGACTCTTAGCCAAGCGCAAATAGGATGCAATGCGGCTTGGGGATATGTAACTGCCGGGGATGGTATACAAAATCGAACGAAAATTCAATTTTCCTGGAAAAAGTTACATTAACTGTGATATAATTTGAATTTGTGAAACATGTTTAAGTGGAAATGAACACCTGCACGTGCATGGTTTTAGATTGTATCGAAATAACAGGAAAGAAATGCATAAACGTGCCAATCGTGGCTCAGCAGGAGTAAGGGCATTTGTGAAAAACAAGATAGCGGATATGTTTGATATACATGTTTTAGATGAGGAGTGAGAGGGAGTATTTATTATGGGCTGAGTTTTCAGCTAAGCTAGCAAAACTATGCTTTTGCGTTGCAATATGTTATTTGCCACCAGCAGATTCATGTAGACCTGTGAATTCGGACGTATTTTTTTTCGAAATCTATTACATCAGGTATATTCTTATCAACACTAAGGGAAAATATTTATTTGAGGCGATTTTAATTCTCGTGTAGGATGAAATTCCGATTATATTGAAGGTGTTGATCTAGTGAATCCAAGGACTTATATTGATCATACAGAAAATCATCATGGAGATGTGTTTATTAATTTTTTGAGTGACGTTAATTTCGGCATGCTAAATGGGCGATTAAATGATAACCAATTTACTTGTATTTCTACAACTGGAAAATCTGTAGTAGATTATATATGTGTTCCTTACGAAGATATGGAAAATTTTGAAGACTTCAAAATAGTTCCAATGTCAGATATAATTAATAATATGTCATACATTCCTGATAGTATTCCGGATCACTCAGTATTATATTGTGATGTGAATTTATCTATTAATTTAAAAAGAAATATGGATATCAATAAAAGTGAGAATAATGCTAGATATAAGCATAATGTTTCATCTGTGCCTAATAATTTCTTGCTAAATGAGGATATATTTCATAAAGTACTGGAAGCTATTCAGAAAATAGAAAATTATATTTAAGTATCAAGTGATGTTCAAAATGCATAGGACGAATTTCAATCTTTAATTAAATGTGAAATGGACAACAAGTTACTTGTTTATAATAGTTCAAGTGGGGATAAACGAAAGAAGTCACGTTTTAAACCTTATTGGAATGATAGTCTAGCTCGTCAATGGAGTAAAGTTTGTGAAACTGATAAGAAGTGGATACGTTTAACTTGACCAACATCTTTAAAGCAGAAATATAAAAAATAATAGTGGTCCAAAAGAAAAACTTTTGACCGTCTAAACCGAAAATTGAAAAGGAAATATCAGGCCAAAGAACGCCATATACTTGAAACCAATCAGCGTGATTTCTGGAAATCTATTGGTAAATTGGGTATTACCAACGAACGTAAACCGTGTATTCCAATGGCAATTGTTGATGAGAACGGTTCAGTTAATACAAACAGAAGCGATGTTATGAATAAGTGGAAGACCGATTTTCATTCATTATTTAAGCGAAAAACCGGTGTAGAAACGGAACTTGATTCTGCGAACTTTAATATTGAAATTGATGTATCTACGTTTAATGCATCTATTTCCAGAGCTGAGGTTATCGATGCAGTCATACGTGCCAAATCACGGAAAGCTACAGGAATTGACGACATCCCGGCAGAAGTATTAAAGAATGACACAGCTATTGACTTGTTACACCAAATTATTATGGGCTGCTTCTATCTCGGCAAAGTTTCAATTCAGTGGAAAAGTGGTATTATAAACCCGATTTTTAAATACGGATCCGATGACAATAGAAACCCGTTCAACTACAGGGGAACAACTATGATGTCGGTGCCTTGTAAAATCTATTGTAACATTTTAAATTATCGTTTAAGTAAATGGCTTGAAGATAACAAAATTTTATGTGACGAACAAAATGGATTTCGACGTGGCAGAAGCTGTGAGGAGCATATACATTTCCTTTTACTCAATCATAAATGATCGTAAAATATCAAGAAAATCCACGTTTACATGTTTCGTTGATACGGTTGAGCATAGCGTTTTATGGTATAAACTGCAACGTGCAGGAGTTAGGGGAAAGTTTTTAATCGAAATTCCGTCACTGTATGATGATGTTAATTGTACCATTCGTGTTAATAATGACCTGTCGTATCGGACTGGTGCGCTACATGGAAACTTTCAATAAACATTAACAAAACTTAAATCGTACATTTCCGAAATCAATCAATTGCAAGGTCAGATCGGATTTTCAATTGTTCAGGCAATAACCTTGATTACTGTGAATACTTAGGTGTCTGAATGGACGAGTACTTGACATTTAAAAAACATGTAACGGAGTTATCAAAAGCGGCTAGTTGTGACCTCGGAGCGTTAATGACAAAGGCGTCTATGTTAGGTGGAATGACATACAAGGTTTACACTAAACTGTATACATCAATGATAGAGCCAGTTCTTCTCTATGGTAGTGGTATGTGGGGCACTAAAGCGTTTAGTGCTATATCGCCAATTCAAAACCTGGCCTGTAAATTCTTTTTGTCCGTCGGAAAACGAACGTCTAATTTAGCGTCACGCGGCGATATGGACAGGACGTCGTGCTTTTTAAAACAGCGAATTAACTACTCTAGGCTTTTGTGTAGACTTTTACGCTCTGATCAACATAGAAACTGTAATAAAATACTAAAATGAACTTCAAGGTATAGAAAGGGCTGGGCTTTCCAAGTGCACAAAACTGTTGATTTGCTTAATGTGAGAGATCTTGTGTACAATTTATCTGTATCTACAAAAACTGTTATGCGTACAGTTAGCGAAAAATTAACTGTATTAGATAACACGGATTGGCACGAGGAAGTTTTTAATGATCGACATAACTCACAGAGAACGGAAACAAATTACGAACTTATAGGCCATTCAAACAAATAAAATCATCATAGATACCAGGACAAAATTTAGTATATACGCAAGACGCGCGTTTCGTCTACAAAAGACTCATCAGTGACGCTCGAATCCAAAAAAGTTAAAAAGGCCAAATAAAGTACGAAGTTGAAGAGCATAAAAAAGTTGAAGAGCATTGAAAAGTGTAAAAACCGAATAATATGTCCGTCTGAACAAAACTGAGCGACGTACAATGGCTTTGTTTCGCTCCGGTTCATTTCCCGTTGCGTGTTGGCCGCCTACACCCATTGAAAGACAGAATATGTATGCTGTGCGAAACTAACAGCATAGAAACAGAAAAATACTTTCTAATGGAATGCTCATTATATGACGATCTTCGATACAATCTTTTTAATGAATGCTCAAAACTTCTTGAAGACCTTCAGGATTTTAATAGAAACAGAACATTTATTGAAATTATGAAATGTACCAATATCCAGTATTATTTTTGTAAATGTTTACATAAATTTCATTTGCGTAGAAAATTATTTTTACAGTAATATTTTCCATTAATCAATTTTTAATGCATTTTTTTTATAAAATTTTTACCCAATTTTATAGTATTTCATATTTCATAGTGAATACATATCTTTCTTAAACTAAGAATTATTTATATTTTAAGCTACATTTGTACTTGATCCATTTTGATATAATTTTTATAAGATTATTTACAAGTTTAGATAGTATTTTTTGTATGTGTTTTGGTTTTAAGGATGAGTGTCTCGTAAGTAACTTTTTGGCTGGATATTGATTGTTGTTTGTATATATATGAATATTGTGTGAATGTCTTGTTTCAATCAATATGTGACACTATAATAAACAATTTTATTCTTTTATTCTTTATTCTTTAATCCTAAATATTATGCTAATTTCAAACCTAAAATATTGACTGTGGTACACATATTTTTATTACACAGCAAAACCCGTATATTATGATATAGATCAGAGGGTTTGTTGTTTATTGAGGATCCACAATAACACACAATGGATCATATCTTATTTAAAAAAAAATAATTAATTTAATTTCGCTATAGTTTATGCATAAACTACCACTGGGTCGATGCCTCTGCTGGTGGACTATTAGTCCCCGAGGGTATCACCAGCCCAGTAGACAGTACTTCGGTACTGGCATGAAAATACGGATTTATTGTGTTATTAAAATTTGCTGTTACAAAATATTAGAAATTATTATAAATTAAGGAATGTATCTCCCTCATGCAAAGCTCTGATTCCTTTCACGGATTTGGCTATACTTTTTGGATCTTTTGGATTATAGCTCTTCATCTTTTATATATACTTTGGATTGCAAATATTTTGGCCACGAGCATCAGTGAAGAGACATGTATTGTCGAAATGCGCATCTGGTGCAAGAAAAATTGCTACCGTTAATTTTATTACACTAAGTCTTTACTATTTTGAAGTGTTAAGTAGATCATATGTCACTTTTTTTAAAAATTGATTGCTTTTTTGTAAATTCATTTGGGTGTAAAAGCATTGACCGAAATACGTTTTGTATGAAGCGCGCATGCGCTTCATTCTTAAAATGTGCATACGGTCAACGCTTTTACAACCTATGAAATTATTAAAAGAAGCATTGAATACTTATTATTACATTTTTTCGCTATGATCACGAAAACACGATTACTATCAAGTTTTTTTTCTTTTAATTTACCTGTGCACTTTTTTGTAATGAAACATACAAAAAAGTCATCTAATACAATTATAAAAATATGAATGATAATATATGAGATTTTAAATGAAATTGTCAAGTAAAACAAGACTTCCACAACTATATGGTAACCTGTTAATGTTAGAATTTGTTCTTAATTCTTTATATTTCTTTGACAAGACCGTGACATCACTTCTTTAGAACTTAATACTGCTTATTGGAAAATGAAGTTAAAATATTGTTAACATACTCTTAATTATATAATTAGGTCTTTCCACTTTTCTGTATTTTGAGATTTTCTCCGACAGTTTTAAAGATATACATTAAAAAACAAGCGCAAAATGTTTGCTTTATTGTAATGAAGATATGTTACATTTGATCTGATACAAACAAAGTGCATCTTGTAGGAGTTAGTGCCCCTGAAATGTCTCAATATATAGGTATTTGATTATAACTTCAACTTATTTCATTACAAAGCCATATGACCTTGTTCAAAAGGTTAGGTGACATATGACCTTGAAAAATGACAACCGGAAGTGACCTTGAGAAAACCGGAAGTAGCTATGTTTGCACTTTTTTCTTATCAAAGTACTCAGAATCCATATATTTTTGTAATTTAAATACATTTACTAATCACTAAAGACTAGAAGTGACTTTCTGTAAACCGGAAGTGGTCAATTATATCCCGGTGTACAGGCAAAAGTATATAGAAACTATATATTTTTGGAATCAGTGTGAAACAAGCTATCATATGAGACCAGAAGTACCATTTACTTGACCGGAAGTAGCATATTATCTATATTAGTTCACTTTCAAATATACCAAAACCATTATTTATCGCATCAGTCTGAAGAAACTAGCTTCTTTTCAAAGGTTCTTTGATGTGGAAAGGCCTTCAATTGTTCTCTGAACAATTGGTTTTAAATTGTATGGTAACATTGTTTTGAAGCCATCATAAATATGACTATGTATTTTGCCTCTTGATATGCATGCAATTATGTGTCAAAATAAAGTATATTGTTATTGTTTTTACTTGTGATTAAGTTCTATTTTATTTTACAAGATTTATAACTGATGTGTTTTTACTTACCAATACACGTATCGTTAACCTTCTGGTGATTATCACAACAAAACCATCTCTCTTCCCCCAAACTAAAACGACATAGTTACAGTTTTACAAATGTTGTTATTTGATACAATTATAAACGGCAATAGACTATATTTTGTTTTAGTTTTCAATGAAAATATTGTCTCTTGATTTAGCTTTGTTGTTTCTTTACCTTTACACTATAAACCAATAAAAGTCTGAAATGGCCTATATCTTTACTAGACTGTAATGATTTTTTACTTGACCAGTCTGAATTGATCTAAATTTGACTCGACATTACTCGAACCAAGTCTTAAGCATACTCGGCTGTACTGATTAGTACATGACCTTTATCTTTGCCATTCTGAACAGTCTGAACTATTACTTGACCAATCTGAAACAGTCTTTACCAATTCTCGATCTTTACTCGAACTATTTTTCAGTCTAAACCATACTCAAATGTCTGAACAATAATTAACCAGTCTGACCCATACTTGAACAGGCTGACCCATACTTTAACAGATCTCACTACTAGTGCATAAAAACATGTTTACAGCCTTGCATGATTCTCAGATTTATCAAATAGATATAGTTAAATTAAATGATCTTATTTGATGATTTAACTTTACCAATTTTCAAGTTGAAGAGGGTTTTAAAAAAAACGATTTTCTTTTACTAGCAAACCACACCTAATCCACAATGACTGTACTAAGTAAGGAATATGACAGTTGTTATATATTAGTGTGATGTGTTTGGACAATTGATTTTGCCATTTGATTAGAGACTTGCCGTTTCGAATTTTCCTTGGGTTTCAGTATTTTTGTGATTTTACTTTAAACTGGTCAATAGGGATTTATTTTAAAAAAAAATGTATCCGAAGACTCCATCTGTCAACTAACATCGAAGACATGGCAAAACATAAAACATAGGGATAATGTGCAGTTTTTGGCTTATAATAGTGAAACTAAAGCATTAAGAGCAAATCTGACATTAGGTACAATGGTCACACATCGTTGTCTATATAAAGGAATTGTATGCGACTGTCATACACTTGCGAGGTTTAGCTAGCTATAAAAACACTTTTTTCTACTTTAGACAATGCCTGTACAAAGTCAGGAATATGACGGGGTTTTTTTCTACTCGTTTGATGTGTTTTGTCATTTGATTTTGCCTTTGATTACGGACTTTTCGTTTTAAGTTTTCCTCGGAGTTCAGTATCTTTGTGATTTTACTTTTTTTATTTATTTGAGTGATTGTTATTCTACTATATGCTGTGGACTTTTATCTATAACTGGACAGGATACTACTATACTCATGCCAAGTATTTTTTATTTGAATTAAAGACAAATAGGGAAAATCAATGGCGGTATAAAACGTAATATGGGAAGCAGCATATGTACCTTTGACCTTCTGAGTCCTCTCATGCTTTTTAAAGTGATATATTACAAAAAATTAAATATTATGAGTGGATTTAGTCTGTAGAACACATTTTATGAGACAAATGTCCCTGCAAAATAATAATAGTATAGAGCATGCCGTACTTAGTGTTTTGGGGAGCTTTCTTATCCTTATTTCTTATATTTTGATATAACAGATCATTTTTCCTGAGTAACACTGTAATACATGTACATATATTATTATAAGGAAAGAAGTTATTTCTCACGTAGTTACAAAACAAATATTCACTTAAAGATAAGCTTTTTATGTTCCTCTAAGGAACGCAGCGAACATTAAAGCTCACGTAATGACTTATTAAAACCTCATTGGGGACAGATAACCTATATGTACAGTTCATTCAGCTGGAATACTTCAATCACTTATTAACTATAACAATTTTGTCATAGACGAGTAAAAGTTACCTAAGATGTTTGAAATTTTGAGAAAATGAGATGAATAAATGAACCAAAAGAGACCTTATAATGAAGACAAAGAGGTCCATTGGTGGTATTTATCATTCTAAAGTCATGTTCTGTATCATATCCAACTATTTGTTGGACAGGCGATATAAATATTTGATCATTTATTGGTTCATACTATATTCTATCATGATGAGGCTTCATATGGATTTTTCGAATCGATGTAGATGTCGTCTTACATTATACAAGATGTTTAAACAAAAAGTCTTCTTTAGGTATAATACCACCAAATCATAGTCAATGGCACGTCACACCCGGTTGCATACGAAAAAGTGTCAAAACAAAATATTCAGTTGAATTTGTCAGCTTAAAGTTGCTACTCAGACAACACCAGTGTCAGATAACAAAAGAAAGTTGCTGAAATAGGAATATGTCAATGAACGAAGTTCATCGGAATATACCAAGACCTTTGAGTGTTTTCAGAATTTAATTTAAATAACAGAAATTTGTTTCCAAAAAGAAAACATTTTTATTATATTTTTTAGCAGACAGATATCTTAGCTATATATATAAGTTAATAAATTACTAACCTTATTAGTTTAAAATCCAAGTTCAAAGATTAAATTCAACAAATTCAAAAACGAATATCCATTAAAAAAATAAAAAGCATGCTCTCAGCTTGAAACCAGGTAAACCAATTGATCAAGAAAATTAATATTGCACAAACTTAAAACATGCCATTGATAAACGGGATAAAAGGACAGTAGATAATTAATTTCGGGTAGTGTATTATATTATTATTGAACATTAATATTGTATTTAATTGCAAAAAAAAAACAGTAGAAAAATAATTTCGGATTGGTGTATCATATTATTATTGAACATAGTATTTATGTGTACTATTCTTATATAAAAATAATAATTATCTATATAAAACCCTGTTCTTAAAGATATTAATAATATCAGGGTACATTTCAGTTAAAGCTGTAGCGGTTATGCAATTGGAAACACATTTAGTGCAATAAACATATATTCAAGTGTTATATTAAAAGATACCAAGATTTTGTTGATAATTATTTCGTATCAACTTCACAAATTAAACACGATTTTCTTGAAGTTAATATTCCTAATACTGAGAAATTGCGTATAAATGGTACAAAACGACTATTAAGGAGTTAGCTTCGTATTTCTTTTGTTACCTGGGGTCTGTTGTTCAACTTGTGATTAAACTAATCATATGATTAGTTTTAATCAGTCGTTAAAAGTTAATCGGATGATTAGTAAATGCAATGATTAAATTGCGTTGTTCAACTTATTTTAATCATTGTATTTACTAATCATCCGATTAATTTTTAATCATATGATTAAATTTGGGTAGTTAGCAAGTGTTTCCCACAATGCATTGTAAATCAAGCCTACAAAACTTCCTTTGATGCATTAAATTATAACATTCTTCTTTTAAACAGCTTTTGGGTGCCAATAATTATTGAATAAATATCTTATAAGATTTATAACATGTTCATGTTTTTTCCTTATGGAAACATAAAAATATTTTAGATATGTTTCCAGTTCAAAATGAAATATGCTTGAATGAAAAAATAATTTCAGTGAATGCACTGATTAAGTAATCTCAAATTTAAAAGTAATATGCATTTATTTACCATGAAAATGGTTTAGGGTGCATTTTGTAATAATCTGCATTTGCATTCCACTTTAAATTATGACTAGGGCCAGAGTTTTTCATGTTATTGCTCATAAATTTTGGTATCTGAAATGATGAGGTCATGCAGGTGGTCGAAAAACCAACATTCAATGAATATAACTTGAAATCAGTAAATATTTGTTTCTTAATTATATTAAAAAATTTCAATCGTTGTTGAAATAGTCTTATCATGCAACATGTGACTGTTCTATAACTCAGAAGCAATGTCAGAGATTGTCTTCGGTCCTCAATCAAAATGCATCATTCATGGCCATGAATCATGATTTTAATGCGGGAATTTGGTGTCTGACAACAACGACAGTGTCCGTGATTGCAATGATAATTCAGTTGAAGTCTTTATTCTTACATAATGATTCCTTCAAATATCTGTTAAATATTTTTTTTTTATTAAGTCATACCTTCTACACATGCGAAAGATCCGCTTTTGTTTTATAAATCACGAAATAATTTGGAATAACGATCTCCATTGACGCGTATGTGAAGGATGCTTTCTTTCACGTCCGCATTTTATCAAGTATGGCATGCCAAGTTAACATTTCAGATCATTTTTACGGATGGTTTAGATCGTAATAAATAACAGAACTGTAATCGATTGCAGTTCACACGGCATAAGAAGATACAGCGTGACAATTTTAAATATTCACTTGTGCAAGTGTAATGGCACATTCCGAGAACCTTTTCAATGATTTTTTAAAACTGAAATAACAACTTGTTATTTCTAGAAATTTTCATAAAGGGGGGGGGGGGGCACTGACTGCCTAAGAGGGGGCCCGCTCCAATCATGCTTCAGTGATTCCCTTTATATAATCAACCAAATTTTTTCCACAAAAGGGGAGGGGCCGGGGCCCCTGAAAACACCTCTGAATCCGCCCCTGACAATACCCTGTTAGAACATTTTTTTCAATAAAAGAAAGTAATAAGACAGTATGATATATCTTGGGTATCCAATATTCACGTGGGATGGTGTGCATAATGGCCGGCCACGTCAACTTTTATTTTTGTCCATCTGATGAGTTTAGCCTTTTTCAACTGATTTTTATAGTTCGTTCTGATGTTGTACTGTTATACCACTGTCCCAGGTTAGGGGGAGGGTTGGGATCCCGCTAACATGTTTAACCCCGCCACATTATTTATGTATGTGCCTGTCCCCAGTCAGGAGCCTGTAATTCAGTGGTTGTCGTTTGTTTATGTGTTACATATTTGTTTTTCGTTCATTTTTTTTATATATATATATAAGGCCGTTAGTTTTCTCGTTTGAATTGTTTTACATTGTCTTATCGGGGCCTTTTATAGCTGACTATGCGGTATGGGCTTTGCTAATAGTAAATATAAAGACAAGAAGATGTGGCATGATTGTCAAAAAGACAATTCCCTATCGAGAACCAAAAGATGTAGTAGTATACAATATATGTCACCGTATGGCCTTCAACAACGAGCAAAGCACATATCGAAGCATAAGCTATAAAAGACCTATAGATATGACAAATCAAGGCAGTAAAACAATTCAAACTAAAGGCCTTATATATATTCATGAACAAAACTAAGAACGTAAAACAATAATATATATAGCAACAAACGACATGCAACAACTGAATTACAGGCACATCCAAATGCTGATTTACGGTATACAAGTAGAAGATGTTTATTTGGTCCCTATTGGCCCGAGAACACAGTTATTTCGTAGAGCATTTCTTTTAGACAATAAATTCAAATTTAAAAAATCGCACCTACTCTTTCTCAAAAAGATTTTACAGTGTAGTGTACTACTAGTGAGACAAAAAATATCAAATTAATAGAAACTTCTACCAGCTCTAACTGACAGCTTCCGACGTAATAAAAATTGACCTTTTTTAAACTGACCAAATCACTACTTAACATAAAGATTCAGCACCCAAATTTTTATAACATGTAATAACAGCCCCCTACTTAATATTTCATGCATTAGATATCAAGAAATAGATTGTGAAAGTGTATCAAATAAAAATGCAAGTTATACACTGTTCACAGTAGGGACTAACTAACGAAAACCAAAGGACGATAACAGTGTTCTTGAACCTATTGTGTGGTCTTTTTTACCATTTGATGAGATTGTGCTACAACCGACCAACAAAGATGGCTGCTCACTGTGAATAAAATAACTATGAATTATGATTATGTATCTATTTTTGTGGCAAAAAGTTTAGCTTCTTGTTTGAAATACACTCTCTTAATTGTTCTCCGTTATATAAAGGCATGACGTATTTGCCACTGGATTTTTTACAACATGATAATTCACAAGATAACAAAAGAAAGGAAGAAAGACCAATCACAATTTGTCTAATGTTTCTATTTTTAAATTAAACTGAAAAAAAGATAAACCTTTCAAATAAAAAGTTCTTTATATAAAAATATTCCCTGGATGTGGAACTTTTGCTCCCTCTATTTTCAACACTAGAGTGTGGTGCTCATTTTCGCCACATCTTTCCATGTTTTCTACAGTTTATGTTCAGGTCTAAATGTTTTTGAAGTATACTGATATTTCTATATGAAGATAACTTCAAATGCAAAATATACGTAAGCTTGAAAACCGGTTTGTTTTAAGAAAATCATCTGAAAAGTTAGATTAAAGGGTGTTTGAAATTTCCGGGTGTTTTGTCAATGGGGGACACATATTCGCCGTTTTTACACATCTATTTAGAACCAAATAACCGCAGCTTTTAACAATTTTTATCAAATCAATTGCATTATAGATGAATAGCAGACATTCCAAAGGTATAAAGAATTCAAAATTAGGGCATTCAGTCAAATATTTACTTAGAAATACTTCTTTGAAATCGTGTTTTTTATTCAGGAAATTGTCCGAAAATCGTTGTCCGTTTTTCGGTCATTTTCGGTAGGAGCCGCAATTTTGTCTCAGTTTAAAAAATATTATATTTGTTATGAAAATATAATTTACGGGTACATTTCTTCCATTTCAGCCATCCTTTGAAGTTTTTACACCTCAAAATCCTTAAACGGCGAAATTGTGTCCCCGGCGAAATGAGCACCCTACTCTAGCAATGAGGTTTTCCAGTGTACTTAAACTTCAAACCTTGCTTTCTAACTGATATATTCAAGGACGTCATGACTGACAACAACTGTCTTTATTTAAAAAAAAAATCTTCAGTGTCGTTATACGCATGCATGTTGTCTGCTTGAAGTTGATCCCCACCCGGACAGAAAGAAATAGCCCAACTCCAAGATGTTTATTATTAATGTATTCCTGCATCAAGTTATTTTTCCCCTTGGGCTTACATAAGAATAAATACAGAATATAGAAAGTGAAACTAAAATTGAAAACATAAAGTCTGAAGTCCCATAGAAGAGAAATAGATTTATGTTTTTTGGGGGAAAACAGCCGGTGCCAGGGATACCCTCTGTGTGTTCAAATATATATGCATGCCATATTTGCCACTGCTCCATGTCTGTTTTATGAATTCTGACCCTAAATTTTCCATCTGTTACATGCCAAGAATTCCTCTCTCAAAACTCCGGTGGACCTCCTACTGCGCCCATTACCCGGATCGTTTCGTAGATTTGATCCATTGTAAAGTGAAATTAATTTATGAAAGAGGGACGAAAGATACCAAAGGGACAGTCAAACTCATAAATCGAAAATAAACTGACAACGCCATGGCCAAAAATTAAAAAGACCAACAGACAACAATAACACACACAACATAGAAAACTGAAGAATAAGCAACACGAACCCCATAAAAAAAACTAGGTGCTCCGGAACATGACCTGCATGTTCGTGTCGCCACTGAAGACCACAACCATATAACAAATGGTCAATATAAATTATCCATGTTATTTGCTCTATGAGATATTTGCATGCTCTTTATTTTTTAATATTGATGCAATTTATGATCATTTATACTTATCATTTCTTACTCGTACTAACCAGAGAAGCATCTATAGATGAGTTAATTGGAAGTTAAAAAAATCAAACATATATTCTGTGATGATCTGGAAAAACACTAGTCACATAAATCATACATTGTTGTACCTCTCTCCCAACGGTGGTATAATACTTCTTTTGAAATATATCTAACACTCGAATATGAGATTTCCTTGATTCTTAAAAACAGTTGCTTGTTTTTGTATATTGTGTCAGATAAAAAATATCAGACATTTTATTGACTCAGTCTCTTAATATACCTAATCAGTACAGTGGCGGATCCAGAACTTTTCTTAAGGGGGGGGGGGGGGGGGGGGCGCTGACTGACCTAAGGGGGGCCCGCTCCAGTCATGCTTCAATGATTCCCTATATAATCAACCAAATTTTTCCCACGAAAGGGGGGTGGGGGCTTGCCCTCCAGGTCCCCCCTGGATCCGCCTATGCAGTAATATTAAACACTGATGGCAGTATATTTTCATTATAAATATTTGCAGTTGCGGATCCTAGGCCTAAGGGGGAGTCCGGGGGGTTGGAATCCCCCTTTTATTTGACAATCAAAGTTTTTGAAAGGCGACGTGAGGTTTGAAACAACCCTTTTAATCTGAGCTACGTTGGAACCCCCCAAAATGGCTGGATCCACCCATGATTTGGATCCTCATAGCTCATAAACTTTACTAAATGGGAAAACAATATACAATGTTTAAAAACTCCGTGTAAGATATACGGGGACGAATTCACCCATCATAATTTACCTGCGTAAACAGTTAGGACTAGGTCAAGGGCGCTACTGAAACTGAAAGTGCTAATATTTGAACTTCGAAAATGGGGAAATTAGCAAAGACTTGCTTTGAAAATCAATTATGGCCTGTACATTAATGCTATGGTAACATTATTTATTTAAGAAAGCTGTTCGTCATAATTTGCTGAATGGTTCCGCACAATAACATGTGGCCCGTCTCAGCGTACGTTTAGTTTTTTTGCAATCAACACTGTCACTGAGCGGTAAAATACAAACGAAAAACTGCCGAAATGTGCAATTTCACTCTGCTATCAAATGACCATTGTATGAGTGCGTCCGATCCTTCGCCCCATCTTGTCAAATCTCTTTCCAATTTATGTTTCAAGTCAACTCCTAGCAAATATATTGTGTTTCTTTCAAATATTAAGGTATTTTATAGCTGAAATCTCTTTCCAGGAGCTAAGTATCTCTTAAACGCCTCATATTTCGAGGATAAACTAATTTTTGCATTGATACAGCAGCCATCTTGGATGCTTTAATCATATGATTAAAATTTAATACACCTCAAAGAGGTGGATTAAGTTTAACGACAGTTTTAGCCTTTTTAACGCAGCGTTAAAATTAACGACAAGTTGAACAACACACTAATCATATGATTAATTTTAATCGAATGATTAAGAAATTTTAACGACGCGTTAGCCCTAACGACAAGTTGAACAACAGACCCCTCGATTTGTACTTTTTTATCGATTCAAACCATTTGATCATGGGTAACCTTAATCATTAACGTAAAAGATGATTTGCGTATTACATTACAAAAGGTTAATTTAAAAACATGTCGAACTCAATGGAAATTTTTGATAACATTGGAACTGACGGCATATTACAGGACCAAGCGATAAATAGAAAAAGGATATAATGGACAGTAGATTTTCAACTTCTGTATATTCGTTAATGATTGTCTTTTCGTCGGTTGAACGAATAACGATACAATGTTCTTTTACCTATGATTTGGTATTTTCTAAAACTGTTTTGTTTTAATAAAGTACGAGAACCCTGTTATGTATGCTCACAATGATATATTTAATTAACAATATATGCAAAAGGAAAAATTCGGCATTTAGATATTGCAAAGATATTCAGAGTTAAATAAATTTTATAGATTACCTGCTGAAGTCGGAGCAGTTTCCCTTCGGAGAAGATTCCACACCTATTAATACCACTAATAACTGCAAATATGCTATCATAGTACCATATTATAATTAGTACAAGTTCTGTAAAGCAATTAATATACATTGCATAAATCAGGAAATATTTTTGTAGCAATTAAATATTATAGGAAGTGAGCACAATCGAAAGCATGTGTGTAATTATGTCCTTATTTATGAAAAGAACAATCATTTGACGATGATTATCGAATATTCTCTTTAGCAATATGAATTTTAAAATTGATTTGCATATTGAGATATTATTTGTTTCAGACTGAACGTCTGTTTCATGTGATGCCCCCTTTTAGTTAACCTGCAATATGAAAACTAATAATCTATTGTCTGCATTTTAAGAACGCGATACACTCTGTTTCTTCTATCGTAAAACGTTTTTTCTCATTGTTATTTCTGACGTAATGCCTCTTTTTTCAGCGCATAGAAAAACAGAACAGGGAAATACAAGATAAACCTCCCTACAGTATCTTTCAAAACGGAAAAAACGTCTGTAAACAGCAGTTCTGAGTGTATGTTGAAGGAATATAGATTTATATAAAGGTAACAATAGTATACAGCTGTTAAACAGTCATCAATCGATCACAAACAAAACAAACTTAAACCGAGGGACGCATCAACTATAATAGGAAATCAGAAATACTGAACTGCAACAAACACAAATGCCAACATACAAAGGCACAGACCTTTTTTTACTATTTTTTTTTATCTTTTTGGGTTCAAACTAAAGTGCAAACATACATTTTAACAAGACATACGTGAATGACCTGACATGTATGGCATTGTTATACTATATATGCGAATAAGAAATAGTAAAACACATATTACAAGTTAATACTCAGTATTAGCTGCGGAACCGTAGCTCTTAGGTCCTTATGTTATTTTTTGACTATTTGCGGACCATAGAGCTACGGATTTTTCCTATTTCAAAACGTTCGGAACTTATTTCCCAAAAATTTATTGTTTATAATCAGTGCAAAGCTTATCAATATATACAGTTCGTTTCGTTAGATATTTTTCTAGGAAATGACGTACCTATTTATGTTTGAATATTCATTTCCTAAACACTATTATCTAACTATTTCCATTTGTATACATTCTCCGCCGATTTTGTTCGGCCATATTGAATCTCGTCGTGACGTCATGAAATCAAGAAAGGATAACTCAAATATTCTCGATCTCCTATGTTGGAGGTGAGGAACGCCTACGAAAAACAAGAACAGATTACTCTTATAAAAAAACACGTGTTGGTTTGTTTACTTATTTCTAAGCGAGAATCGATTGTTTATAAGACTTTACAACATTAATTTATACTAAATATTTAAATTGATTGAAAGAATTATTATTTCCGTTAGTATCAAACTTTTATTAAACGTACTTTCATTCAAAAAGTCATGAAAATAGAATCAAAGACAACGTAAACAAACCAACACGTGTTTTCCTATACGAGTTATCTTTTCTTGAAAAATGTTGGGCACAATATAACAACAAGATATCCACAATAAATTAATAAGTTTTATAGGCACAACATTCTTGTTCACCACACCATTTGTTTTACCACAAACACCACACACTATATTGTTTTACACTGTATATGTCCCATTTATGGGCATTGTGATTTCTGATCTGTATGTCTGTTCGTTCGTTCCTTCGTCTGTCCCGCTTCAGGTTAAAATTTTTAGTTAAAGCTTTTGGTTAAGGTATTTTTTTATGAAGTTGAAGTCCAATCAACTTGAACCTTAGTACACATGTTTCCTATGGTATGATCTTTCTTATTCCAATACCTTATTAGATTTTTGAACCCGATTTCACGGTCCAATTGACATAGAAAATGATAGTGCGAGTGGGGTATCGGTGTACTATGGACATATTACTGTTTTCACGAAGGACTACAAATTAAGTAGATGGTGTGGTAGAGCTATGTTTTTATACTGTATGTTAATTAAGATTTTCTGTTATTAGAATATATACTGGATATATTCTATTTACAGTTATTATAATTTGTAGTCTGCTAATTTATTAAGGCAGAACATTTCCTATTGTTTATATATCTTTTCTATTGGTCACTATGATTTAGGCGGGAATCTTTTGTTTAACTATTCTTTGTTCTGGGCAATTGGCAAAAAGTATTTATATGAAGTGGAAGCCATTTTCTACAATATTTCGGTAATATTCAATACAAAAAAAACTTACATAGAAATAAATACAAATGTGGTATGATTGCCAATGAGACAACTCTAAACCACATACCAAATGACGTAGAAGTTAACATACAAACGTATATGTGTGACTGTATGGTCTTTAAGAATGAGAAAATGTCATACCACATTGTAAGTTTAAAAAGGTCGCGAAAGAAAAAATATAAAAACAGTTCAGTTAGAAACCTATCAACCTAAATGATGAAAACGTCAACGATACTATCGACGACGGCATATGGGTTCGTTGTATCCCACTGTCGCTACATTTTTGTCGCAGGAACGACACAAATCAAAAGACTCGTACTGTTTTTTCAACAAATGAGACACTTTAAATCAACTCGCACTAAAGTTAAAGGGAAATGGGGGGAGAGGCTAAGCAACAAAGCATAAATTATATGAAATAAGAATTCTTCAGGTTTTTTAGCTTTGAATATTAAACTTTCTTTATTAATTGCAGTTTCTGATATACCACGAACTAATTGAAAAAAACCTTTTTGAAATATCTGTTTCACAGGTGACGACGAGTAGATTCCAGTTGTCGTAACCACAATCCTGTCATGTTTTCCTCGAATGTAAACTACCAAATGAAATTAAATCACTGGGTTTGTACTTTCACGAATAACACGACGGGTGCCACAAGCTAAGCAGAATCCGCTTACACTTCCAAAGAAGCCGAGATCACGCTGATTGATGTATGTTAACCCAATCATACTCATCTATGGCGTTGAGCCAATCAAAACTGTCTTTACATTTTCTTCTTATGCTGTGCTATGATACACTAGGTTAGGATATGGATTAGCGCTTACATACATGTTAAACTCCGCCGCGTGCACTTTCTTTAAATGCCTGTCCCAAGTCAAGAACCTGAAGTTCAATGGTTGTAGTTGTTTCATGTGTGTCATATTTGTTTTTATACGCCTGTCAAAATTTTGACGGGACGTATTATGGTATACAAATGTCATCTGTCCGTCTGTCTGTCTGTCTTTCCGGCGTAAACATGTCGCACCGTAACTTGAGAACGACGTATCCAAATTTCATTAAACTTAACATAGTTGTTTCTATTGATGGACGTTCTTCAGATATTCTTCCGCATGCGTAATAACAATTTTTCTGTACGTGTGCATAGATATAATGCCTTTTACTTATATATATTGTTACGCCCCGGTGATTTGAAAGATGATATTTTACTGTGGTCTTCGTTCCACACTTGATACACGCAGATGTCCGTTGTTGTGTTCTGATTCGTAATTTACAGAAGAAATAGCTTACTTTGACCTTATATTATATGCTGCCTTCTTTAAATCTATATATCGACTCTATTTATATGTGTAATTATTCATTTTGTATTTGTTTATACTTAGTTTCAGTATAGCGCGCCAAATGTAACGTTACGTGTTCTTGTTTATGAAGAACTTGTGTATTACGTCACACGTTGTATAAAATAAGGAACGCATGTTCCTACGTTGAGATTCTCTCCAACAACCTCCATGCAGTAAGCAGTCTCTCTTAAATGCAGTACACCAAGTAGATTTGCTGCACCAAGTAAAGTTGCTTGGTGAAAGTATTTAAATGCAGTGCACCAAATAGATTCCTGCACCAAGTAATGCAGTACACCAAGTAGATTTTCCTGCACCAAGTATGAGAGTTTTTTAGAAGCAGTGCACCAAGTAGAATTGCATGCACCGAGTACGCTGAGTATTCAAGTTGAATGCAGTGCACCAAGTAGATTTGCTGCACCGAGTACGCTGAGTATTTGAATGCCGTGCACCAAGTAGATCTTCTTGCACCGAGCAATTGTTTTATGAATCTTAGTGCAAGTAATGCACCTTGCCGTATTACTTATTGTAAATAATTATTAACGTATTTTGTTTCTTGAACCGCTATATTTGATGTATTGTTTAAATAGAAATAATACAATTAATGAACTTCCATTGTTATCTTTATTATTACTTCCTTCACCAGAGGCCCACTAAAGTAACTACGGGTGTATATCCTGACTAGAAAACCCCGGAACGTTACAATATATATATATATATAACACGTCTGAATAATAGTCAACGATTTTTTCCACGTGGACGCTGGATCGTTACAAGTAACGATACATGTAAACAATAAAATAAATTATATAAACGCCTTAGAAGTGTACATAACAACACCAATAACATAAAAAGAAACTATAAATGTAATTATTTATAAATATTTCGGATAACAGATATCCTTCATCGGTATATATGATTGTGATGTTGAATGAATCAATTATCAGTCTATTTAGATTAAGCTGTTACAATCTTGAAATGTATACAATAAAAAGTTAAACCGAATACCAGGTCAGACGCTTGCACAATTCTAAAAATGGTGTTAAACACGACGTAGGTTATACGACTAATTACACCAGAGAGTTCAAATATATGCTTTAAATAAAATGTTTAAATAAAAACGAGTCCTTAACCAATCCAAATATCTCAATACTATTCCTAAGACACAATTATCTTTTAACAGCATAAATCCACAGAGATGTTGAAATAAGAACGAGTTCTTAATTAATCCAAACATTTCAATTTTATCACTAAGACAAAATCTTCTATTTTTGTAACAGTATATATAGCTACAGCGAATCAATGTAAGATCTCATTATAATTACCTCTTCAGTCAATGCATATTTAGTTTATTTCCATATATTTAAATTTTTAAAATAGTCGGTCAATATTACTATTTGTTTCGTTTTGAACCAAACTATGTAGGCAGGTATCTATTTTATTATTCCTTCAATAGTTAAATCATACACGCATGTATACGCATAGATAATTGTAAGAAACAATTGATTTTATGATGTACTTTCACCTTGTGTTTCGGTTTAGGTTTTATATTACCTAGGCATTATCCTCATCAGGTACCCTAGCCTTACAGCAACATGATAAAAATAAACGAAAATTCTGGGACACGACACTCGGTGAATCATCTCTCTGTTTTCTTTAAATTAACTTGCGAATATTGTAATATAGCTTAATCTCCTATATTCTATTTTAGTTTAGAAGATGTTAAATATTCTTTTAAGTTCTTGTGTTTCTGGTATGCAATAATGGGTGTTTTTTGAAAAAGTTGGTTTGCTGTGCCATCATTCGAAATTAAGTGCCAGTGTTTTCTTAAAGTTTTACCCAGTTGTTTAACTCTAGGATTAAATTTTGTTATGAAACATAAAGGTGGTGATTTCCCTTTATTCCTAGTTATGTAACGTAATGTACTTTCCCTTGTTCTTTTCATTGTTGTCGTTCTTATGGGATCAATTTCGTCTGTAACATAACCCCGTTTCTGGAGTTTTTCTCTGAACAATTGAATTTGTGTTTCTATGTCCTCTACATTATTAGATGATCGAAAAAATCTGATGATTTCTTTTAAATACAGACGATGGGTGGGATGATGATCTATGCAGGTATTGGTAGTTATCTGTCGGTTTGCGATATAGTTTGATATCTAAGATTTTATTTGTAATAAATCTCTTTCCTTTGTACACTGTTACATCTAAAAAGTGAACGTTTGTCCTTGAGGTTTCATGTGTGAACTTAATGAGTGGATGAATGTTGTTAGCTATTTCGAAAAAGTCAAGCAATTCATTTTCATTTCCGGTAAATAACATGAAGCCGTCATCTCTATATACTGACAAATGTATAATTTTGAAATTATGTGTAAATTCTCCAAGTATTTTAGAGATGATTTCAAAAATTCTCAAGTCTGTTAAGCTTGGCGACATAGGGGCTTACATGGGAACACCCACTATTTGTTTATATATTACGCTATTAAACTCAAATTCATTGTTTTCTAGTGTAATTCTTAGTAATTCCAGAAATTCATTCCGTGGTGGGAGTGGGATTGCATAATTGTATGCTATAAATTTAGGCCACGCTCTGTACACAGCCTGAATTATTTCTGCGTGACTCAGACTTGTGTACATACTACTTATGTCAAAAGTCGCTAACATGACATTATCAGCTGCCTCTATTCTTTCAATTTTGTTAATTAAGAACGTCGTATCTTGTGTAAATGTCCATAATTGACGTACAATAGGTTGAAGAAAGTAGTCAATGAATTGGCCAATTCTTTTAATTGGGCTATTACATAGTGAAATGATAGGTCTACCAGGTATTTGTACCCTTTGAAGTAATTCTTTATTACTCCTAATTTCATTTCTGATGTTGAGGTCAATTTTGTGAATTTTAGGTAATAGATATAATCTGCCAACTTGAATTTTTTCGACTTTTTTGTCTAAAAGATATCTCAACGATATGCCATCTACAATGTATGTGTGATTGTTCATGTAATATCTTAACTTTACTCTCTATTAGATTGTAAATCAGTGTGATATTGCAATTTGTTCGTAATGAATTCCATCGTTAAGCTGAGATAACGCTTGTTCAATATAATTCTTTTTAAGAATCACTGTTGAAGATTTTATCAGCTTTTTTTAATTACTATTTCTTTATTTTGTTTCAGTGACTGTAATGCCATTCTTTCTGATTTTGTCAGGTTATCTTTGAATTCACAACCCTTACAAGAGCCCACTGACGACGAGCCTGCTTGAGAGGATAACTCAGCTCTCACCAGCAAGTCTTAAAGGCTTTAGGGCCTACGGAAATATATTACAGGTGGCTCGAGAAAGATCTTGGATAGTTTAGGATGTTTTTTGATATCTTTTCAACTTTCGCGGATTAGTTGAGATAAGTTGTCAATTTTTGGATGGTAGGTCAAGACAAAAGGCCCCCTCCTGTTGACCTTTTTGACTTTATATTGTAAAATGTCTGATGTAATTAGTCATATAACCTATGTCGTGTTTAACAAAATTTTTAGAATTATGCAAGTGTCTTACCTGATCTTCGGTTTGACTTTTTTATTGTATAAATTTCAAGATTGTAACAGCTTAATCTAAGTAGACTGATAATTGATTCATTCAACATCACAATCATATATACCGATGAAGGATATCTATTATCCGAAATATTTATAAATAATTACATTTATAGTTCTTTTTTATGTTATTGGTGTTGTTATGTACACTTCTTAAGCGTTTATATATATATATATATATTCATATTGCAATGCAGCTGGGTAAATTCCATACGTTTTCCGATATGCATTGTCTTTTCTACTTTGTCATCAGTGTCATTTTCTGCCTAAGGAAATGTCTGTACCATGTAAGGAATATGACCGTTGTTTTATATATGTTTGTAAGACGTGGTTCAAAACAATAAATTGAATTTAGTAAAAAATAAAAGTCTGTTGGGTGCTGTTTAACTTTTATGTGTAACAAAAGAATATTGTGTTTTTCCTGGAAATCACAACAAATGCATAATATTACTTTACTGATGTTAAGTTACATTGCGAAGTTTATCTTTGATTTATTAACTGGTTACCAATGTAGATGACAAAATGATTGGTGTCATTCATAACAATGAAACATAATGCACATGATATATGCGACCATTATTGGATGCAATTAATATTACTTTTAATATTACACTGTTTGAAACCATTTTTATCAATTTTAAATTTCTATTGTCTTAATTTGTATTTCATTGTTCGTATGTTGGTTCCGTTTATTTTAGCCACTCATCTTGAGCCTATATACCCATCTTTTTCGATAACACACAATATAGCAATCAAATTATACTTTTATCGCTATTCATAACTTTTAACAGACCAATTAACAGACCGGATTTTATAGATCCGACACAATATTAAAAATTGATTCATGTCACCAAAATACAGATTTTCGTATAGATTTTTCACATAATGATAATACTATGGTTAACACACATTCAACCAACCTGTCATTTTGTGTAAATTGTGTATAAATGTATTGATGAGTTATCCGCCTTTTCATTATGTAGATCGTTTATCGACGCTAGAAAAAAAATACACCGCTGGATTCAGTGCACTGAATTGTTTTGTCAGACATGAATAGTTTTTATGAAGCAAATATATTTAAAAAGTTATACAATGCAACATACTGATCTTCAATGATTTTCTCGACAACACCTGATTAACAGACTTTAGCCAATCCGATTAACAGACCAACCGCCCATATAGCCACATACTCAATGTAGATTAACCGACCAAGATGTGTATGCATAACTAATGAAGCGTATCATAAGTCAGTTATTAGGCTGGGTACTAATATCAAAATAGTGATTGTTACTTGCATATAATGTTAAAATGTAGATATTGTGTTTAATGTAGTTGTCAAAGGTACCAGGATTATAATTAAGTACGTCAGAAGCGCGTTTCGTCTACATAAGACTCATCAGAGACGCTCATATCAAAATATTTAAAAATATTTAAAAACAGCAAGTTGATTCAAGTCCCCGGGCCTGCAAATAAAAAATCATCTAAGTAGTGTATAACACTTTCCGATCCCGTTTTGTCCTTAAAGATACATTCTAGAAATGTTGAGAATGTCTCAAACGTTGCGCAAGACATACTACAACCTTGAGCCAAACAGCGGTCCACAAAGTAAAAGTCCAAAAATTTGAAACCCAATAACTCGAAATCTCCCGGGTTTACTGGTAAAAGCCTAAATGCTTTTACTGGTAAAAGCCTAAATGCCGAGCTGTTATCTTTTTTTTTTTCCAATTAGGACGAATTTTCCTTGGCTACCCACCATATCTAGTGCATGGTCGAACGGCGTATAAGTCACAGAACACAAGCCCTTATCAATATAACCATTTATGCTTAAACCGTGTGGGTATGATAAATGCTGTATAAGCCTCCAAGAACCATCCTTTTTAGGACATAAGCCAATCGAAGACAATCTTAGATTAAAAAGTGGTATATTGTTAAATGGACCAGCTATTCTTCCCAAATTAATTTCTTTCAATAATTTTTTTGCCACTTCAACTTCATTGCCAAAAACAGAAACTAGATTTCTACAATCAGTAGTCATCCTAGGTTATGTATAATTTAGACGAAAACCTTCCAAAAAATCCAAAATATTATTCTGAAGCAACTGTTTTATTACTATAATTTTCCAAAAACTTGCAAAGAACATCAAATTTAATTGGCGTAATAGCGATTGAATGAACCGTGGAAAGCTGGTCTTTGGAATCTGACAGCTGCCCTTGGATTAGCACTCGAGCCTCTTTGCGAACTGATATGTGGTTGTCCAGCAGCGAAAATAGGACCACGCCTAAAATTAAAATTTGTCTGCGCACCATGAAATCGTGTACAGTTTACCGATGGGTGAATACCTGAACAACGTAAACAACTATGTGAATAATGACAGTTAGGCCTAGTACAAGATCCATTGTTATTATCATGACATTTATACGCATTAGTTACATGGTTTTGGTTATTCTGTGTGTTATCATCATACATGAAGAGTTACCATAGCTCTAAATCAACTGTTCCCCAATTACAAGACGGCATTCTAATTTTTTTAAACGGAATTGCTCGTCATACCTTTTCCAACCTAAACCGGGAACCCTACTAGCTCCCAGTCGTATGTTATTCATGTCTTTCAGAAGCCCTCTTGCCTCTCCCAAATGACTTGACAAGTAAATATCAATGAAAATCATGAATGCATCAGTCCACTGACTAATACTATTAATCTTTACTGTTGATGCTTTTGGTTTAGATTGTAGAACACCAACTTTAATTATTAAAGTATTAGAATTATCATCAATAGGTACTGGGTTCGACAATAAACAACCCAGATCAATATATTCACGATTTAAGATTTTTTGGTCTGATATTGCTAGAAACATTATTACCCAAGTCATTGCTGATGCTGGCAATTTCATTTACAGAATTAACATTAGATTCAAAATTTTGAAATGTACCTTGTTCATTGATGTTTTGAGAATACGCAGGCATTACGGACTTTTCATTATTCGGTAAATCCACTGAACTGTTAGACATGGTAGATGGTCCTGGTGCATTAGATGTAGTAATTTGCGTCCGGGGCGGCACTACATCAAGTTCTGTTTGAGACAGTGCAGCTGTCCTGTCATTCTCAGTAACACGGTCTATTCTCCTTCTTTTAAATTCTTTTCCTCTCGCAACAGTTTTCCCCCTAGGCATCACTAACCTTCCAATAAATGAACACAGTGTAAATAAAAAATATATGTATAACTAAATATAAAAGTAAACATGGAATGAACAACTATGACGGATAGGAATTGATCATAAATCAATTAATCAAATGTCAATTTTAAGCATTTACCTGATATTTCTTAACGGAAGCCTAGTTAAGTATAATTCACTTAAATAATTCGCAACATCAAATAACAATTAGGTGTACCATGTATAATTGTATTGTCTAGCCATATTAGATGATTCTCAGCGTGCATCGTAAATTTAGTAAAAATTACATACCTCATAATAGGAAGTTACCAGAATAATCTGAATAACAAAATGTAACTAGCATGGATAGCATCAACATTAGATGCCTCAATAAAAGACTAAGCAATAATGTGAATGAAACTAAAATTAAATTAAATTAAACATCATAATTCGTTATATAGACATATAATAAACATAAACAAATAAAATCGATTGAATGTATTAAAATTGAATATCAAGTATTCTAATATGACGTGCTTCTTTAGCTTTGTGAACAACACTGTGATACAATTCTCGATAAAATATACTTAGCGCAGACTCAGAGATATACATAGTAATGGCTGTTACAATATACTTCCCACGTAAATCTACATGTATTGGAACCTATTTGCAGGCCCTTTGCCGATTTTATTGTTTTAAAAAGTGCAATTAAAAAAAGACAAAATAACTTTTATTCTTATTCGTATGCATAATAAAAGGAAGTAATGCACAAGAGCTCGGGGAAATCAACAAAATAAAAATAAAATAAAATTCCGCGAAAGTCTATTAATCTTTTTGGCGCGTTTAAGTCATTTCAAAACATGACGTCATACAAATGAAACCGCTAAAGTTGAATGTTTTCTGTTACGTGAACCATCGGAATTCGTATGCTATTGTATTAAAACTAATTTTTGAGGTAGGTTTTGTTTTATTTTCTATTCTATTGCATTTTTCGCATATTTACTCATTTCAGCAAGTCAACATGGCGGCTCCTTAGTTACAAAATGTCGACTTTGGATTTGACGGAAGCTTACGAGAAAAACATGTAAATTAAAAATGGCAAATGTTGGGTTTGAGAATTTAAAGAATTAAAACGATTTTTTCTAGCAGTTATTCAAGAAATAAACTTCGCAAGCTACATATTTATAAAGATATTTGCGCTTTATCTATCAGGGAGTAAAAAAGAACAGCCACACACACAGCATACCCTCCCTCGCTTCAGTTTTTTAATGACCGTATTTGTCCTATTAGAATCGAAATAATTCATGGAAGCCATAGATTGTTGGAAATTTACACATGGCCTGGGCCGTGATATTCGTTAACTTTATCCCTCGCTAACACTCAGGATAAAATTCGAATATCACGGCCCAGGCCATGTGTAAATTTCCAACAATCTATGGCTTCCATGAATTATTTCTTAAATCATGTGTATAAGAACTTAATTCAATAATCTGACCTTAAATCAATATAAATCCTTGAAGATAGCGTTTGCAATATTTGTGATAGAAGTGCGAGAGCAGTTAATTTATATGTAGTGTAATAAATTTAGACATGCGCGTCTGCTTTGACCTGCTAATGAACTATTGCTGGTCTTCCCCTGATAACGCGATTTAATGGTCGAGCCCTTTAAAATCGAATTAAAACGTCTTCAAAAAGGAATTCACACACATTATATCATTGTGATGTTTTGTGTCAGCAGAATATCATTATCAACTATGACTGTACTATAATATGCATACTTATTTATTTTAATTTACGTTTTGTGCCGTGAGGCTGTCATTTGTGATTCCTCTTGTTCTTATGTCTTTTGAACTATTATCTATTGTTCTTTGTGGTTTATAATAACACTTGAATATGTTTGTTTTCGATACAAATCATTCCTAAAACGAATAAGTATTGTAAAAGAAAACAAACTCCAAGGCATATTCAAACATTTAGGAACCATGAAAGGTTTATAAAATCTAACATGCGACTTTTGCCCATCAGCGAAACAAAAAGATAACAACTGCTATATTCCTAATTTGACATTTCATCATAGTAAAGTTGGACTTGTTTATCTAATTCAAATTTGAATAATGAGAAACATGACTTTCTCAACTTCCAATTCATTAACTTCCAATGTGTAAGCAGAAGATGACCCTCTATATCATCGTTTTGTATTTACCTACCTCTATGAATATGTCACAGGGTGAATGTGCACATTCAGCTGCCTTCATAAATATGGCTTAGTTCCTTGTAATGGTCTGCTGCTGCAAGTTTCGAGGAGGGAACCCAAAGCTTTGATGTCCCCTTTACGAACTTGTTGACCGGTCCGATGTCTGTATCCCAACTTAATAGTGACATGTTATCACGGTCTGAGACTGTTATATGATAGAACAATAGTTATAATCTACTCTACTATTTAACCGATATTGATTCCTACGTGTACTTCTGATTGTGACTTTTTCAGTGAGGATGGATTCAAACGGTGGGGAATTTGTCAAATCACGCTTACCCTGTGGTCACACCCAGTCTTCATTCCTTGTTGTTCAATCTTTTGTACTGTCAGATTTAAAACATACCATTGTTACATTTTACGTTCCTTTATTAAGGGAATTATTTATTATCAATTCGTCGTTTGTATATTTGAAATTCATTTATAAAGAAAAGCAGGCGGTAGCAAAGGGAAATTCAAACTCATTAGTCGGATACAAATTGTCAATGTTAACAGAAAAAAAGATAAACGACTGAAAGACAAAAATAAAACCCGTATGTGATCTTAAATAATCTGGAGGAAGTCAAAATTATACTTTAATTTAGGGAAATTTGATTAAAAATGAATTTGGTTATTCATTGTTGGTCTCTGTTGATTATATTACGTCTTGCTAAAAATAGTACATTTCCAATTTCAAGCTTTCTTGAACGACCATAACATCGGCATTATATATGTTTTTGATTTAATCACTATATACATCATTCAAACTAGAAATATTTGAATAACTTAGGTAATTAAGGAAATATGTCTATGACATATTAAAGAAACATTAATTTTGCTGGATTCTAAATGCAGTTAAGTATACAATATAAAAAATAATTTAAAATGATTACATCTTTAGCTTCTTTGTTTGGCAAAACTAGATCTGTCAATTAACCCGATCATTTTATTGTTACCGAATATTGTTTTGTGCGTTTATTTTTAACTTTGTACGCCTTATTGTTTTACATTTTTACACATTATTTTATGTTTTGTGTCGTTAGCTTGCAGTATTTTGAAAGTTAACTTAACATTTCCTGATGCGTTTTTTTTTTATCATCTGAACATGCCGAAGATTCAATTGGTTGTTTCCAATAAAAACATAAATATTGCACACATTCAGATATTAAAAGATCTTAACTACTTAGCACGGACAAAATGCATGTGCTTACATGACAATGTATGATAATTGAGATAATTAGAGAAAGATTATTATAGTACCTGTTCTTTTCTCCTTTAAATATTCGCTGTTTTTTTTTTAGAAAGAATCCAAGCTGAAATTATGTGTTGATTTCATATTGTTCAGTAGTACAAACGGTGAACTTAACGTCTTTGTGTCTTCAAATTCATTTGGTGTTTTAACTAAATTAAACACATTACAGTTTGTGTATGACAAAAAGAGTTATGATTATAAGATGATTTAGAATTTGTTTTTGCACTTTAACATATGATATTTAAATAAGTTGAATCATTGTTTTATCTTAGCAATAGATAAACCACATATTGGATCCAATAGATAAAATTGCATAAGGTCACATGAATATACTTGTTGGTATTAATGGTTCTAATCACTACAAACCATTAAAAGTCTGAAATGGCCTATATCTGTACTCGACTGTACTGATTTTTACTCGACCAGTCTGAATTCGTCTGAGATTTACTTGATAGTACTCGACTGTAGTCTGAACCATACTTAACAGTCTGAATGTGTTCTTAACCATTCTATACGAGTCTGAACCGTACTCGACCTAGTCTGAACCGTACTCGACCTAGTCTGAACCGTACTCGACCTAGTCTGAACCATACTCGACCTAGTCTGAACCATACTCGACCTAGTCTGAACCATACTCGACCAAGTCTTAACCAACCTAGACCTATTCTTTGTATCTATCAACTGAATTTTATCAATTTAGGAATTCTTTTAATAAAAATGAAATTTGAACAGCAACTTGAAATTAAAAATGTATTCAATACAGTATTGAAATTAAAATTTCACAATAATCAATCATAATATAACTTCAACTCAATATTAATCAACACTTACATAATGATGTATATGTATATGTATATTTTCAATATTATTCAAAATTTTATAAATATTTCGGAAGTATTTTATGGTAACTGGACTATTTTCACCATTAACTTAAGCCTAATATAGATATATGGTGTCAGTTGAGTTCAGGTAATAATGCAGTGAATGTTTTTAATAAGATATATATAAAATAGTATATAAAACAACTTAATAAATTTTAAAAAAATGAGAGCTTAATTGTTTTGTTTTATTAAACCAAGAATTTAATATAATCATGATCATGATGATAATAGAATTTCCATAGCAATCCTTGATAACCTTTTTAAAAAAGGAAATGTATTCCAAAGTAACAGTAAAAAAATATTTCAATTAATTTAAGTATTTTTTTTTGTCAAATTAACATGGCATACATAAAGCACTTTAAAATGTTCTTATTACCTCAGTACATATTACCTCAGTACATGTGTGTTTTAAAAGAAAACCCTATTTTCTTAAATTCGTGTATTACTTATCTAGTACATACATGTATATTCGAAAGGCCTTGTTATTTAATTTCAACAGGATGTTGCAATTTTGAATCAATGTTATTTAGAATTTAATACCTCTGGCCAGGTGTGATCTTATTTATGAGTTTGCCCCCAAGCAGAGGTTATACTTTATATTTCACCACTAATCAGAAAAACACTTTTATTTATTTATTTAATTTTATCCCATTTTTATATAAGTTATATATAATATATTTTTTTATCCTAAATATAATCAGAGATATATTTCTTTTATAAGGTTAATTTTTTTATAAATTTTGTTGGCTCTTGTTATATAAGTTAAAAAGAAATTTATTTAAACAGTTTTTTGGTCTAGTATGGTTCAGACTGGTCGAGTATTGTTCAGACCTTTGGTTAAGTATGGTTTAGACTGAAAAAATAGGTCAAGTACATGTCGAGAATGGGTTAAGACTGTTTCAGACTGGTCGAGTAATAGTTCAGACTATTTTCAACGGCAAAGATAAGGGTCAAGTACGATTCAGTACAGTCAAGTATGGTTCAGACTGGGGTCGAGTAATGTCAAGTAAAAGTCAGACCAATTCAGACTGGTCGAGTAAAAATCAGTACAGTCGAGTACAGATATAGGCCATTTCAGACTTTAATGGTTTGTAGTGAATTTTAACAGCATGACATAAATAATTATATTCCTTGTTGCTGGTCGTTGTTATGTTATACATTTATCAAGTTATTCAAATCTAAGAGGTATTCTTTCTAATTCAGACAGTTATTAGACCGACTAATAATATTCAAGTTGTCATTAGTACTTGCATATCATATTTAAATGTATTTTATATTGATAAGTAACACTATAATAAATTATTCTGATTTTGTATCAGGTTCTTAAAAACTACAATTCTAAGAAGAATCAAAATTTATTAAGTAAACATCCTGTATTCTAAACGTGTAGATTTATATGAAATATTCAACATTACCTTTTTAGGTATTGGTAAAATAATACCCTACACTACACGTTTCAGTAAGCACAGTTAAAACGTCTTCAAATAAAGAATTCACACACATAATATCATTGTAATGGCATACTGTTTAACAATGGTAAGCCATATTTCTCATACGTATTTAAATATTCTCTACTATAAGGTGATTCGACATAAATCAATACATCAATAAGACAAACGGATTTTATTTTTATCATTTGCATACTTTATTCATAAACGGTGTTTCTTAAGAAATACATCATAAATGAAGAGAATCATTGATTATCGGTTTTGTGTTAGGCAGAATATCATTTTATCTGTACACTGTGATTGTACTATAATATGCGTACTTATGTATTTTTATTTATGTTTTGTCCCTTAGGGTTGTCATTTGTGGTTCATAATGTTCTTATGTCGTTTAAAATATTATCTTTTACTCTTTGTGATTTAATAACACTTGAATAAAAAGTAAAATCACAAAAATACTGAACTCCGAGGCAAATTCAATCGGAAAGTCCCTAATCACATAGTAAAATCAAATGACAAAACACACCAAACGAATGGACATCAACTGGAATATGCTAATTTTCAACACAAATCATTCCTCAATCGAATAAGGTTTGAAAAGAAAACGAACACCAAGGTATATTCAAAAATGGAGAAACCATGAAAACTTTAGAAGATTCGACTTTTGTTCATTAGCGAAACAAAAGGATAACAACTGCTATATTCCTTATTTGACATTTGCTCATTGTATAGTCGGACTAATTTATCTAATTTAAATTTCAATAATGACAAACATGACCTTCTCAACTTCAAATTTATTAACTTCCCGTGTGTAAGCAGTAGATGACCCTCTATATCATCGTTTGGTATTTACCTACCTCTATGAATATGTTACTAGTACATGGTGAATGTTAGCACTAAACTGCCAATAAATAAGGCTACCGTTCTTGCCAAGATCTGCTGCTGCAATGTTTCGAGGACGGAAACCCAAAGCTTCGATGTCCCCTTTACGAACTTGTTGACCGGTCCGATGTCTGTATCCCAACTTAATAGTGACATGTTATCACGGTCTGAGACTGTTATATGATAGAACAATAGTTATAATCTACTCTACTATTTAACCGATATTGATTCCTACGTGTACTTCTGATTGTGACTTTTTCAGTGAGGATGGATTCAAACGGTGGGGAATTTGTCATATCACGCTTACTCTGTGGACATACCCAGTCTTCATTCTTGTTGTTCAATCTTTTGTTCTGTCAGATTTAAAACATACCATTGTTGCATTTTACATTCCTTTATTAAGGGAACTTTTATAAATCGTTATCAATTCGTCGTTTGTAAATTTGAAATTCATGTATAAAGAAAAGCAGGCGGTAGCAAAGGGAAATTCAAACTCATAAGTCGGAAACAAATTGTCAATGTTAACACAAAAAAAGATAAACGACTGAAAGACAAAAATAAAACCCGTTTGTGATCTTAAATAATCTGGAGGAAGTCAAAATTATACTTTAATTTAGGGAAATTTGATTAAAAATGAATTTGGTTATTCATTGTTGGTCTCTGTTGATTATATTACGTCTTGCTAAAAATAGTACATTTCCAATTTCAAGCTTTCTTGAACGACCATAACATCGGCATTATATATGTTTTTGATTTAATCACTATATACATCATTCAAACTAGAAATATTTGAATAACTTAGGTAATAAGGAAATATGTCTATGACATATTAAAGAAACATTAATTTTGCTGGATTCTAAATGCAGTTAAGTATACAATATAAAAAATAATTTAAAATGATTACATCTTTAACTTCTTTGTTTGGCAAAACTATATCTGTCAATTAACCCGATCATTTTATTGGTACCGAATATTGTTTTGTGCGTTTATTTTTAACTTTGTACGCCTTATTGTTTTACATTTTTACACATTATTTTATGTTTTGTGTCGTTAGCTTGCAGTATTTTGAAAGTTAACTTAACATTTCCTGATGCGTTTTTTTTTTTATCATCTGAACATGCCGAAGATTCAATTGGTTGTTTCCAATAAAAACATAAATATTGCACACATTCTCTTAACTACTTAGCACGGACAAAATGCATGTGCTTACATGACAATGTATGATAATTGAGATAATTAGAGAAAGATTATTATAGTACCTGTTCTTTTCTCCTTTAAATATTCGCTGTTTTTTTTTTTAGAAAGAATCCAAGCTGAAATTATGTGTTGATTTCATATTGTTCAGTAGTACAAACGGTGAACTTAACGTCTTTGTGTCTTCAAATTCATTTGGTGTTTTAACTAAATTAAACACATTACAGTTTGTGTATGACAAAAAGAGTTATGATTATAAGATGATTTAGAATTTGTTTTTGCACTTTAACATATGATATTTAAATAAGTTGAATCATTGTTTTATCTTAGCAACAGATAAACCACATATTGGATCCAATAGATAAAATTGCATAAGGTCACATGAATATACTTGTTGGTATTAATGGTTCTAATTTTAACAGCATGACATAAATAATTATATTCCTTGTTGCTGGTCGTTGTTATGTTATACATTTATCAAGTTATTCAAATCTAAGAGGTATTCTTTCTAATTTAG
Organism: Mytilus edulis; assembly: GCA_019925275.1. Classification (NCBI taxonomy): domain Eukaryota; kingdom Metazoa; phylum Mollusca; class Bivalvia; order Mytilida; family Mytilidae; genus Mytilus; species Mytilus edulis. The sequence goes on from CM034361.1 coordinate 7,652,328, forward strand.
ACAGTTATTAGACCGACTAATAATATTCAAGTTGTCATTAGTACTTGCATATCATATTTAAATGTATTTTATATTGATAAGTAACACTATAATAAATTATTCTGATTTTGTATCAGGTTCTTAAAAACTACAATTCTAAGAAGAATCAAAATTTATTAAGTAAACATCCTGTATTCTAAACGTGTAGATTTATATGAAATATTCAACATTACCTTTTTAGGTAGTGGTAAAATAATACCCTACACTACACGTTTCAGTAAGCACAGTTAAAACGTCTTCAAATAAAGAATTCACACACATAATATCATTGTAATGGCATACTGTTTAACAATGGTAAGACATATTTCTCATACGTATTTAAATATTCTCTACTATAAGGTGATTCGACATAAATCAATACATCAATAAGACAAACGGATTTTATTTTTATCATTTGCATACTTTATTCATAAACGGTGTTTCTTAAGAAATACATCATAAATGAAGAGAATCATTGATTATCGGTTTTGTGTTAGGCAGAATATCATTTTATCTGTACACTGTGATTGTACTATAATATGCGTACTTATGTATTTTTATTTATGTTTTGTCCCTTAGGGTTGTCATTTGTGGTTCATAATGTTCTTATGTCGTTTAAAATATTATCTTTTACTCTTTGTGATTTAATAACACTTGAATAAAAAGTAAAATCACAAAAATACTGAACTCCGAGTCAAATTCAATCGGAAAGTCCCTAATCACATAGTAAAATCAAATGACAATACACACCAAACGAATGGACATCAACTGGAATATGCTAATTTTCAACACAAATCATTCCTCAATCGAATAAGGTTTGAAAAGAAAACGAACACCAAGGTATATTCAAAAATGGAGTAACCATGAAAACTTTAGAAGATTCGACTTTTGTTCATTAGCGAAACAAAAGGATAACAACTGCTATATTCCTTATTTGACATTTGCTCATTGTAAAGTCGGACTAATTTGTCTAATTTAAATTTCAATAATGACAAACATGACCTTCTCAACTTCAAATTTATTAACTTCCCGTGTGTAAGCAGTAGATGACCCTCTATATCATCGTTTGGTATTTACCTACCTCTATGAATATGTTACTAGTACATGGTGAATGTTAGCACTAAACTGCCAATAAATAAGGCTACCGTTCTTGCCAAGATCTGCTGCTGCAAGGTTTCGAGGACGGAAACCCAAAGCTTCGATATCCCCTTTACGAACTTGTTGACCGGTCCGATGTCTGTATCCCAACTTAATAGTGACATGTTATCACGGTCTGAGACTGTTATATGATAGAACAATAGTTATAATCTACTCTACTATTTAACCGATATTGATTCCTACGTGTACTTCTGATTGTGACTTTTTCAGTGAGGATGGATTCAAACGGTGGGGAATTTGTCAAATCACGCTTACCCTGTGGTCACACCCAGTCTTCATTCCTTGTTGTTCAATCTTTTGTACTGTCAGATTTAAAACATACCATTGTTACATTTTACGTTCCTTTATTAAGGGAATTATTTATTATCAATTCGTCGTTTGTATATTTGAAATTCATTTATAAAGAAAAGCAGGCGGTAGCAAAGGGAAATTCAAACTCATTAGTCGGATACAAATTGTCAATGTTAACAGAAAAAAAGATAAACGACTGAAAGACAAAAATAAAACCCGTATGTGATCTTAAATAATCTGGAGGAAGTCAAAATTATACTTTAATTTAGGGAAATTTGATTAAAAATGAATTTGGTTATTCATTGTTGGTCTCTGTTGATTATATTACGTCTTGCTAAAAATAGTACATTTCCAATTTCAAGCTTTCTTGAACGACCATAACATCGGCATTATATATGTTTTTGATTTAATCACTATATACATCATTCAAACTAGAAATATTTGAATAACTTAGGTAATTAAGGAAATATGTCTATGACATATTAAAGAAACATTAATTTTGCTGGATTCTAAATGCAGTTAAGTATACAATATAAAAAATAATTTAAAATGATTACATCTTTAGCTTCTTTGTTTGGCAAAACTAGATCTGTCAATTAACCCGATCATTTTATTGTTACCGAATATTGTTTTGTGCGTTTATTTTTAACTTTGTACGCCTTATTGTTTTACATTTTTACACATTATTTTATGTTTTGTGTCGTTAGCTTGCAGTATTTTGAAAGTTAACTTAACATTTCCTGATGCGTTTTTTTTTTATCATCTGAACATGCCGAAGATTCAATTGGTTGTTTCCAATAAAAACATAAATATTGCACACATTCAGATATTAAAAGATCTTAACTACTTAGCACGGACAAAATGCATGTGCTTACATGACAATGTATGATAATTGAGATAATTAGAGAAAGATTATTATAGTACCTGTTCTTTTCTCCTTTAAATATTCGCTGTTTTTTTTTAGAAAGAATCCAAGCTGAAATTATGTGTTGATTTCATATTGTTCAGTAGTACAAACGGTGAACTTAACGTCTTTGTGTCTTCAAATTCATTTGGTTTTTTAACTAAATTAAACACATTACAGTTTGTGTATGACAAAAAGAGTTATGATTATAAGATGATTTAGAATTTGTTTTTGCACTTTAACATATGATATTTAAATAAGTTGAATCATTGTTTTATCTTAGCAATAGATAAACCACATATTGGATCCAATAGATAAAATTGCATAAGGTCACATGAATATACTTGTTGGTATTAATGGTTCTAATTTTAACAGCATGACATAAATAATTATATTCCTTGTTGCTGGTCGTTGTTATGTTATACATTTATCAAGTTATTCAAATCTAAGAGGTATTCTTTCTAATTCAGACAGTTATTAGACCGACTAATAATATTCAAGTTGTCATTAGTACTTGCATATCATATTTAAATGTATTTTATATTGATAAGTAACACTATAATAAATTATTCTGATTTTGTATCAGGTTCTTATAAACTACAATTCTAAGAAGAATCAAAATTTATTAAGTAAACATCCTGTATTCTAAACGTGTAGATTTATATGAAATATTCAACATTACCTTTTTAGGTAGTGGTAAAATAATACCCTACACTACACGTTTCAGTAAGCACAGTTAAAACGTCTTCAAATAAAGAATTCACACACATAATATCATTGTAATGGCATACTGTTTAACAATGGTAAGACATATTTCTCATACGTATTTAAATATTCTCTACTATAAGGTGATTCGACATAAATCAATACATCAATAAGACAAACGGATTTTATTTTTATCATTTGCATACTTTATTCATAAACGGTGTTTCTTATGCCCGTGTCACACTGTCCCGATTTTTACGCAGATGGCAACACGATTATGGAAATTTTCAAAATCGGGACTGATCGTATACAGATCGGGCTATTCGTAGTGCCATCTTTTACCATCGTAGAATCATCGGCCACTTTTTCTAGACTTCGGGGACAACTTCGGGAAGTGTTCTAAATTTTTTAACATGTTAAAAAATCACCGAAGGTAGGTCCGATGTTGAGGGTTCGTAATGAGTTCGTATCACCATCCTCACCATCGTAATGTCACCGGGAATGCATCTTTGAACATCGTATTACAATCGTGTTTCCATCGTTTCCATCGGGCAGTTTTGGCATTACGATGTCTACACGAATGATTCACGAAGCTACCCGAAGGTCTTACGATGGCAACACGACTTCGTGAAGACCTTGTAATCCCGTCGTGTTTCCATCGAATAATAGTACGAAGGCGACAAGATGGAACTACGACGGCAATTAATCCAGCGAAATGTAATTTAATTTTCGCGCTAAAATGCATTTAAAGTGCCATGCGCGATATGCACTGGTCAGTCTAATACGACAGTTAAGACAACATGGAGCTCATATGTGATTCCATGAGAACAAGAAAAGCGATAGCGTTTTTTGTGTTACTGCAAATGGAACAAGAACAGCTGTTACAGGTCAGGATTTACTTTTACAAGTAAAATATTATATTTTGTCAATTTTTCATATCAAGTTTTATAAATCATAAACGCGCCTCGTACACCAACACTGCATGTACATGTATAAAGAGAAACCAACTTTTTCTTCATTATTCTGATTTTTCATGTATCGTCTGCGTCTTTTGTTTTCTATATGTCATATTTGCCGCATTTGTTGCTTTCCCAACATCCTTCCTTTTGTCTATATTATTTTGATATTCTCCTGGAAAGAGCTCTTTTTGAATAAAAGGGATCAACGAACCCATTACCTTACCTTTAAGATAGATCAGTAAACATATGCATGGGCATAATTATGGGTGATTATTCAAACTAGTGCACACATTTTACAGTTCAAACAAGGCAATGCCGAGCGTGGCATCCCCTCGTATGTAACATATTGGGGACACATATGGACACTATATATATATATATGATACATTCAGAAAATGGTAAATTAAATATGCATATTTGATACATAAACTGTATTTTTAGAAATCACCCAAAACATTCAGTAACTGGAGAACCAGCAGGTAAAAAAATGAGCAACCAATTTCCTGTGTATTATGCTTTTTCAAGGAGAAAAAAAAAACCAAGTCCATCTGCATGACCTTGGCCTTTGGCCTTGAACGTAAAAAATGTCAGATTATTACAAGGAGGAACAATATACCAAATGTGGTTAAAATCTTTTAAGGCATATTTGCTTTAGAGTGTCCAAAATGGTGTTATTGCCTTGTTTTACAACTGCCAATGTGACCTTGACCTTTGCACTTTAAAGTCAATAGCGCTTAAGATATTTTTAACGAGTAACACCTAACCAAGTTTTGAGCATTTTGGTTCTATAGTGTCCATAACAATTATATCTACACGCAACTAACATGTAGTAGGCGAGGGGATAATAAAGTTTTATAAGAATTAGATAAAAATATCGATTTCCCGCCATGCATGGCAAACTTGTACAGAAACGATATGTAATCGAAATTCTGTTCGTATCATAAAAAAGTTCAAAACAGGTAGAACGCATTTTTAGATCGTTTGTATCGGGTTGTTGTCTCTTTGACACATTCCCCATTTCCATTCTCAATTTTATTGTATTATGTACATACATGTATTTTACCTTTATTTATCTTGTTTATTTTCCAGAGAAGACGGAACCAAAGACGACGAAGAAAACCCAGGTCCGTATGGGTACGGAAGTGGTTGTCGGAAAGGCGCAGACACCAATATGGACATTTCACAACGTTACTAAAAGAGCTAAAAACGGAAGATGACAAAGCCTTCTTTAACTATACCAGGTTACCAAGAGGACTTTATGATGAGGTATTAAGGAGGATTCAATACAAAATACAGAAACAAGATACATGGTATAGAAATTCACTATCTCCTGGTTTAAAGCTATCCATAACACTCAGACACCTAGCATCTGGTGACAGTTACCAAAGCTTAGCCTATAACTTCAGGGTAGCTCCCAATACCATATCACTCATAGTGCAAGAAGTTTGCGATGCAATTAAAGACGAATTTGCCACGGAGGTGATTCAGTGTCCCACAGAAACGGAAGAGTGGGCTTCCATTGCGGACCTATTTGAGAAGAGATGGCAATTCCCACACTGTTGTGGGGCCCTAGACGGAAAGCATGTTGCAATCACATGCCCTTGGAATACAGGTTCCGAATATAGGAACTATAAAGGTTTTTTCTCTGTTGTTCTCATGGCCCTAGTAGACGCAGACTATAAGTTTCTCTGGATTGATGTTGGCTCTGACGGATCAAGCAACGATGCAAGTATATATAATGGGTCTGAGCTAAAGGAGGGTCTTGAGAGTTCGAACAATGTTTTCAATCTACCCAAAGAAAAACAACTTCCCGGAGATGATGTCCCAGTTCCTTATTTTATTGTTGGTGATAACGCATTTGGCATTAATAAGCGCCTCATGAATCCTTATTCTATAAGAAACATGGAGTATGACGAGAGGATCTTCAATTATAGGCTCTCTAGGGGGAGACGGGTAGTCGAAAATGCCTTCGGCATTCTCGCACACAAATTTCGTATCCTTCTAGGTACTTTGAATCAAAGACCAGTAACATGTAGAAAAATAATCACAACTTGTGTTATTCTCCACAATCTTATAAGATCAAGATATCCGGCAGTCCACAGCAACGTCATGGACCTTGAAGACCAAAACCAGGATCTTGTTCCAGGGGCATGGAGAAACGATAAAGTTCTCATGGATGTTTACCATGAGAATGCTAGGAATAGTGGAACAAAGGAAGGACGACAAATCAGAAGATATCTTGGTCATTATTTTGCATCGAAAGCTGGTTCAGTTCCATGGCAGGACAAAATGATCCTCTAGATATTCAGTAAATACTGTTACTTAGTGATGCTATCAATCGAAATGTCATCAGAATAGAATGTGTTTGTATCTTAAACTTGTTTAAATTTTAGAATCGAATTATGTTCTTGTGTTGATGAAGTTATTATGTCAAATATGAATGTGAGATAAATAGAATTTTCAATGTATTACTATTTCATGAGGTTTTTTTTCCTATAGAAAACATCAACAGATAAAATGAATCCCTACACATGCTGAATCGAAAACATAGGTAATCAACGATTACAAAGTTCGCTCTCATTCTTGTATTGTCAGAGGGCTTAACTTATATTCCTCTTATGTAAGTCATTCAAGCATAACATGTAGGTCACAGTGACCTTATTATGTCTGGAAGCTGACCTACCATTCATAAGTATACATGTGTAAGGTTTGATGATCTTAACATGTATAACACAGCTAAATGCATTGATTAAAATGTAAAATTTCAGGTCTCAACCTTGTATTGTTTTTTAGTTTTTGTTTGGACAAACAAATGTGGACGGACGGACGGACGGACAAAGCGAAAACAATAGGGTTCCCGGGCCCTCGATACAAGGCCATAATAAAGGATTTAACCAGTAATAACGGAAACAACTACAAAAGATCTATATTATAATGTCCGCTAAGTTGATTCAAGTACGAAAAGGGTTCTTTTTTTTTAATTACCTGTACATTTTAAAGCGTTAAATTGAAAATGGAAAAACAATCTACAACTTTCACTGTAACTTACACGCAGTATTATGAAATAAAGTTCATGAAATTATATCATACTGTAGATGGTTATCGCATATATGTATAATAATAATTACCTCGGAAGAACTCGATGTCAAATGTAAATTACATTTTATTTTAAATAGACATATGCTGTTCTACATGTATGTAAAGTTACAGGCAAATCCACCAAGTCTTGACGTGAGTGTTGGTGAACATGTAAATTGGACAGACGGATAAATACCTAGAATTTTTCTAAATAGGATCCTGTTCCTTTAATTAATAAAAAAAAAGTTTCACTGTCTCTGACAATGCACAGTGATCTTTACATGTATATTCATAAAAATATCAACTATATCAGTACAACTCGGCCCTTGACACACTGTTATATTATTTAGCAGATAAATGTTAGATGAAATGACAGATCTAGAAGAACACAAATTGACAGTTACATCACCGCACGTTCAATTCTCTGAAATGTTCTGTGACGTGGATGCGTTGGTAGCTGGTTGGTGTGTTTGGAACTGCTCTTGATTATATTGGCGGTTCGCTTGTTCCATATATCCGCAATCTTGTGATTGCCACACTGATCCCGGGGGAGGGTTCATAGGCCATTGTCTTGGAGATGGCTGGAACTCTGGTGAAGGCGACGAGGGTCTACTTGTCGAATAAAAAGAGATTACATGGTATGCCACTATCTTGCTGAATCTGGTTTACTCTCTGGTAAGTGGCGATCGGTCTTTGTTGTGGTGTGTTCTCCTGTGATTGGAATGCTGACGGTACATCTTCCGAAGGACCGACCTTATTACCAGCCGCTTCTCTCGTCTTGTATCGTCTGGATACCTTTCGGTAACTGAAAAAAATATATTAACAGCATGGGATTTTGACAAGTTAAGATTCACAGTATTGAACACAATAGACGAAAACGGCCCAATTTCTTTAAACAGGAAAAAGATGTCCGACATATCTGAATTCGCTGTACATGATTTGGAACCACAACCAGATAATGTGTTCCAAATACATTATTCTAAGAGGCTAAAATTAGTACTTTCTAAGAAAAGTTTCACGAAAATTATTTTGTTTAAAAAAACATGTAAGGGCCTGGCCTCGGAATGAATTTCATGTTTTAATGATTTGTGTGCATTGGCACTCACACCACATCTTCCTATATCTATTTTGCATTTAATACGTCTCCCCATATCCTTTCTTATCTCTAAATTACTACAAATTACAGATACATTTGTTAACATGTGAATATGAAGGTGATTGGATTACATACCGACGTAATTATTTAAAGAAAATGTTAATCTATCATAAGAGGCAAAGATATAATACCATGGTAAAGAAAATGCGCTAATGATAGTGTTCGACATGTTCTTAAAAGTCTATTTAATTTTGAGTTTTGGACATGATTAACTAGACCATTCTGAAGTGAATATGTTGAATTGTTATAAACTTACTGGTTAAGCACCGTTGTAATCTCTTCATACGCTGGATCAAGACATGCATCGTGCAAACGATCAAGTTCGGTTTCGAGATATTTACAGAAAGGAGTTGACCTGTTGATAGGTTGATCTTTTGTGATGAACTCCACCAGCTTGTTCTGAAGCTCATGTGATGGTCCGGATGCAGATATGCCGACAATTGGTGTTTCCGGTTGGTCTTCTTTGGAATTTCTACTCCTTGATGGTTGTCTAGGGATAGGATAACCCGAGTACTTTGTTGAGGGCTGTTTTGATTCAAGTTCGGGAATTCCTGTTGTACTGTCATCACTACCCGCTAGTTCGCCTGTCTCAGCTAAAGCTAACTTGTCCTTGAACTGCAAAATATACCCAAGTAATATATTTATCTATGGTTATTTTACTATGATAATGATACTATAATATGATTAAACCAAGTTTCAGAAGTGTCTGATTTAATGTTAGTTAAGTTTAATGCCGCGTTCACGCGGGCAGAAAATTCGAATTGAAATCGCATTCGAGTTCAAATTGGCGACGTCTCTGCGTTCACACGACCGTTCAATGTGAATGGAAGCGTTTAATATGTTTAAGAGTATTGTAAATACGCATTCGCTATTGCGAATCAATTCGCATTACGGGTGAATCCGGAATTTAGGGACGGACGGACGGGCGCTGACATTTGACTTCTAGACTTCCGTTCTCTGTAAAGACGCACTTAATAATCTGCAATTTCAGAACATTTGCAATAGTATATGCATTTCATCATACATGTGTGTACCGATACAGTATAAGTTTTGTGATTAAGGTTAATCAAATATCATCTGGTTTAAAAATGTTAAATTTAGGCGATTACTGTACACAAGAAAAAAAAGTGTTTCCATATCCATTTGACGTATATTTATAAAGTACACTTACGCTTGCCGGTGTATCCTTCTTGTGTCGCTTGATGTGTGGTCTAAGAAAAGCAAAAATTCGTCGAATGAACTTATCACGGTCACTATCATTTTCACTGACTTCTCCTTGAGAAACTGGGTCTTCATCGTCACCACTCGAAAAACCATCACCGGACCGTTTTGTAGATTGGTGTTTTGGTTGACCCTCACGTAGTTTTGAGAATCGAGTTCTCTGTGTTTGATACCATTTCTGAATAGCGGCATCTACAAAGAATATATTATTATGTGTTAGTCACGAATACCTTTAAATGAACAATTTGTGAATAAAATTCCCTTAAGAGGGCAAATTGTATGTAAATTTTAAACCTGACAACTACAAGTATATGATAATACAATATTTTTGAGATAACCATTGACAAAAATATTTTAGTTTCAGTGGGAAAAAAATAATCTATTGACTTACAATTGACTCCATACTCTGCGGCTTTTGTTTCCCATAATTGTCTCTTCAGCGCCTTTTGCTTGTAATCTTTGTTCTTTATGTCATACAACAATTTTTTCGTTTCCAGCCACTTAGCTATTTCCTGTTCCTCCTCCTCTGTAAAACTGCGCTGTACTATGGGTTCTTCCGGTTGTTTGCATTTTTTTCCTTTTCCTTTTCCAATCTTTGGTTTAGTATTAGCTTTTATTTTCGAAGGGTCGATGTCAACTGCACCATCTGAAAAAGCAACGTGTAATTTATTATCTTTGAAGAGACAAAACTTTGACAGACATATTCAAAATGTGTAAAGTTAACATGTATATGTATCATTAAAAATACGACATTTCTGTTTTGGCTTGGTTATAAAGAGAATAGGGGAAACATATATTTACCTCCATTTTCATTAGAAGAAGAATCAGATTGTCTGCTATCAGTTACATGTAGGGAGGGCGTCGACGCTTGTTGTTCCGTCTTTTGGGGCTCTTGGTGCATTTCTTGTTCAGTTTCCAGTCCCGGACTTCCAGTTCTTTGTCTCTTTTTCTCTGTGCTATCCGATTCAGAACTTTCCATTACTATTTCTATCTTTCTTTTGGTTTTGTACTTTCCTAGACTTATACCCCTCCCTTTTCCTCTCCCTCTCCCTCTCCCTGATTTTGGTGGCATATTTGCAAGTTTTACCGTTCAATCCCACGGTCTTCCGTCTTATGATTAAACCAGAAATTAAATGTACGATATAATTATATATATTCAATATTGATCAAACACTATTAAACGCGTCTTGCCTTCGGCATATAATTTAAATGCTTCGTAAGCTGTACACGACGTCTTTTAGACATCGTATGGCCATCGCGCCATCATCGTAATCCATCGTGTAGCCTTCGTGATCCATCGTGTAGGCTTCGGCTGAGATATGAAGCTTAAATACCCGTCCTCGGGTAAACTTCGTAAGTCCATCTTTTACTATCGTATATAACTTCGGCACCATCGTATAGACTTCGTTATTTATCGTACTTGCTTCGGTCACTTTTTGGTATTTTAACTAGATCGGGACTAACTTCGTACGAACTTACAATTTTTGCATTCGGGTGTCCATCGTATATAAAAATCGGGACAGTGTGACACGGGCATTAAGAAATACATCATAAATGAAGAGAATCATTGATTATCGGTTTTGTGTTAGGCAGAATATCATTTTATCTGTACACTGTGATTGTACTATAATATGCGTACTTATGTATTTTTATTTATGTTTTGTCCCTTAGGGTTGTCATTTGTGGTTCATAATGTTCTTATGTCGTTTAAAATATTATCTTTTACTCTTTGTGATTTAATAACACTTGAATAAAAAGTAAAATCACAAAAATACTGAACTCCGAGTCAAATTCAATCGGAAAGTCCCTAATCACATAGTAAAATCAAATGACAATACACACCAAACGAATGGACATCAACTGGAATATGCTAATTTTCAACACAAATCATTCCTCAATCGAATAAGGTTTGAAAAGAAAACGAACACCAAGGTATATTCAAAAATGGAGTAACCATGAAAACTTTAGAAGATTCGACTTTTGTTCATTAGCGAAACAAAAGGATAACAACTGCTATATTCCTTATTTGACATTTGCTCATTGTAAAGTCGGACTAATTTGTCTAATTTAAATTTCAATAATGACAAACATGACCTTCTCAACTTCAAATTTATTAACTTCCGTGTGTAAGCAGTAGATGACCCTCTATATCATCGTTTGGTATTTACCTACCTCTATGAATATGTTACTAGTACATGGTGAATGTTAGCACTAAACTGCCAATAAATAAGGCTACCGTTCTTGCCAAGATCTGCTGCTGCAAGGTTTCGAGGACGGAAACCCAAAGCTTCGATATCCCCTTTACGAACTTGTTGACCGGTCCGATGTCTGTATCCCAACTTAATAGTGACATGTTATCACGGTCTGAGACTGTTATATGATAGAACAATAGTTATAATCTACTCTACTATTTAACCGATATTGATTCCTACGTGTACTTCTGATTGTGACTTTTTCAGTGAGGATGGATTCAAACGGTGGGGAATTTGTCATATCACGCTTACTCTGTGGACACACCCAGTCTTCATTTTTGTTGTTCAATCTTTTGTTCTGTCAGATTTAAAACATACCATTGTTGCATTTTACATTCCTTTATTAAGGGAACTTTTATAAATCGTTATCAATTCGTCGTTTGTAAATTTGAAATTCATGTATAAAGACAAGCAGGCGGTAGCAAAGGGAAATTCAAACTCATAAGTCGGAAACAAATTGTCAATGTTAACACAAAAAAAGATAAACGACTGAAAGACAAAAATAAAACCCGTTTATGATCTTAAATAATCTGGAGGAAGTCAAAATTATACTTTAATTTAGGGAAATTTGATTAAAAATGAATTTGGTTATTCATTGTTGGTCTCTGTTGATTATATTACGTCTTGCTAAAAAAAGTACATTTCCAATTTCAAGCTTTCTTGAACGACCATAACATCGGCATTATATATGTTTTTGATTTGATCACTATATACATCATTCAAACTAGAAATATACAATATAAAAAATAAACTAAAATGATAACATCTTTAGCTTATTTGTTTGGCTAAACTAGATCTATCAATGCAATTAACCCGATCCTTTCATTGGTACGGAATATTGTTTTGTGCGTTTCGGTTTATCTTTGTACGCCTTTTCTACAGTTTTACACATTGTTTTATGTTTGTGTCGTTAGTTTGCAGTATTTTGAAAGTTAACTTAACATTTCCTTATCTATGTTTTCTTATCATCTAAACATGCCGAAGATTCAATTGGTGGTTTCCAATAAAAACATAAATATTGACAAAATGCATGTGCTTACATTACAATGTATGATAATTGAGATAATTTGAGAAAGATTATAATAGTATCTGTTCTTTTCTCCTTTAACGATAAGCTGTTTTTTTTAGCAAGTATTCAAGCTGAAAAGGTGAACTTAACGTCTTTATGTCTTCAAATTCATTTGGTGTTTTAACTAAATTAAACACACTACAGGTTTTGTATGACAAAAAGAGTTACGATTATAAGATGATTTATAATTTGTTTTTGCATTTTAACATAGGATATTTGAAAAAGTTAAATCATTGTTTTATCTTAGTAACAGATAAACGACATATTGAATCCAATAGATAATATTGCATAAGCTCATATGAATATACATGTGTGTTTTAATGGTTTTAATTTTAACAGCATGACATAAACATTTATAAACCTTGTTGCTGGTCGTCTGTTATGTTATACATTTATCAAGTTATTCAAATCTAAGAGGTACCTATTCTTTATAATTCAGACAAAGTTTTTAGTGTGTGCTTAAGACCGGAAGTGTTTTTAATTTTCTAATATAAACGTCAATAATGTTATGGTTAACGTAATTGTACAAAAAATACCAATAACTGCACGTTACAATAAGCACAAGTAAAACATTTAAAAAAAGGCTATTTAAATACCTATCACGATTGCGTTATGTTATACAATGGTGAGATAAAAAGTGTGTGTATCATGCATAAATATCAGTAATGTGCACAATACGACAATGATATAGGCCGAGGACATTTGTTTGTTGAAATATTATATTCCTTTAGTTGTAAACATTAAAAATAAAATTAATACAAATAATACCAAAATCTTCCGTGATGTTCAAGACGCAATGTATAATATAATATACTGATAAACAATCTTTTGTTTGTGAGTAATTGTTCTTATTTATAATGTTTTTGTATGTTTTTACCCTAAGTTACTGTGTGTTTGATGCTCACTCTATTTTCCTTCTATTTACGATTTTGTCATGTTTTTTAATTTAAACGAAAAGTTTATTATTTTCGTTATTAATTGTTCAAAATCATATATTGAAAATTTGTGTACATTGATAAGTTTGGTAAGATCCAATCGCATCTGGCATCTTATCTTAAGATCGTTGTTTAGGGTTAGGGTATCACAGTGATTAGTATTAAAGGTTGCATTTCTGTAAATACTGACAATGCATCTTCCCATAGGAACTCCATTTACGACCAAAACTTTATTACTTTTATTTTTTATTTACTTTATGAAGTTTTGAGAAAAATCATATCCTAGAATTGAAAGTTCATATGGACTACTATTTGTTTTAAAAGGTCAAAATATAGGGCTGTGCGGCACATTTTCAACGTCAAGGCCCCGAACTTCTAAGAGTTTAAACTAACACTCAATTTCTTAACTACCCCTACCTCGACTGTAGGGTTACCACAAAATTCAATATAAACAATATTCACATGTATATTTACTGGGCACATTCCAAAATTATGTCTCTATGAGATGCAACCTACAGATTAGAACTGGGAAGCAGTATGTAAAAAAAATTAATCATCTATGAATATTCTAAATCAACCAAAAACAGGCGTAGCTTGAGAAACAAATTTATTTACAAAGTGCAATCATTAGGGGATCTTAACTTAGTTGTATTTGTAACTTAGCCCACATATTACTTGAGTTTTCTGTAACGATGCGTTAGCGGAGATGTGTTTAAAATAAGATAACATAGATTCAGGAAAAGTTCAAAACGAAAAGTTCCTTGTCAATTGAAGAATCTACAGCTCAAACATATCAAACGGCCTGGTAACTTCTATCATATTTCCGACTCGGCAAATGTATTATCATGTGAAGAAAATAATGGATCAATCTGCTTTCACAACTAGTTTAACCTCTAACTTGTATAACAGTCGGATAGAACTCCTTAAATCTTGTGAACAAAAACAAAAAGATAAACGAATATATCCGACGGTAAAAAATAATACAATAAGTTCTCTCTATTATAATGTAACATACACAAATCGGTTCATTTAAGTCAGTACTTAATGGTACAATTTTATAATGCAAAATCTCTGCGAAAGAAATTGTCTTCAAATGTCAAATGATTAAGGTGACGTCATAAGAATTACAACATTATGGTACCCGAATTGCAAAGAGTAGCCAATTGCATTTGTTTTTAAACCAAAAGTTATTTCGAAAGTCTAACAAGTTTTCGTAAACCGTAAACAATCTGTATTTTAAAATTTCTCATTCTGCACTCCTTTCAGCAAATAAAGATATGTTATTTAACTCAAAACTTTCCACTGGAAAAAGTCAAATCTACTGAAACTTTAACGTTGCCATGAGATGTCAACAAAACTTCAACTATTAAAAATGAAGAACTCAAATTAAATTAAGGGGTTAGGTAGCAATTAAATAAGGTTTAATCCACCGTTTTCTACATTTGAAAATGCCTGTACCAAGTCAGTTGTTATCCATTCGTTTAATGTGTTTGAGTTAAAATTTTGCCAATTGATTAGGGACTTTCCGTTTTGAATTTCCCTTGGAGTTCAGGTTTTTTTTTTTGTAATTTTACTTTTTATAGTACATGCACCTATTTTTTAAAACATGAATTGTAAGCACAGACCATTGTTAAATTGTTTTAAATATTTAAAGAATTAAATAAATACCAAGTTTTGACCCAAATGTTACTATAATTCAAAAATAACTCATATGTATACATAATAAAGCCATGAGACTTTTAGCAATAGGTTTCAAACCATTTAACCTTGGAAAATATCACCGGAAGTGACCTTGTATGAACCGGAAGTAGCTGTTTTTGTACATTATTAATATAAAAGTATACAGAACCAGATTTTTTGGGAATAAGTGTCACGTAAATATTCAAATAGTAACGGAAGTAACATTTTTTTCTGTTGAAAGACCTATTGTATTTCTTCTGATTATTATTAAGTTCTTTCCACTTTTCTGTGAAAAGACCTATTTTATTTGCTCTGATTATTATCATGTCTTTCCACTTTTCTGGGGAGAGACCTATTGTTTTTCTTCTGATAATTTATTTTTCTTCTGCCTTATTTTGTTCTAAAATATTTGTTTTGCAATATGTCGCTTAGATATGATATCCAAGATATTTGGTATATGATCGAACAGTTTATGCACTTTTGAAATTTACCCTGCGTAACCAAATATTTTTTTTTGTAAGAGTTATCTCCCCAAACACTGTTTTCCTTGTGTCCACTTCTCCTCTGAAACCGTAAAAGATTATTACAAATTTATATTAATAGAATTGCTCGTCATATCCTTCGCATGAATTGTCCTATTTTGACCGAAGCAATATGAACGCTAAATATGAGATTTATATCCCCTTATGCATTTGATATAAGTGATATGCATTTCTATCTTGTAAACCATAAGTGATTCAGACCTAGCTAAGGATCTGTTGATTTGTGGACCTTGGTCCCAAAAAATGGAAAAACAGGTCATGGTCAAAAGTCAAGGTCATATTCTAATTTTTCAATTTGACTTATTTTCACTTATTCCCAAAAACCGTATAAGATATCAACAAATTAGTTTTACCAAATTGTTAGTTGCGACATGTCGTAACACGTAAATTTTGATTGCAAGGGAACGTTGAACATAAAAGGGAGTTTTCTCACCTCTTGTATTTAAGATACATTTATGGTGATATAACTCATTAACCAAATATGATTTAACCTATGGTCTTTTGATTTGAGTTCCATGGTTTATGACCTTGAAATTTATCTCAAGGTCATAGCTTAATATGACGTTCTAGATTTTGACCTTTGCTTTTACCTCATATGTATACATGATAAAGCCATGATTTGGCAAAAGGTATCAACAATTAACCTTGAAAAAACAACCGGAAAGTGACCTTGTGTAAACCGGAAATAGCTATTTTTTGTACATTATTAATATAAAAGTATATAGAACCAGAAATTTTTGGTAATAGTGTCAAGAAAATATTCAAATATTATCGGAAGTAACGTTTTTCAAACCGGAAGTAACAAATTATCTCCCTTATTTAAAAGATATTGTAAAGAAACCCTATATTTTTGGAATCAGCGTACAATAAGCTATCAATTGACAATTGAAATGACATTTTAAACTTAATTTAACAACTTTCATATAAAAATACATTGTTTTTGGTGGAAAGACCTTCAATTGTTCTGTAAAGAATTGGATTTTTAATTATTTATTTTTCTTCCGCCAAATTTTGTTCTTGCGATAAATGTTTGATTTGCAATATGTCGCTTAAATATTTCTCATATAGTCTCGTATAGTTTATGCGCTTTTAAATTTCACCCTGCTAAGCCGAACCATTTTATTTGTAAGAGTTATCTCCCTATTCCCTGTTTATCATTTGTTTGCATATCCTTCGTAGCAAAAAAAGATAGCGACAAAATTATTTTAACAACTTGTTCGTTACATCCTCAGAAATTTTTGGCTAATTTGGATCTAAGCGATTCAATGAAATTTTATAGGAGTTATCTACCTTTACAAAAGTAATTTATTGGTTTGTGTTATTAACTTATAAACCGTTCACCGTATAACCCTGGAATGTTTTTATTTGTGGCACCTAGGTCCTAACTTATAAAATAATGTCAAGGATAAAGGTCAAGGTAAAGTTCTTAATTTTGACTTTTGCTTGTTTTTGCATTTTTTCAAACACCTTTAAAGGTATATATAAAAGAACAAGTGCAAAATGTTTCCTTAATTGTAATGAAGATATGCTAAATTTAGTTTAAAACAATCTAATGGCATCTTATAGGAGTTAATGCCCTAATGTTGATGTTGGGTGACCTATGAACTTGAGAAAACCGGAAAAAGTAATGTTTGTGCTTTTTTCATCAAAAAGAACTTGAAATCCATATGTTTTGTAATATGAATACATTAAATTATCACAAAAGACTACAAGTGACTTTCAATGAACCGGTAGTAGCCAATTATCTCCTGATTTACAGGCAAAAGTATATAAAAACTATATATTTTTGGAACCAGTGTGAAAGAAGCTATCATATGAGACCTAAAGTGACATTTACTTCACCGGGGGTAGCAGACTATCTCCCTTATTTCACTCAAAAGGATACAGAAACATTTATTTATCGCATTATTTTTGTTTTTATGCCAATATTAACCTTGAGATAACCGGAAATAGCTTCTTTTCAATATCTTTTAAAATTGATGTGGAAAGACCTTCAATTCTTCTCTGAACAATTGTTTTTTATTTTTATTTTTCTTCCGCCTAATTTTGTTTTTTGCGATGAATATATGTTTTGCAATACTTTGCTTAGATATTTGTGATATGATATCGAACAGTTTATGCGCCTTTGAAATTTACCCTGCTTAACCAAATAATTTTCTTTGTAGGAGTAATCTCACTAAACATGTTTTCCTTGTGCCCGAATCTCCTCCGTAACCGAAAAAGAAAACGACAAATTTATCTTATAAAATTGCGTGTTATATCCTTTGCATGATTTGTTCTATTTCGACCGACGCGATCTGAACATTCTATATGAGAGTTATTTCCCCTTATGCATTTGATATAAGTGATATGAATTTCTTTCTTGTAAATCATAAGTTATACATGTAGAGATCTGTATCTTTTGATTTGAGATCCTTGGCCCAAAAAAAAAATGAAAATAAGCTCAAGGCCAAAGGTCAAGGTCATATTGTAAATTTTGAATTTGGCTTATTTTCACTTATTTCCAAAAACAATATAAGATATCGACAAATTATTTCTACTAAATTGATATTTTTTTATTGCAAGGGTATGTTGAACGTAAAACGGAGTTTTCTCCCCTTTCGTATTTAAAAATACGCATATGGTGACTCATTAACCATATATAATTAGGACCTAATGTCTTTTTACTTGAGATCCTAGATTGATGACCTTGAAATTTATTTAAGGTCATAGCTTTATTTAACGTTTTAGATTGTGACCTTTGCTTTTACCTTATATGTATATATGATAAAGCCATGAGACTTTTGGCAAACGGTATCAAACCATTTAACCTTGACAAAAAGAAACGTAAGTGACCTTGTTTAAACCTGAAGTAGCTATTTGTTGTACTTTTTTAATATAAAAGTATATAGAACCAGATATTTTTGGAATCAGTGTCAAGCAAATATTAAAATTTTATCGGAAATACCATTTTCAAACCGGAAGCAAGACATTATCTCCCTTATAAAAAAAATATTGTATAGAAACCATATATTTTTGGAATAAGCGTACAATAAGCTATCATTTGACGATTGAAATGACATTTTTATTTAATTTCACAACTTTCATATTAAAATTCATTGTTTTGGTGGAAAGAACTGCAATTTTTCTCTGAACAGTTGGTTTTTAATTTTTTTTTTTTTTTTTCTTTCGCCAAATTTTGTTTCGCAATATGTCGTTTAAATATTTCGTATATTGTATCGTTTAGTTTATGCGCTTTTAAATTTCACCCTGCTAAGCCTAACCATTTTCTGAGTAAGAATTATCTGCATTTTCACTGTTTATTATCAGAGTGCATCTCCATTGTAACAAAAACAAAATATCAACCAAATTCTTTTTACAAATTGTTCGTTACATCCTCAGCAATTTTTGGCTAATTTGGATCGAAGCGATTCGAAGAAATTTTATAGGAGTTATCTACTTTTACAAAATAAATGTGTCGGTATATGTTTTCAACTCATAAACCTGTAACCGTATAACCCTGGAACATTTTTATTTGAGGTTTTTCGGTCCTATCTTAGAAAATGGGGTCAAGGTTAAAGGTTAAGGTCAAGTTCTAAATTTTGATCTTGTCTTGTTTTGAGATTTTCTCCGACAGTTTTAAAGATATACATTAAGAAACAAGCGTAAAATGTTTGCTTTATTGTAATGAAGATATGTTACATTTGATCTGATACAATTAAAGTCCATCTTATAGGAGTTAGTGCCCCTGAAATGTCTCAATATATAGTTATTTGATTATAACTTCAACTAAGTTCATTATAAAGCCATATGACCTTGTACAAAAGGTTAGGTGACATATGACCTTGAAACATGACAACCGGAAGTAACCTTGACCATCCGGAAGTAGCTATTTTTGCACTTTTTTCATATCAAAGTACTCAGAATCCATATATTTTTTAATTTAATTACATTTACTAATCACTAAAGACTAGAAGCGACTTTCTGTAAACCGAAAGTGTTCAATTATATCCCGGTTTACAGGCAAAGTATATAAAAACTATATTTATTTGGAATCAGTGTGAAAGAAGCTATCATATGAGAACAAAAGTAACATTTACTTAACCGGATTTAGCATAATATCTACTTTAGTGCATTTTCAGATATATCAAAACCATTATTTATCGCATCAGTCTGAAGAAACTAGCTTCTTTTCAAAGTTTCTTTGATTTGGAAAGGGTTTTTTTTGTGTTTTTTTTTTCTTCTGCCAAATTTGAAATTTTTATTTCGCATTATGTCGTCTAGATATTTCTTTATAGTATCGTACAGTTTACACGCTTTTAAATTTCACCCTGCTAAGAGGAACAATGTTCTTTGTAAGAGTTTTCTCCCTATTCACTGTTCATCATCAGAGTGCATCTCCTTTGTAACAAAAAAAAGATATCGACAAAATTATTTTTACAAATTATTCGTTACATCCTCTGAAATTTTTGCCTAATTTGGTTCGAAGTGTTTCGTCGAAATTTTAAATGAGTTATCTGCCTTCAGCAAATAAATTTGTAGTATTATTTTTGAAACACGTAAACTGTAAGCCGTATGAAAAATATTGGACCAAAACTTTAGTCACGACATGATATTAGTGGTAAGTTTTTGTTGAAATGGTACGCGTCCTTGTTTAAGAAGTTCCATGCCACTGAAACAGCAAAATGATCAAAATGAACTAATTTTAGCCTCAAACTTGTAAGATGTAAGGACTTTTATTCTTTAGGATATCCTTAGGTTGTCTGTTTGAGAGTGCAAGATGAATAAGTACGCAGCCACGACGTCGGTCAGAATATCGACTTTAAGTCCTAGGCTTCGCTAAGAGAGGGAGAGTGCCATGCATACTTTCAATCAATCAATGCATCAGTCAATTAATCAATCTATCAATCAATCATCTAACCAAACAACAAACCAACCAACCAATCAAATAATCAATAAATCTGTTTAATACAGGTTCCATGACCGCATTAGTTTCTTTTTTCGCTTGTTGAAAGAGACCCCTATCCCATGGGTTTAATTAGTATATTAGCCAACTAACCAACCAACCAATCAAATAATGGGTTTAATAAGTATACCAGCCAGCCAACCAACCAACCAATTGATCAATCAATTAATCAATCAATCAATCAATCAAAAAATCCATTATTCATGTTTTGGTAGAAAGTCCATCTGACAATTGTTTTGTAAACAATTGATTTATATTTATTATTATAAAGTCTTTCCACTGCTGTGGAAAGACTTGTTTTTTTCTGATTGTTAAGTCTTTCCACCTCTCTGTGGAAAGACATTGTTTTTGTTCTGATTATTAAGTCTTTCCACTTTTCTGTGGAAAGACTTATTGTTTTTGTTCTGATTTTTAAGTCCGTCCACTTTTCTGTGAAAAGACTGATTGTATTTCTTCTGATTATTATTTTATTTTTCTTCCGCCAAATTTTGTTCTTGCGATAAACGTATGTTTCGCAATATGTCGCTTAGATATTTCTCATATGGTATCGTATAGTTTATGCACTTTTAAATTTCACCCTGCTAAGGCGAACCATTTTCTTTTTGAGAGTTATCTCCCTAGTCACTGTTTATCATCAGAGTGTATCTCCTTCGTAACAGAAAAAGATATCGACAAAATTCTTTTTACAAATTGTTCGTTACATCCTCCAGAATGTTTGGCTAATTTGGATCGAAGCGATTTGATTAAATTTTATAGGAGTTATCTACCTTTACGGAATAAATATGTCGGTATGTTTTTTTTAACTCATAAACTGTTTACCGTATAACCCTGGAATGTTTTTATTTGAGTCCCCTGGGTCCTTACTTAGAAAATGAGGTCAAGGTCAAAGGTCAAAGGTCAAGGTCAAGTTCTCAATGTTGACTTTTCCTTGTTTTGGCGTTTTCTCCAGCACATTTAAAGATAGGTACAAAAGAACAAGAGCAAAATGTCTGCTTTAAAGTAATAAAGATATGCTACATTAGTCTTATACAATTTGATGGCATCTTATAGGAGTTGGTGCCCCTGAAATGTCTTGAAATGAGGTTATTTGATTATAACTTCAACTAAGTTCATTATAAAGGCATTGACCTTGTACAAAAGGTTAGGTGACAAATGACCTTGAAAAATTATTACCGGAAGTGACCTTTAGAACACCGGAAGTAGCCTTTTTTGTAATTTTTCCATATAACAGTACTCAGAATCCATATATTTTGTCATATAGATACATTAACTGATAACTGAAGACTTAAAATGACTTCCAACAAACCGGAAGTGGCCAATTATCTCCGATTCTATATACAAAAGTATATAGAAACTATATATTTTTGGATTCAGTGTGAACGAAGCTATCATATGAGACCTGAAATGACATTCACTTCACCGGAAGTAGCATATTATCTCCTTATTTCACTCAAAAAAATATAATTAAACAATTATTTATCGCATCAGTAAGAAGAAACTATCTTATCAAAATTTCTTTGATGTGGAAAGACTTTCGATTGTTCTCTGAACAATTGGTTTTTAATTATTATTTTTTTTTTCGCCAAATTTTGTTCTTGTGATAAATGTTTGTTTCGCAATATGTGGCTTAAATATTTTTCATATTGTATCGTATAGTTTATGCGCTTTTAAATTTCACCCTGCTAAGGCGAACCATTTTCTTTGTAAGAGTTATCTCCCTATTCACTGTTTTTCATCTGTGTGCATCTCCTTCGTAACAAAAAAAGATAGCGACAAAAATCCTATTACAAATTGTTCGTTACATCCTCAAGAATTTTTGGCTATTTGGATCGAAGCGATTGGATGACATTTTATAGGAGTTATCTACCTTTACAAAATAAATTTGTCGGTATGTTTTTTTAACTCATAAACAATTAACCGTATAACCCTGGAATGTTTTTATTTGAGGCTCCTAGGTCCTAACTTAGAAAATGAGGTCAAGGTCAAAGGTCAAGGTCAAGTTCTCAATAGTGACTTTTGCTTGTTTTTGCATTTTCTCCGACACTTTGAAAGATACATGTAAAAGAGGGACGAAAGATACCAAAGGGACAGTCAAACTCATAAATCTAAAACAAACTGACAACGCCATGGCTAAAAATGAAAAAGACAAACAGAAAAACAATAGTACACATGACACAACATAGAAAACTAAAGAATAAACAACATGAACCCCACCAAAAACTAGGGGTGATCTCAGGTGCTCCGGAAGGGTAAGCAGATCCTGCTCCACATGCGGCACCCGTCGTGTTGCTAATGTGATAAGAAATCCGGTAAATAGTCTAATTCGGTAGGTCACATTCAGGAAAGGGAAGGGGATTGTAGCTACGACGTAAGGAACATATCCGATATCATTTGTGATACGGTTATTCCATAACGGTTAACCAACTCGTGATGGCGTCCGTAAAATTTACGAAGGGGTGATTTCAACTTCACCATTTTGAACTCTTGGTTTAATAGCTTTCTTGTGAGCAGCAACCCTCTATCAAGAAAATCATGATAGGAAATGCAAACACGGGAATATCGTATCAATTGGGAGATATATACCCCGTATGCAGGTGCTGCTGGAATGTTGCTACTTAGAAATGGAAAGTTTACAATTGGAAAGCTGAAATCATCTCTTTTGTCGTAAAGTTTTGTTTTCAACCGACCCTCATTGTCAATTTCTAGATGTAAGTCAAGATATGAGGCCGACTTAACTGTATCCGTAGTATCCTTTATCTCTAGCTCGATTGGATAGATGCGTTCCACATAGTCACCAAATTTTGAATTATTTAGTGAAAGAACATCATCTATATAGCGAAACGTAGAGTTAAAGGATAGTGCTAACTTCTTATCTTTCTTCCTAAGAAGTTCCTGCATGAAGTCAGCCTCATAATAATAAAGAAACAAGTCGGCAAGTAGAGGGGCACAGTTTGTTCCCATTGGAATGCCGACAGTCTGTTGAAAAACACGTCCTCCGAACGTAACAAATATGTTGTCAATCAATATATCAAGCATCTTGATAATATCAGTTTCAGAGAATTTTTTGTTCGAATCAGAGTGATCCTTTACAAAGTAGGATTTATCCCTCCCTAAGACAAGATACTTGTATCTACGTTGGCCATTCTTTTTTACGAAGCAAAGCAATACCAAAGAACAAGTGCAAAATGTCTGCTATATTGTAATGAAGATATGCTATATTTAAAATTGAGAATGGAAATGGGGCATGTGTCAAAGAGACAACAACCCGACCAAATAAAAAACAACAGCAGAGGGTTACCAACAGGTCTTCAATGCAGCGAGAAATTCCCGCACCCGGATGCGTCCTTCAGCTGGCCCCTAAACAAATATATACAATTGAATGGCATCTTATAGGAGTCGGTGCCCCTGAAATGTCTTGATATGAGGTTAATTGATTATAACTTGAAGTTAATTCATTATCAAGGCATTTGACCTTGTACAAAAGGTTAGGTGACAAATGACCTTGAAAAATGACTACCGGATGTGACCTTGAGAAAACCGTAAGTAGCCTTTTTTGCAATTTTTCTTATAAAATTACTCAGAATCCATATATTTTATCATATAGATACATGAACTAATTACTAAAAACTAAAAATGAATTCCAACAAACCGGAAGTGGCCAATTATCTCCCATTCTGCATACAAAAGTATATAGAAACTATATATTTTTGGAATCAGTGTGAACGAAGCTATCATATGAGACCAGAAGTGACATTAATTTCACCGGAAGAGCATATTATCTTCCTTACATCACTCAAAAATATATTTAAACCATTATTTATTGTATTTCTTCTGATTATTATTATTATTAAGTCTTTCCACTTTTCTGTGGAAAGACTTATTGTTTTTCATCTGATTATTATTATCAAGTCTTTCCACTTTTCTGTGGAAAGACTTATTGTTTTTCTTCAGATTATTATTTTTTTTTTTTCTTCCGTCAAATTTTGTTTATGCAATAAATGTTTGTTTCGCAATATGTCGCTTAAATATTTCTCATATGGTATCGTATAGTTTATGCGCTTTTAAATTTCACCCTGCTAAGCCGAACCATTTATTATCTCCCTATTCACTGTTTATCATCAGAGTGCATCTCCTTTGTAACAAAAAAGATATCAACAAATTTCTTTTTAAAAATTGTTCGTTACATCCTCAGGTAATTTTGGCTTATTTGGATCAAAGCGATTCGATGAAATTTTATAGGAGTTATCTACCTTTACACCATAAATTTGTTTGTATGTGTTTTTTAACTCATAAACCTTTTATCATTTTACCCAGTTATCTTTTTATTTGAGGTACTTCGGTCCTAACTTAGAAAATGAGGTCAAGGCCAAAGGTCAAGGTCAAGTTCTTAATTTTGACTTTTGCTTATTTTTGCATTTTCTTCAAAACTTTTAACGATATATAATAAAGAACAAGTACACAATGTTTGCTTTATTGTAATACAGATATGATACATTTGGTCTGAATGGCATCTTATAGGAGTTACTGTTCCTGAAATATTTGATTATAAGGTTAATTGATTAATACTTGGTTCGTGACAAAGCCATATGACCTTTAACAAAAGGTTGGGTGACATAAGACCTTGAAATATGACAACCGGAAGTGACCTTGAATAAACCGAAAGTAGCCATTTTTGCACTTTTTTTATGTAAAAGTACTCGGAATTCATATATTTTGTAAAGTGGATACATTAATTTATCAAAGAAAGACTAGAAATTACTTTCGATCAACCGGAAGTGGCCAAGTATCTCCTAATTTAAAGACAAAAATAAAAAGAAACCATATATTTTCGAATTCAGTGTGAACAATGGATGAAAGATGAAGACAAATTATTAAGTAAAGGTCTTAACTTCTGTCCTATACCATCAAACATCAAGAACCTACACTTGCAGACAGATGTGGACCAATTTGCAAGACGTCTTCGCTTAAAGAACATTTAATAGGCAACACACAAAGAAACTTACAGGAAGCCAGAATGAATGATTCGGAATATGAGAGTGATAAAGAGGACAAGTGCATTCCCAGATTTAAAACGAAAAGCGAATGAAATCCACCTAGGAGTAAGAACGACAATTTAGAATCCTTAATGTTATCAATTAAAACTGAAATAAAATCATCAGTCAGTGGCAAACGCATACGCAATCTCTCAGAACAAGAAAGCCAAGCCATGAACTATTGGGAAGACCAATTGTATCTGCAAATGGCCATCCAACCGAAAAAATATCTGAATTCGTGGATTACCATCTTAGAAAAAAGTAAAATCACAAAAATACTGAACTTAGAGGAAGATCAATTGGGAAAGTCCATAATCACATGGCAAAATCAAATAACAAAACGCATCAAAAACGAATGGACAAAAACTGTCATATTCCTGACTTGGTACAGGCATTTTCAAATGTAGAAAATGGTGGATTAAACCTGGTTTTATAGCGCTAACCCTCTCACTTTAATGACAGTCTCATCAATTTCCGATATTTTTAGACCGCATGTTAGAACAATGCCATCCTGCATTCAAGATACAACAGATTATTTGAAGAAAATGGATTCATTAAATCCCTTATCAAACAACACAATGTTGGTATCAATGGATGTGTCTTCTTTATACACAAATATTCCCAAAAATAAAGTAAAAATCGCTTGTGAACAAGTATGGAACAACCGTACGGATAAACACCCCCCTACAGACTGTCTGCTTCAGTTGCTGAGACTAGTGCTCGAAAACAACAATTTTGTATTCAACGAGCAGCACTACTTGCAGATTAACTGTACCAGTATTGGAACCACAATGGCACTTTCTTTTGCCAAGATTTTCATGAGGAGTCTCGAAGAACGCATCCTTTCGAATGTACCATACAAACCCTTGTCTTGACTTCGTTACATTGATGACATCGACATCAAATGGAACGAAACGGCAGAACGTCTGCAAGAATTTCTCGATTTCTAACCCTAACCCTAACCCTAACCCTAACCCTAACCCTAACCCTAACCCTAACCCTAAACTTTCATCAATCGATAAAATTCACATCTGAAGTTTCAAATGAGAACATTGCGTTTCTCGACACCACCATAACATTAGAAAACGGAGTCGTGACAATCGACCTTCACACCAAAAAAAAACTGATAAACACCAATTTTTCTCTCCGAAAAGTTGTCGTCCGAAACACTGTTCCCGAAGCATTCTATACAGCCAAACCATCAGGTTAAAACAGATATGTTCATCGGAATCAAAATAAACCATCATTTAGGGCAATTCAGACAGCAACTTAAAATCAAGAGGTTATAAGAACAAACTTATTTCAGAAGCTTTCGGTAAAGCAAAAGAAAAAGACCGAACAAACACCCGTCCACCGAAAGCTTGATTTTTAAGAAGCCAAGGTGGTCGTGTGGTCTAGCGGGACGCCTACAGTGCATGCGATTTGGTGTCACGATAACTCAGTAACATGGGTTCGAATCCCGGCGAGGGAAGAACCAACAATTTGCGAAAGCAAATTTACAGACCTCACATTGTTGGGTTGATGTTTAGACGAGTTGTAAATACATAATGTACACAGCCATGTATCACCATCACTGCTGGTGATCCGATAGATAAATCTGTTTTAGATTTGTCACTGGCTCAGACGTACTTATTAGGTCTTTCTACTTTTCTGTGGAAAGACCTATTGTTTTTCATCTGATTATTTTTTTTTTTTCTTCCGCCTAATTTTGTTCTTGCGATAAACATTTGTTTCGCAATATGTCGCTTAGATATTTGGTATATGATATCGAACAGTTTATGCGCTTTTGAAATTTACCCTGCGTAAACGAATACTTTTCTTTGTAGGAGTTATCTCCCCAAACACTGTTTTCCTTGTTAGCGCATCTCCTTCGCAACCGTAAAATATTATGACAAATTTATTTTACAAAATTGCTCGTTATATCCTTCGCATGATTTGTCATATATTTTGACCGAAGTGATATGAACGCTCCATATGAGAGTTATTTCCCCTTATGCATTTGATATAAGTGATATGCATTTCTATCTTGTAAACCATAAGTGCTAAAGACCAAGGATCTTTTGATTTGAGGTCCTTGGTCCAACAAAATAAAAATTAGGTCAAGGTCAAAGGTCAAGGTCATATTTCAATTTTTGAATTTGGCTTATTTCCACTAATTTCCAGACACTGTATAAGATATCGACAAATTATTTTTTCTAAATTGTTAGTTGCGACATGTCGTAACACGTAAATTTTGATTGCAAGGGTACGTTGAACGTAAAAGTGAGTTTTCTCCCCTCTTGTATTTAAAAATACGTGTATGGTGATATAACTGATTAACCAAATATAATTAAGTCCTATGGTCTTTTGATTTGAGGTCCTTGGTTTATGACCTTGAAATTGATCTCAAGGTCATAGATTAATTTGACGTTCTAGTTTTTGACCTTTGCTTTCAGCTCATATTTATACATGATATATCCATGAGACTTTTGGCGAAAGGTATCAAACCATTTAACCTTGAAAAACAACCGGAAGTGACCTTGTGTAAACCGGGAGTAGCTATTTTTGTACTTTATTAATAAAAAAGTATATAGAACCAGATCTTTTTGGAATCAGTGTCAATTAAATATTCAAATATTATCGGAAGTAACATTTTTCAAACCGAAAGTAACAAATTATCTCCCTTATTTAAAAAATATTGTATAGAAACCATATATTTCTGGAATCAGCGTACAATAATCAGTTGACGAATGAAATGACATTTTAAACTTAATTTTACAACTTTCATATTAAAATACATTGTTTTCAGTGGAAAGACCTTCAATTGTTCTCTGAACAATTGGTTTTTAATTAATATAATTATTTTTCTGTGACTGTATCTTACATTAATTTGTAGGATCCTTTACTATAGATAATTTAGCTGATCTTTAAGAATAACATCTTTGTGCCTTATATATCATGTACTGTAGTACGACGCTATGTTACAACTGACGTGGAAAGGTAACACCCGTCCACCGAAATCTTCATTTTTATGAAGCCCAGGTGGTAGTGTGGTCTAGCGCACCGGTTACAGTGCAGTCGATTTTGTGTCACGATATCTCAGTAGCATGGGTTCGAATCCCGACGAGGGAAGAACCAAAAATTTGTGAAAGCAAATTTACAGATCTAACATTGTTGGGTTGATGTTTAGACGAGTTGTATATACATAATGTACACAGCCATGCATGTATCACCCTCACTGTTTGTCATCCGATGGATAAATCTGTTGTAGAGTTGTCACTAGCTCAGACGTACTTATAAATATAATTATTTTCTGTGACTGTATCTTACATTAATATGTAGGATCCTTTACTATAGATGATTTAGCTGATCTGTAACAATAACATCTTCATGCCTTACATATCATGTACTGTAGTACGACGCTAAATTAAAACTCACTTGGAAAGGTAACGCCCGGCCATCGAAAGCTTCATTTTTATGAAACCCAGGTGGTCGTGTGGTCTAGTGCACCGGTTACAGTGCAGGCGATTTGGTGTCACGATATATCAGTGGCATGAGTTTGAATCCATGCGAGGGAAGAACCTTAAATTTGCGGAAGCAAATTTACATATCTTACATTGTTGGGTTGATGTTTAGTCGAGTTATATATATATATATATATATATATATATATATATATTATGCTGTATTAAAACCTTTCTACAACGAAATTTGTTTTACATGCACACGTAAAAAAATTGCGGCTTTTATCCAACGCAATCATAGGTTTGAACGTAGTTTTCAATTTAGACTCGTTTATATTTTTTCGTTTGGGCTTGTAGCATATTGTCCCTCCGGTTTATATGATCCGTTCATCCTTTATTGACTCAAGAAATTCAAGAGTCTATTTGAAATTGAGGGTAAATTATATGGCCTTCCAAATACAGTTTCGATCCCTAACATCACTGAAGAGACATATATTGTCGAAATCTAAATCTGTTGTACAAAAAAAGATATTATATATATATATAAAATGACTGAATAAATAGTCAATGATTAATCTTACAGGGCGATGGATCATGTACTAGGATTCTGTACACTACAAAATATAATATATAACAGGTCAAAAAGGGTACAATATCACCATAAATAACTATAAAATGAACAAATATTAGATATTTCGGATAACAGATATCCTTCTTTGGTAATAGCACGATATCAAAACTGGAGTTCCACTAGGTTTTACACTTTGGCAGAAAATTGGTACCGTTAATTTTATTGAACCTTTGTTATTCTTGGTCTATTCAGATTTTAAGGTAAATAATTCCTGCAATTTTTGTATAAGATTTTTTCGAAACAATACAACTTATCTACAATATATCTAAACTATTTAATCTTACAGAATAAAAACACTTATATTCATGAGTTCTGTTCACCAACAACCTGACAAGGTACATTCACATTATTAACATCAAATACATCATTAGGCTTCCTGAGAAGCAACATTAATATATTCCCGAAAGAAAGGAAAATAAGGCATACAAAGTTATTGAAAGACCAAATTTAGTATATGTCAGAAGTGTGTGGAATCCATAACAGGGAAAATCTCATAACAAAAATTGAAATTGTGCAAAAGAAGTCAGTTTTAAATTAATTACAGTAGACATTATATCCGTCACTATTATACTTAACGAATCAAAATAACCGTCATTGAAACCAGATGAAAAATCAAAAAGCACTTTCATTATAACATATATTTTTATATAGCTAACATATGAAAGGTAACATAACAACCAACACTCACAAATAAAGATTCGTTTCTCATATCATCAGAGGCTGGGAAAATACAACAATACCAACAAAAAACTTAAATAAATAAAGATGATACAGAAGCATTTAGGAATAGCCCAACATCTCATTTCATAGAGTTGTCACCCAAGAATATAACAATCTTAAATTGCGCATGTAAATCACCATATTGAATGATTATTGGTTGAATACCTGCGTAATGCAACTAATGGATACCAAGACTCTACATCGCCATCACCGAATAGCAGACAAAGGTACAATAGTCAATTCGAAGGAAAATTGGGGAGGGGCATCGGCGTACTTTATTTGACGAGTAAGTGTTTAACTTTGATATGTTTTAGTAAGGGTGCTAAATATATAATATGGAACCCAATAGTCAAATAAATGAACTTGGTTATAATCTTCGAAATGTTTTTGTTTGCTTCTTTTTCCATGTGGTCGCCATTTGCTTTTGTATGGCAGTCAGTACACGTTCAAAAATATATCATGATCAACGTCACTTTATGACGAAACACCTTACTTGCGTTAGTAAAACCACCAAATGTAACTTTAAAGGTTTAAATAGTTATCAATATTCCCTGACAATATTAAAGATTATCAATTTCATTTGATTTTTATATTTGAGTTCGCTTACCTCCTGCCTTCTAATTAGGTCCTAATTGACAAAGACTCGTTACGTCAGATTTTTAGGTTCAGTAATCACCAATGAGATTGCTGTACAAATGTATACATAAACTTACTAATAACCAAACAAAATATATAGGGTACATCGCACCGTGCTAACTTAATTTAAGTACAAGACTTAAGTTATATTATTAAAAATCAACGCACTGTAAGCGCTCTAGGCAGTTGACCAAACTCCAAGGCAAACATGATTATGAAAACTGTGGCAATGTTGCTTCAATTTGTTTTATAAAGATTTAAAAGAACAAACATTAAACATTCGTTTATTGTACATTTATGTTCATTTAAAGAATTAATCATGAAGGCAAATAATTCTTATTTTATCAAGGTTTTCAAAAGCAACGCATATATCAAGTATATTTTTTCATGGTTATGAGTCTGCAGTGGTACAAGTTCGCAATGATTGCAGTTCTTCTAGTTGATAGTTAACGTTGGTTTTAGTTGAATGTTAGTATTCAAGTTGACTTTAGTACGAGCTTGTAAAAGTATGAATGGACTTTCCTGGAAAGAAAACTCAGTTTGTGTTCTACAGTACAAAAGTTATGAGACACAAATGAGACAAATGCTTACTACTACAGGGATCAAAGGTGAGCTCTGGCTGACCTATCCATAGTAAATGTAAATGACTCCCACCTTAACCCCAAGTCCATGCTGTCTAAGTTTGGAATAAAATGACAGATAATTATAAAACAATTGGGTCAAACATTCTTGGGTTTGAAAGGTATGTTTTCTTCAAAATGAGCCATATTAAAATGAAATTGTTTATAGGACCAGAAATAATTCAAAATATAATTAAGATAAATTCTTTAAACCTACTATTTTTTTTCCGTCAATAAAATTTTATAATAAACGAGAAATAATTGTAACATAATGCTGTTCCGAAGTCGCCCAAACAAAGCTCTCATAATTATTCATTCGCATGGTCGCCTGACATTGGGCAAAGTCTAGTACACAATGGTTAGGTCAAGCAAAGTGATATACATACATGTATGTGACACCTTGTACGTCATTCAATCTTTTTTCAAAGTTTTCAAATAGAAGGGAGTGGATTGACCCTAGTGACTTCCCCTAGATTTCATTTGATTTGCTATATTGTCCAATACATGTCTCATCTGTTTCCAAGTTATCAAACAGGAGGGGTAGGGTGACACTAAGGACTCTCCCTACATTTCTTTTGATTAGTTCTTTTGTCCCATACATGAATATATATGGTTTAATTTAAAGGTAGGGATCTCGACTGTTTCCAAGTTCTCAACCAGGAGGGGGTGGGGTGACCCTAGGGACTTCCCCTATATTTCATTTGATTAGTTATATAGTACCATACACGAAAGTATATGGTTGAGGGGTGGGGATCTCGTCCGTTTCAAAGTTATCAAATTGGAAGGAGTAGAGTGGCCCAAAGGACTCCACCTATATATCATTTAGTCAGGTATCATATAATCTAGTTGCACTATTTGTGAAAATAAAGTAAAAACTTCCAGCTATTTTAACTGACCCATCAAAGTTGAGAAAAAAAATACTCATTGGGATTGCAGTAATATGTTTACACTTTAAAAGCATTGCCAACATTTATCACTGATAAAGAAAATTTATACTGTCACCAGGACCATATACATTGTTAGATATACTATTCCCAGCTGTCACATTGTATTGGATTTTGACATTGAGATTTTCTGCTTTTTCTTTCTTTTACATATATCTTTTGGTTTTCAATTCTAGTGTTTATATTTATTTACCATGCATAGATGTATTTCGTCACCTGTCTGAATTTTTTTTAGTTGATCGCCACAACCCGGAATTACCCTTATCCGCTTCCGGAATCGGATGAGATATTGTATTTTCAATGTTGTTTTTTGTCAGATACATTTTACTCGAATTTACACATCATTTGAATAATAGTGATGAAAATAAGTTTTGAGATCTTTTATTAGGAGACTTTGGTAAAAAGGTTTGCAAAGTTTATTTTCTTATTTTCTTTCAAGTGAAACTGAAGACATGTCGGGCATGTTGGGCGTATCTAGTAACAAAGTCGAAACTCCGACTGCAAAAGTGGAAGGTTGCAGACCTCGGACCACCGCTAATTTGAACCCCTGCCTCCACATTGAAAAGATACGAAAATTTCGTCTTCTAATCTAAAATTGCCGCCATCAGCATGAACAGTGGAACTTATTTAATAGACTTCTGACGTAGTTGACTACGTATTGATGACAAACAATATTTCTACGACTTTGCCATTTGGTAAATCTAAACTACTTGTCTTAACAGATTTTTGGCGATTAAATATTTCAAACATTTGTTCTTTGACATCTTAGCCAAAAGCTCAGGGGACACCACATAAGGATTCCTAATGAGCTCTACTTCCTATAAGCAATTTCAAAACGTTTGGGTGATTCGACGACCATTTAAGGTTTTTTCTGGTCATATTTTTTGTAATCCAGAATTAAAAGTATGAAAAAACGTCCAATACGTTATAAATAACATAATATACAGCTAGATAATTA
The DNA here is from genome assembly GCA_019925275.1 of Mytilus edulis. Classification (NCBI taxonomy): domain Eukaryota; kingdom Metazoa; phylum Mollusca; class Bivalvia; order Mytilida; family Mytilidae; genus Mytilus; species Mytilus edulis. The sequence goes on from CM034361.1 coordinate 7,686,226, forward strand.
CAATGGCAAATATTTCAGCATTTATTGGGTAGAACACAAATCTAGGGTGCTAGCATAAGGCAGCTTAACTGCCTAAAAAATCATCAAAATTCATTACCTTGGAAATAGGAAAATATGCAATTACTGATTTAGAGACATGTTCACAGGGATGATTTTATGCACAAGTCATGCGTTTATGTAAAACTGTCCCAGGTTAAGGAATAGTTGGGATACCGCTAACATGGTTAACCCAGTCACATTTTGTATGCATGTGCCTGTCCCATGCCAGGATAATGTAATTCAGAAGTGGTCGATTGTTGATGTGTTACATATTTGTGTTTCTTTCATTTTTTGTACATGACTTTTATGACAATTGTAAATTAGGCCGTTTGTTTTCTCGTTTTAATTGTTTTACTTTTGTCTTTTCGGGGCCTTTTATACCTGTAGATGACTATGCAGTTTGTGCTTTGCTCATTGTTGAGGCCTAACGATGACTTATAATTGTTAATTTCTGTGTCATTTGGTCTGTTGTGGAGAGATGTCTCATTGACTATTTTACCACATCTTCTTTTCAATAAATAGATCTTAACCTGACATGAAAAGTCGAAACCTCAAAACCTTAAGCGTTGTAAAAATTTAAGCTCTTTTATATAATTTTTATTTTGAATTCAGCACTGTTTAGATGTTTGGCTTGCAGACTTTTCAATTCTTATTCAATAGTAGTTATGTAGCACATCAGACAACTAAAGCTTGTGCTGATTTGTTCACGAAAGCAACAAATAATGAACAGTGGCTATACAGATTAAACAGACTGTAAATGACTACAAGCATCATGCTGTCTAAACAAAACTTACAAACGTATAATAAAAGATTGAAAGTCTGACCTAATGGTGTTTTGTTTTTTTCTTTATAGACCTGTTCAGATCGAAATTGCATGTTATTTCAAAACTGATTTACTAGTGATGATGACTGCTTTTTCGTCTTACCACCAGAGAACCTAGCCAAACGGAAAAGTAAGAATATAATAATATTATTAACATCCAAAAAAACATAACCTTGTGCAATGCCCAATATAGTTATCAACAGATTGTAAAACAGTGCATGTGCATAGGTATGTGTATAGAACAATAATTTAAGTTTTGTTTTCACTTACTGATAACAAAATCAATATTCATAAAGTAGTAAGAATGATACTTCAAGATAACATTTCAATGTTAGATAGGTTATCTTTTATAATAGGTTTATCTATAGAGGGTAGATAAGTTAACCAGGATCTTATCTAAGTTTCCGGGCTCGGTAACAAACAATAATTATTACTCTGTAAAAATAAGGATGTCTTATCCCGTGAGCTTACAAAACTTGCTTGCATATTGTTATAAAGTCATTTTATCCTCTGACTGTTAATTACTTTTCTCAACTAAATCCATTGGTTGTTGGATGTGTACTGATTGCTTTTTAGATATATTATTCATTTCATCAATTGTTATTGGCTTTGAGCTAGCTGTCAGTCACTGTGAGTACTGTCAGATCTTTAATTTGTGTCTTTTTGTTGTTGGGATGTATAGGTACCTAGCCACGTCTGCATTGTGTTTTTGACAGATGTTTTTTTTTTATTTGTATCCATCTAATTAATTTAGCCATTTTCAACCGTTTTTTATAGTTCTATGTAGTACTATTACACAACCGTCCTAGATTAGGGGAGGGTTGAGAGCTTATAAAGATATTCTTTATGTGCCTTTTTCAAAGTCAGTAGCATATAGTATCGAAATTCTAGTTTGTCATATGTTTTTCGTAATTTGTATTGTTATAAATTAGACCCAAAGTTTTCTCAATTGAATAGTATTATAATTTCATGTCGGTGTCTTTTATACCCGTTCATGCGGTATGGAGTTTTCTCATTGTGGAAGACATTATGGTTGCTTATAATTAATAACATCCAATTAATTTGAACTTGGCGGATAGTTGTCTCATTGGAAATCATACCAGATATCCTTTTTTTATATTATGTCGTAAGGTTACCTTTTGGTGCTAACGTCTACTTCATCTTGGTGTTTAATGGATATATGCCTAATTGGCAATCATATTAAATGGTTTTTGTATTTGCTATATAGAAAATGCAGACGTCCTACATGTATACCAATTTCATATCGTGAAAACATGAACGTTTAAAGTTTGTTGAGTTGGTTGTGCTATATGAGAAGGCATATAAGGCAAGATTAACAGGACATGAAATTGGACATTACGCGCACAGTATATTAAACTTAATTACTAGTTTTCATTATAAGCACAAATATTTTGTCTGTATTTGTTTGTCTACACCAAAAACATTGACGATATCGGTCATATGTTTTTAAATAAAGACAACAGTAGTATACCGCTGTTCAAACTCATAAATCAATGGACAAAAAACAAAATCGGGGTAACAAACCAAAACCGAAGGAAACGCATCCAACACATGTACAAGAGGAGAACAACGACACAACACTAAGATGTAGCAAAATTAATTCTACGACTTTAAACAACATTTTATATTCGAGTTCATTGATTTCTATAACTAAAATAACTGAATGTAAAAATAGTTGTTTTTGGTTCGTTTCAACCAACCAGCATACCATTCATTGATATATTGTTTGGGTTTTTTCAGTTTTGTATTTAATTGATTCTTCTAAGTATGTATGAATATATTTCTTTTCTAATTAGTATACGAAAATGCTGGAATGAACTGGAAAATGCAGATGATTTGCACTCAGGTAAATTTATTTCAATTTGCAACATTTCAAGCCGTTTGATTTATTAACTTTTCTAATGATAGATTTAATGTTAAAGTTAAAAAGTTTACTGTTTTGTGTGCAACTTTTCAAATTGTAAGGTTCGGTAGTTACATATAAATCCAATAAACAAGTTGAATAAAAAAAATAAACATTTCATCAACAGAAAAATGGTTTTGAGTTCAAGAAAAGGTCTTATACCGAGCACACAATCAAGTAGAAAAAATTAAATTGTTTAATGGATATTCCTCGGTTTCAGATGAATAGATTTTTTTACCAAATCGAATACTAGAGATGCAACAAACAAATGAAAATTGATATTCATACAAAATAAAGTTTAACATACCTGCTTTTTAAAGGATCGTGGTGTAGGATCTGGTTCAAATCTTTTTGATAACGTTAATTGTAACTTATTTCCTTAATGAATTAAATCTCCAGTTATAATTGTATCGAATAACATTATTTCAGCTCATTTTATTTGGATTCATGTTAACAGTAGATGGGTACAATCTGAAATGTCCTCATCCTTCACAAAGAAAAGTTCGTATTCAGAATGTCTGTAATGGCAATTCCAGTGCATACACATGCTTATACGATACGCGAAAGGACAAATACGTTGAATTTTGCGCTAATAGAAGAGATAACTTTGTTAGAGCAGGTACGAATGTATTATATGTTTTTATCTAATGTACACAAATAAATATGATTTTAAATGTTCAATATGCAATCCTTCATATTTTCTTTACTTGACACATTGAATTTGTCTCGTAACCTTTAACCGTCGTCATACATATTTTTAAATCAGTAGTAAATAAATTCTAAAGAATATAGTATTGATTTTGAAAAAATGAATACACTACTTTTTATATATTGTATCTTGGTTAAAACTTCGTGTATAGGCACTGTGTATTTTATGTTTCGGCAATTAACCATTGGAAATATGAAAAGATCATTTGTTTTTTTCCTGTTAAGTATAAACATATTTTATTTGCTGAATTAAAGCAAAATGGATTTGACACAAGTAAATCATACTTATGAAGTCTTCTCCATAATACAACATAGAATTACAATAATAGTATAATATAATAGACATGCATAAAAAGCAAACAGTTTATAGAATATAATACTAGCTTACATAGGTAAAAAAAAAGAAGGAGAGAAAGTAAGAAGAGAAAAAGAAAGTTTAAAAAGTCGTAAATTTCTGTGACGATGACATGTTTATTGATGACGACGATGACGATTAGTGCTAGTAACAATAACGCTCCATCAAGGCAAAAGAAATCTGTTTGACCTTTTTATGAAATTTTGAACATGTTTAAAAATTTTAATATTTTGTTCGTTCGAAAGTTCTAAGTGTCCGCAAATTAATAGTTTTGTATCTAAAACAAAATGTTCAGATAGCCAGTTAAGGTTATTGAATAAAATGTGTATTTTGGACAAACAAGGAAGAAATGGTAGACATCCTCAATATCGGACCCACAACGGGAAGAAGGATCGTTTATAATATTTGCTCTAAATAGGTCATTGTTTAAGAATGAAGCGGAACATCGCAATTGCGTTAAGATAATATTTAATTTCCTTGAGCAGTACAAGTAAAACGTTTCAATTTCACATAGTAGACTACCGTTTTTTTAATTTTTTTTTAAATTTAGAAATCGAGTCGACACTGCGAATTTTTGGATCAAGTTTATTACATTCACGTATTGTAGAAGGAACATACGATTCAGTAGTAAGGGAAAGTCTACAAGATGGAACAATAATTTCATGACAATTTCGCTACGGGTAGTTGGTTGTACTTTGTACACAAGGAGGTACAAGATTACATAGGTACTCTGGTGTATATTTTATCCTCAGAGTAATATATTTGTACTGAAGCAATATGAATTTGGAAATCGAAAATTGAATATAATTCTCACCAAACTTCGATGTTTTGCATCATCCTTAAACTATGATCTATATAGGGTCAATATTATTTCTGACCCTTCTTGCCGCTGTGGTGTTAATCGTGAAGATTCCTATCATTTCTTTTATAAATCTATATTATATTCAGACAAACGAAATAAAATGTTTGAAAGTCTGGGCTGGCTTCCAAATGATTGTAAAATTAACATAGAACTACTAACCTCGGGTAGTTGTCTTCTTTCTCTAGACCAAAATTAAACTATTTTCAAAAATGTCTTCGAGTTTATTAAAAGTTCGGAAATATTTCAAATTGTCTAGGTAGCAAAACATCATCACACACACATCATCATCTAAGTAAAATTATTCCCCCTTTTTTTTTCCTTTTCATTTTTCTTTTTTTAATTTTGTATTTTAATTTTTTTTTTTTTGTTTCTGTTTACAAAATATTCATTTATTTATTTATCTAACTTTTTTTTTCTGTATTATAATTTTTTACTTTTTTCTTCAATTTTCCGTCTTTTGATCCATATTTATATATATATATACTAAATAGATATACCATTCCATACATGCATGCTCATACTTATATTTATGTATTATATGCTATAAATGTTAAATGGAGAAGACTTCATAAGTCTGTTTGACTTGTGTCTTATCCAATTTGTATTTAAACAAATAAACGGGTAGTTGGTTGTACTTTGTACACAAGGAGGTACAAGATTACATAGGTACTCTGATGCATGCTTTTGGTTCATGTTATAAAACATTTGTAATTTTCTTCTTTTCTTCTTTCAAAAAGAGATTCCCAGCCAACCCCAGAATATAAAGTTTCAGTTTTTGTAAAGATTGGTAGACCTGTTACTCTCTTCTGGCCCCTCATTGCATATTTTCTAATTTATTTGAGTAGCCTATTCCACAATTATCCCACACTGCAGGGGCATATTCAAAAATGGGTCGAATAAAAACTAAGTATAGTTTTTCTTAATTGTTCTAGATAATCGGTATTTAAGTTTACGTAAAACATTTAAGTGTTTCTTAACTTGTAATTATACTTTCAATACGATTGTTCCATTTTGCGTGCAACTGAAATTACCTCCTAGGTGCTTATGAGATGTAGTTAAAGGTATATTTTTACCTGCATTTTTAATGTTCCATTCGAGGTCATATCTTTATTTGAGAATTCGCCTAATAAAGAAATAATAACATACGGTTAAATATGTATAGCTATGCTATAATAATGTGAATATTACTATATTGGTTTTGCAACCAAAGCTGGAGAACTGGTTCTTCCTTCACTGTATTTGATACTTAAGTTACATAAGTGACCTTTCAAAGTAAGTGGCTTGGATGGAGAGATAGATGTCTTATTTGCACTTGTACTTCATCTTCTTATATCTTTTTCAAACAATGTTATACATTGATGGGTCTCTCGTGTGCTTCGGGGCTTAAACGTTCTTGTGAAACTATCTAGTCTAGAGATGGCGTGCATCATATTCGGGTGTTAAAAAAATACAAAGATCTGTTAGAATAAAACCAATCCAAGACTCTTTTATCTTACATTTTGATATAGTTATAAACATTTGACTTTTCTAAACTCAACACAAGTATTCGGCATTCCAAACTAAAGAACAATGAAAGAGTTGATGCAGCATTGTTTCATAAACAAAAATGAAAGGCCAACGTAAAAACAAATATCTTGTTTAAGGGATGGATAAATCGTACTTACATTTGAATATCATTATTATTATATATTTGTTAATCTTTTAATTATATCTTTACTTTACATGGCTCTGTGTACTATACTTCTTTGATAGATAATTACTTCATTTTAAAGTTTCAATTAGGTTTTGAAAATACCTCTTTATTTGTCCAACATTTTTAAATACTTTTGTCATAGATTATACAGAGGATATACAAATCATTTTACTGTTTGAGAACTGAATTTTATGTATGCATACCTTCTGTGGCAAAGGCATATATGTTTGTACTAGAAAAACTTAGTGAAAGAAATTAATACACACAAAAAACAAAAAATACCAAACTGGAGCGATTTACTCACAAACTGAATAAGAGATCGAATGACTTTTATGTTAAGTTTGTGAGTCAGCGACCCAGTTTACACACACACAACCTCTAGAAAAATGTTTTTAATGTTTTTAATTCTCAACCCAATCATATACAATGTGTTATAAACAATTTATGGTACATTGGGTTACATCTTCCATAAAATATTAAAGTTTGTAACTAAGGAATTAGCCACCATATTGATTTTCTGAAAACCAGTTTGGCATGCCACAAAACCAGGTTCAACCCACCATTTTTTCCTTTAAAAATGCCCTGTACCAAGTCAGGAATATGGCCATTGTTATATTATAGTTCGTTTCTGTATGTATTACATTATAACGTTGTGTCGTTTGTTTTCTCTTATTTTTGAGTGTAAATTCACATTGCGATAAGACGTGTCACGGTACTTGTCTATCCCAAATTCATGTATTTGGTTTTGATGTTATATCTATTTGTTATATTTGTTATTCTCGTGGGATTTTGTCTATGTGTGTTACATTTTAGTGTTATGTCGTTGGTCTCCTCTTATATTTAATGCGTTTCCCTCGGTTTTAGTTTGTTACCCCGATTTTGTTTTTTGTCCATGGATTTATGAGTTTTGAACAGCGGTATACTACTGTTGCCTTTATTTATGTTCGATTAATGCAATAGAATCTAAAATGAAGAGCATCTGAATCAAAAACGTCATTTTAATGTGATATTATTTGAATTTGAAGCCTACAAGAAACGAAATAATATTCATCATGAGAGTTTTCTGTTGACAATAATTCGCCAAGCTCATTTATGATTTTCCTAGAATTTCATAATTTTGTAAACATATACATTTTTCAAGCTCAAATGTATTAATTTATGTCTTTTTATTCTTCATTAGAATATGAATAACAGTTATGTGCATGTATATGTTTTTATCAATTTCAATTTGCTCGAATCCCGCACACTCTTTGATCCATTCATATGTATCGCGCATGAATGTATTACAATGAAGGGTACGGAAATAGTTCGGAACATGCTTAATCGAAGTGTAAACCAAGGGAAAATGCTAACTGACCAAAACAAATTAAAAGTATCTATAGATATAAAAATAAAAATAAAATAATCTAAACATGCTGAAGATGACCGGTAACCTGTTTTTCATGTTTTAACATAAAAAGTGAGATCTATTTTTCAAAATGTGCAATATTGCTGTTGAATAAGAAAAATTGCTCTGTTGAAACAAAAAAATTTCTAAAACTGACATTATCAAGATGCTTCAATTTTTATTGACAACTTATTTGTTACGTTTGGGATATCTTCAGCTCCTCAACTGTAACATTTCCTTTATTCATCAACATTCCAACATCGCCTCCATATGAAGTATTTATCTTCCAGTTGATAAAACTTTCAAGGCGTATTGTTTCTTATCATGATATCCGTTATAGAGAAAGGAAGATGTGGTGTGAGTGCCAATGAGACAATTCTCCATCCAAATAACAATTTAAAAAGTAAACCATTATAGGTTAAAGTACGGCCTTCAACACGGAGCCTTGGCTCACACCGAACAACAAGCTATAAAGAGCCCCAAAATTACTAGTATAAAACCATTCAAACGGGAAAACCAACGGTCTAATATAGAGGTTTACTTTCAACAAGGAAGCTAGTAAACCAATAATTCTAAGTTGTGAAGTAAGAACCTTTCCTTCGACAATTTTAAGTTGATTGGCAGTTATGGAATATCGGTTTGACAGGTAACCCAGCTGTATTATTGCGCCTGTCCCATGTCAGGAGCCTCTCGTTTTTGTTGGTCATTTATGATTTTTAGTTTTAGTTCATTAACATATTTTGAAGTTTAGTATGACGTCCATTATCACTAACTAGTTAACATTTTTGATTAGGGTCCAAGTGAAGCACGCCTCCGGCTGCGGGTTTTTCTCTCGCTGTGTTGAAAACCCTTTGGTGGTCTTATGTTGTATTTTGCTCTTTGGTTGGATTGTTGTCTCTTTGACACATTCCCCATATCCGTTCTCAACTTTATATTTCAATCGTTGTAAACACAATCTCATCCTGCTCTTCCCCGAAACGACCAATATAATTAGACTTATCACCTGGTATGTACTTACAGAATCAACGTGATGGGTGTGACGTGTGGTGCTTGCTCTGCATGTCCCTCCTGAAAGCTTGATATGACCCCGGTTTTTGTTGAGGTTTGGATTGCTCAAGGTTTCGTTTTATATGTTGAGTTTGTATAATGTTGCTTGTTCGTTGGCATTTTGTCCTTGGATTGTCAGTTTGTATTCAACTTACGAATTATGATGCCCCTTTGGTATATTTTGCAAACAAATCATGACACTAGTTTCTAATGATCTAAGACTTTACAAAAGCTTGATGCATGTGGGTTCAGTCAATAACACAATGTATCGGTCAAATAATTGATTATGATGAGCTTATAAATCATGCAATATCGATTTCAATCGTATTTCATTGTAACTTTTTTGCAGCGATTTTTGTGTTAAGAAAAATTAAACATAAACACGGACCCTTGGCTCGCACAGAACAGCAAGCTATAAAGGGACTCACAAATTACTAGTGTTAAAACATTCAAACGGGAAAAAACAACGGTCTTATCTATAACAAAAACGAGAAAGGAGAACCACATCAACACGACAACTGTTGAACATCAGATTAATCATGGTTTTAAAGCTAGCTAAACTTAATTCGAGGTTTTCAGAATCAAATTTCAACTGTCCCATTTATTAAAAGGTTGGGACAAACATTATACAATTGCAACAACTTTTGAATAGACTGTAATAAATAGTATTCGAGACTATATTTTCTTGACACCCGTCACCAAAATAATATAACAAAGTAAAAAACACCTTAGTAGTACAAGGTTCTGTGAATAAATGTATACAGTAGTCATGTGTGGCAGCAAATTTATGTTATAGTTTAACGATTGGAAAAACAAACAAAGAATAAAATGTTTAAAACCATAAAATATTATTATTTTTCACGATCGAGGAACATACTTTTTGTATATCGACTGTCTAAAATGTTTTAATTGGGACTTTCATTTCTTTGCTGCTTCATTGATGTATACACCATATTAAAAAGAAGATGTGATATGAGACAACTTTTTCAACAGACCTAGTGATACAGAAATTAACAACTAAGGACATCGATCGACCTTCTACAATGAGCAAAGTCAATACCGCATAGTCAGCTATAAAAGGCCTCGATCCGCGAAATGACAAATGAAAAACAATTCAAACGAGCAATCTAACGACCTGATTCATGGTCAAAAACATTAACGAAAAAAATATACAACAAAGCAAAAAGCGAAAACCTAAGTATAACAGGCTTCTGACTTGGGAGAGGCACATACATATATAATGTGGGGAGATTAAACATGTTAGCGGGATCCAAACTATCCCCCACTTTGGGACAGTGGTGCAACAATACAACATTATAATAAACTCTGTTCAGTTAAAAAGACTTAACTAATCAGATTGATACAAAGAGAAATTCATTTAACAAAACCTCAGAGGTCTTTCTTTATCATTAAAAATCGACATATAACCTCTTGTATTTTTTTTTTTCAATTTCAACTATCAATGAAAATGACATTTACTCGCTAATCGTATTTAGATTGCGTACAATAAGGTTTTCCGACAATGAAAATGTGCAGTAAGTTTAGTGTTTATTTAACTTCTATTGTAGGCTTGAAATATGTCATCTCCGGGACGTTTAGAAATATAAGATGTGCTGATGGAAGATTTCAACCAATTAGATTCTGGTCAAACCAAATTAGTGATTGTTTATTATTTAAGTCACAATGTAAGGGTATTGGACAAATTGTATACGAGAATACCTCAACAATCGATGATGCTACTTGTAGATGTGATTACACTAGGGGATATGCCTTTGTCTCTCAGATACGGAATCAATGTTTCTGTATTCCGTCCAAAGAAGATTGTTCTTGTTATATCAAAACGTGTCCACCCAATACTATCTTATCTTCTGGTAAGTTTCCTTGTATGTGTATAATTCGTTTTTCAAACTTTTGTTTTCAGCGCATCTGATGAGTATTATATAGACGAAACACGTGTATGGCTTATCAAAAAGTAAAAATACAAAAATACTGATCTCCGAGGAAAATTCAAAACGGAACGTCCCCATTCAAATGTCAAACTCAAATGACAAAACACATCAAGCGACGGGACAAGAACTGTCATATTCCTGACTTGGTACAGGCATTTTCAAATGTAGAAAATGATGGATTGAACCTGGTTGCTAAACCTCTCACTTGTATGATAGTCGGATCAAATTGCGTTATATTTACAACGATGTATGAACAACAAACAGACATAAAAAGTAAAATAGTCAAAATATGGGTACAGCAGTCATCTCTGTGTGACAATCTCAAAACAAACAAACATTACCAAAAAGCACGAAAAGCATCTATCAAATTAGAAAAACACATGTATTGCTTCGCGTGTGACAAACAACAGTATACAGAACACAAAGTAGAATACTTAAAGTTTTCCGAAAGGGTATGCATATCCTGATCTATGGATAAAATAACATACACGATACCAACTTTGCATGAGGGTGATACATTCCTTAATTTGAAATGATTTTTTAAAAATTGCAAGAGCAAGTTAATAACACAATATCCTTATTGTCATGCCATCTGTATCGAGGTATCGAGGTAAAACATTACATCAAAACCTTAAAACTTAATTGCAATCTGATACATCTTCTATAATGTGGATGTTCTCGTCCAATTGGAATTTGATGCAACTGTCATACAAATGCTTTAATCGACTATTTTGTTCGTAAGAAAATGCCTGTACAAAGTCAAGAAAATGACTCAATAAACAGCAATTAATTTTATATTCTTATTTCACCAAATACGCGAAAGTTTTATTAGATATTCCCGTGTTTGTATATATAATCATAATTTCCTTCATATATATATATATATATAATAAATTTTTAAATTCGCAAACTACATTTCACATCAAATAATAACAGTTCGTTAAAATATTGCCACTAGCGCTTTCATGCCTTCTGGCAAAGGAATCACACTTTATAAAGGACTTTCAGCTAAAATTAAATAGATCTACGTAAACACGTTTGATTTATCTCCCCTTACCGTTATTGTAACGTAATAAACGTTACCAACGGCAGTGTTGTCAAGGACATTGTTAAAACGTTGCCTGAAGTGCTAGTAGGCATGAAAGCGCTAGTGACAATATTTTAACGAACTGTTATTATTTGATGTGAAATGTAGTTTGCGAATTTAAAAATATATCATATACATCCTGTACACCGTGTTTATTTGCTTTTTCTATATATATATCTTTATTCTGAAAAAAAAACATATACTTATAGAGTATCGTTGATCATCTCAACGAGAATGATTTCTTGCTTGAGCCGGTACGGCGAAATTGAGAAAAGTAATTGAGTTGAAATGACCAATAATAATATGTTTATCCTATGACGACGTTGTCAATTTCATGCCAATTTCATTGACGACGCCACGTGCCCCCTTATCTTCTAGCGGTAACTTTCATATCATTCGACTTTGTTGAGAAAGGAAAATTATCAGTCAGCAAGATCAAAGGAAATTTTCGTAAATTAACGAAAAATAGGTTTAAATTGTTACATGGATGGAGAGTTGTCTCATTGGCACTTATACCACATCTTTCTTTATCTATATATAGAGAAGACATGTGTGTACAATATTTACTATTAGACCGAACAAACAATACAATTGATAAGACATATATTAGATCCATTTTAGCCAGGAGCATATATACCTGTGATGATAATCTTATGTCGTAAACACAATCCCGTGCCCTTTTTAACGACTCTGACCTACTGAATTAGACTTGCCGCGATTGTACTAATTTGAACAAGACTACAGGTGCCACGTGTGGAGCAGGGTCTGCTTACACTTTTGGAGCATCTAAGCTACCCAGTTTCTGGTGGGGTTCGTGATGCTTTGTCTCTATTTGACTATGTTATATTTGTGTACTTTTGTTTGTCTGTTTATCTTTTTAACCATGGCGTTGTCAGTTTATTCTAAATTGATAAGTTTGAATGTCCCTCTTGTAACATTGGCCGCTCTTTTTACTGTTGTTTCTAGCTACGATGAATAATTTCTTGACAAATCTTTTTTATATTTGCTTTTTTCTAAATACGAAAACCTTTTATTTCTATTTTCAGGTTATAAATGTAAATCTTTGAATTCAACAAATGAAATGCTTACTTGCCAACCTGTTACCAAAAGGTAATTTTAGTTGAATCCTGGTTAACGATTCCCTCACTGGTAAAAAGTATTTAAAACAAAACATAAGTTGCTATTTTCTTCGATATGGACACAGATTGGCAACTCAAACAAGAATCTATGAAGTATATCGTATGACGTTTACCTATATCAATTAACACGTTAATACGCTCATTACACAAAAACTGCTCTAACAAATTATAAGGATAAACGACTGAAATCGAACTACAAAGGTGTTAAGGACGAAATGGTTGTCGGAATAGATGAGTTTGATTACAAATGGATTATACACATGGAGTACTATTTTTAAAGTCAATACTTTCTATCTATGATATGCCTTACAAGGAAAATGTAGCAAACTGTCCCTGTTCTGAGTTTCTTTCATTAACCTCATTTAGATTTATTCTTCATTATATAAGATAGAACTGTCGAGACCTCATTATAGTCGTAAAAGTGATATTACGGTATTTGAGATATTTTTTTGTCTCAGTCTTAGGTTTATAGATTATCGTTGATCATCTAAGCGAGAATCACCATCGTTATTTTACCTGTTACGACGTTGTCAATTTCATGTCAATTTCATTAGCCACGCCACGTGCTCCCTTAGTTTCAAACGATAATTTTTCATATCACTCGACTCTGAAATAGGAACTATAAGTCAGCAAGATCAAAGGAAAATTTCGTAAAATAACGATAATTCTTGATACTATAATAGTCGTCTGATCTGTTATTTGGCGATTGTGACATTTTGACTAAGCGATGATTCGCATGGCGGGAGATGCATTTGTATAACAGTTGACTTTAACATATTCAACATACTCAGTCACGGTACTTTTAAAGTTTGAGGATTTTTGTTTTGTTTTATAGATGTAAGAAGATGTGGTATGAGTCCCAATGAAACAACTCTCCATCAATGTCACAATTTGTAAAAGTAAACCATTGTAGGCCAAAGTACGGTCTTCAAAACTGCGCCTTGGCTCACACGGAATAGCATGCTATAATGGGCCCAAAAATAACTTGTGTAAAACTATTCAAACAAGGAAACCAACGGTATAATCTATATAAAAAAATGTTTGTTGTTACATTTATATGCATCTTCCTAATCGATAAGGGAGATAACAACATCAATATTTGACTGTCGCCATAATATTTGAATCATAATTTGCCTTTTCCATTGTAGTTGTCAGGGTATGGGTAGTTCGACAAAGTATTTCTCATTTTAGTTTTTTAACAAATTAATTGGCATCTTTGATCCGAAATGTACAGTCGTATGAATAAAAGAAACTGTTTTCTAAAATTAACTGAGACAAAAACGTACAAACTCTGTTATTATACGAAGACATCTGGTTGTTATTGGTAAATATGCCAATGAGCTTGCAAATTATGTTACTGTTATGTTGATCGTTCATAGTCTAATACATGTCTTACCAAATTGCTTTACTAGGTGCGCTTATGAGCTTGGCTAACATTATAGACTCGTGTCTATTGTTTTATAATGTCTGATGACCATCACTTTTTTTTTTGTCGTTTGATGAGTGTTTTAATGATGGAAATCGAATACAATTTTATTAACTAACATAGTAAAATACTACATTTTAGGCAAATTAATGGGTCTCAAACCAATACAGTTGTTCGTCAAGGTAAGTGTGTTGTTCATATGAAAGGTATGTCGCAATTATGCAGCCATATCTGCCAGGCTAACATATGTATTTTATCATGGCGACAATTATAATAAAAACAAAATATAAATTAAAACAAGAATGTGTCCATAGTACACGGATGCCCCACTCGAACTATCATTTTCTATGTTTAGTGGACTGTAAAATTGGCATTAAAATTAGACAGATCAAATCATGTGTACTCAGTTTCAAGTTGATCGGACTTCAACTTTATCAAAAACTACCTTGACCAAAAACTTTCACCTGAAGCGGGACAGACGAACGGACGAACAGACGGTCGGACGGACGGACGGACGAACAGACCAGAAAACATAATGCCCTTCTTCTATCATAGGTCGGGCATAATAATTGATTCCTTAACCTATGGCAGTGTTAAAAAACAATGCCGATAACCTACTCCGACCTTCCAATTCAATTTAGAAGTTGTGTTGTCAATAATAAACTCTAGCATATAAACCCAGTTATCCATATGTAAATGCACAGTGCTTATTAATAAGTGAAAACATACTTTCGAATTATAATTTGTTTGTATTCCAATTTTGCTAAGATTTAGCATTTATTCGCGTATATTGACTAACAGTACTAACTCCGAATGACAACGAATCCTCAAGAAACTTTCTGCATTTGAGAAATCGATAGATGATCAATCGTTCAATCGTATACTTAAAATATTGACTCATGTTTAAAATCATTTGGCGAAAATTTGTCATTTCTAAAATTGCTTTGCTTCTTTATGTGAGACTTGCAGTTATCGTAGTAAAAAATGTAAAATTCATTTATTTGGTTGTGTTTATAGATCAGGTTAAATATTTTACTGGAAAGTGAAATTTTCAATGTTGTTTCAAAATTAATTTGTTAAAAATCGTTTAAAAGGATTTATTTTCATAAGATAGTATTTATAAAGTGTTAAAAGAAATAAGAATCATTTAAATATAGCTTTACAACAAACTTATTCCATGGCACTCGGAAAACAACAATTTTAAATCACTTTGACCTTTTTGACATCTTGTTGTCCCATTAAGAATACCATTTTCAATTTTTAAACAAAAAAGTTTAAAGAAAATATCTTCTTACAAAAATATTAAATTGTTTGAACTTTTTACTTCTATTTTATCTATGAATTTCTGTCCTACCTTCTTATTGATACATTTATCCCATATGTGCCATCCTCGAATATTACTCGACATGTTGAAGAAATTACAGTTTATCAAATGACCGTTGCAATTGTTTTTATAATA
The DNA here is from genome assembly GCA_019925275.1 of Mytilus edulis. NCBI lineage: Eukaryota > Metazoa > Mollusca > Bivalvia > Mytilida > Mytilidae > Mytilus > Mytilus edulis. Next base: position 7,702,124 of record CM034361.1, read on the forward strand.
AGTAATTAGCATTCAGTAAAAATCAAACAAATGTCTACATGTTGTGTGTGTATTTTATGAAAATTTATCAACTTAATTTTTTTATAATACTTTGCTATTAATTTTTGTGTATCTAGTGTTAAAATACAATTTGAAATTATCAAATGACAGAAAAACATAATTTTTTGGTAAAATTTATTATCAAAGCATTATTAATCATCTATGTTCGATGATTGACGACTTGAAATGCGTTACAATATTTAGGAATATAAACTAATTAAACATTATTCAGTTGTTAAAAGAATAGAGGTCAGTCATTTAAAAATGTATCAACCGTATCATATACGTTGACGTATACGCATCTGCATATATACCAAAAAATATTATGTGATCACGAGCTGAAGACTATTATACGTTGTGCTTATTTTCTAATTATAGGTTAGACAATACTTGGTCATGTTTTATGAAGATTTAAGCCAATTTAGAACATATTCACACTTTCGAGTGATCTAACAAAACTATCTTCCCCATTGTAATATTCAAACCTAAGTAAGAGTTCACTTTTTATAATGAACTAAATATAAAACATACGTAGTGATCATTTCAATGGATGAAATGAAATAGCACTGACATAGTTTGTGAAGGATAAATTGTGTTTCTTCTGCTTCAGGTAAAATTTAATACTTATATATCTTTAGATTTTTTTTATTTTAAAAACCAACACAATGCTATGAAAATCCCCTTTTTGAAATTTAATTTTTTTTTATAAATATAAAACTCTTTGTATGAATATTTGAATTCAGACCATTTAACATTAAATGCTTACTTTTTATTGATAAATTTAAATTATTGTGTTTCTCCCAAAACAATCCTTCGCTTTATATATCAGCAGTCTGGCATTGTGTATTCTTTAAAGAAAAAGAAAATAATTCTCTCAAATGTAAGGTATACATGGTATATAAATCAAATAAATATCATTTTATTTATCCTTACCAATTTTTTTTGTTGGTGTATTCTATATATGTGTTTCATTAGAAAATGCATGAAACTTTGCAAAATTAAAAAAAAATTCAGTCTTTGCTCTTTCATCTTTAATCAGTAGGCTATTTTCCCCAAGGAGAATGCCTTAGGGGATTGAACACTTCGTTAGTGCAACTATTAAGAGTTAACTTTCATAATTAACTGACAATGAAAAGTCATTCATGTATAGCATTTCATAGTGCATGGAAAACCATGTACTATGAAAATTAGAGGGCTAAAAACTGACCTTTCATTGGACGAGAAGAGGTGAGTATGTTCTAATCTTATTGGATCCTAATCAGAACAATTAAACGCATGCTCTTGAAAAGGAGAGATTTTTGGGCAGTGACACGAGTTTCGTAGAAAATTCTTTTAACAATATTGCAAGATCTAACCGGAATAAACACTAAAAAAATCAAATGTACTACTTATATATATATATGTTTAGGAGAGTGTTTAGACGAGTTGTATATACATATATATATACAACTCGTCTAAACATCAACCCAACAATGTTAGATCTATAAATTTGTTTTCGCAAATTTTTGGTTCTTCCCTCGCCGGGATTCAAACCCATGCTACTGAGATATCGTGACACCTAATCGCCTGCACTGTAGCCGTCCCGCTAGACCAAACGACCACCTGGGCTTCACAATAATAAAGGTTTCGGTGGCCGTGTGTTGCCTTTCCTCAACAGTTTTGATCTAGCGTCGTACTACAGTTCATGATATATAAGGCATGGAGATGTTATTGTTACATATCAGCTCAATTATCTATAGTAAAGGATCCTACAAATTAATGCAAGAAACAGTCATAGAAAATAATTATATTTATAAGTACGTCTGAGTCAGTGACAACTTTACAACAGATTTATCCATCGGATCATCAGCAATGATGATGATACATGGCTGTGTACATTATGTATATACAACTCGTCTAAACATCAACCAAATAATGTTAGATCTGTAACTTTGCTTTCGCAAATTATTTGTTCTTCCCTCGCAGGGATTCGAACCCATGCTACTGAGATATCGTGACACCTAATTGCCTGCACTGTAGCCGTCCCGCTAGACCACACGACCACCTGGGCTTCACAATAATAAAGCTTTCGGTGGCCGTGTGTTACCTTTTCTCGTCAGTTTTTATCTAGCGTCGTACTACAGTACATGATATATAAGGCATGGAGATGTTATTGTTACAGATCAGCTCAATTATTTATAGTAAAGGATCCTACAAATTAATGTAAGATACAGTTACAGAAAATAATTATATTTACAAGTATGTCTGAGTCAGTGACAACTTTACAACAGATTTATCCATCGGATCATATATATATATATAACTCGTCTAAACAACATCAACCCAACAATGTTAGATCTGTAAACTTGCTCTCGCAAATTTTTTGTTCTTCCCTCGCACAGGAAAGAATGTACACAGCCATGTATCACCATTACTGCTGGTAATCCGATGAATAAATCTGTTTTTGAGTTGTCACTGGCTGAGACGTACTTAAATAAGAAAAAAGCTGAAAATGCACAAGATATTTATATTCAATATAAATAATTACATTTTGTCTATTACTATATCAAAATGTTCACAATGTTCTTAATAATATCCTCCATGGTATCCTGATATTATTAGTTACATAGTGTGCTAGTGACCTAATACGGTATATATGGGGTCAGTAAATTCCATATGGGGATTCGAGCGAACACTGATATTATATGTAAAAATAAATCCGTAATAATACAGGTAAGTTTTGGTCTATTGATTTTAATCCAAAATCCTGAATCTCATAATTTAAACAAAACAATATAAATCAATATATGTGACTGTGTATATATATTAGTGGAGCGGCGAAGAGGACAATTTTAGAAATTTAAATTACCTAAATACCTCATGGGATTTTAATAGCTCATTGGAAAGCTGAAATCGTGTGGTTTTTGAAAATATGTGTAGTAAATATAAAATCTTGTACAATTATACCGAAAATCAAGGTCAAAGGTAAATCACTTAAAAAAAAATCCTATTTTCATCTGGAGAAACAATATCATTGATATTTTTTCAAAATTAATAATCATTCTATTCAATAAATTCTATGAGGAGTTTTATGTAGAAATGCTTTAGTACATACAAAATCTTGTTCATATTTGCACATCAAGTCAGACCAACGTTTTATTACTTTTTTGAAGGAAGTCCGTGGTATACAAATTATAATGCCTAATAAACACAGTAACAGAATACTAGTAACCTTGATATTTGACCTCGACAAATAGCATTTATTGAATACTTTATGATAAAAGTTTTCCAAAGAGTATCAGAAATTCATAGTTGATAAATCAAACAAAATGTGCAGTCATGTTAAATTTCCTTTCAGTTTTCAATGATTCGATATGTTTCTTAAAATGAATTCCAACTATCTCAATACAAGATACCTTTTCATATAATATAGTTATTGGAGTGATATATTCCTCAGTGTTTGCAAGCGTGTTCTATTTCATACCAAATGAAACGTCGAACAATTATATCAAATTAAAAGAAAGATACCAAATATTACAACAAGAACTATCACAGGCTCATGTTATTTCATCAGTGTCATCAGCTATGTCGGTTGATTCTCGCTGGGCATTGTTACAACTACCTAAATGTAAACAAACACATAAATCAGTGCAAGGAAGACCCATGTACATTTGAATATGCAATCACAGACTTCGATCCGAACTCATGATGCAACTGTACTGCAGGATTAAGACTAAATGGAGTAGTTATGTTATTATAATTTGACACCAGGCACTCTGCGAGAGAAGCACATTTTTTTCGAATTTCATGCGAAATATCAATTGATAATGAAAAAATGTGTCAAAAGACTTTTTGTCAAGAAGCCAAGTAACAAAACTTATCAAACAGGGTGGCACCATTGCTTCTGACATTTTCAACGACACTTCGTCATTTGCAGGATAATATTTAGATATATAAACATTTTTCATTTTTTGTTTTTTTTAATATTGAGGCTGCTTCGTAAAGTACATGCGTATCGGTTTGTTCGTTGGTTTTGGTGATGCTACATTTACTTAAGTCGGTTTATATTTCAAGAATTTCTAATTGTGTTTAGATGTTGTTCGCTGCTTTAACAGCGTCACCAATGGAAATATCGCTAGCAAATACAATGCAAGATTAACCTTGTCCTTATTGAGAAAAATATACAATGGCATCCCTCAAGTGCTTCTCAAGCTTAAGTTAAGCCTTAAGTTGAGAGGAATAACAATATGTCTTACTTACTTTATCAGGTAAAACAGACTGTTACATTGTCAAAAGTGATGACAATACAAGAGACTTGTTGAAAGCGCATAAACTATACTATACAATATGAAAAATTTGTAAGCGACATATTGCGAAACAAAAATTTCAGAAGTTGGCCGAAAAAAAAAATTAATAATTAAAAACCAATTATTCAGAGAACAATTGAAGGTCTTTCCACCAGGTAATATCTATTTTGATATTAACATATTAAAAATCGTTCTAAATGTCAGTTCATATGGCTTAATGATGTATAGATATGAATTTAAAGCAAAGGTCAAAATCTAGAACGTTAATTTAATTTGTCGATATCTTATAAGGTTAATGAAAATGCGTGAAAATAAGCCAAATTCAAAAATTAGAATATGACCTTGACCTTTGACCTTGACCTAATTTTCATTTATTTTAATCAAGGACCTCAAATCAAAAGATCCTAGGTCTCTATCACTTATGGTTTATAAGATAGAAATGCATATCACTTATATCAAATGCATAAGGGGAAATAACTCTCATATGGAGTGTTCATATCGCTTCGGTCAAAATAGAACAAATCATGAGAAGGATATAACGAGCAAGTTTGTAAAATAAATTTGTCGTAATTTTTTACGGTTGCGAAGGAGTCGGGGACACAAGAAAAACAGTGTTTTGGGAGATAACTTCTACAAAGAAAAGTATTCAGTTACGCAGTGTAAATTCCAAAAACGCATAAACTGTTCGATATCATATACTAAATATCTAAGCGACATATTGCGAAACAAAAATTTTAGAAGTTGGCTGAAAAAAAATAAAATAATTACAATGATAATCAGAACAAATACAATAGGTCTTTCCACAGAAAAGTGGAAAGACCTAATTAAAAACCAATTGTTCAGAGAACAATTGAAAGTCTTTCCACATCAAAGAAATTTTGATAAGATAGTTTCTTCGTACTGATGTAATAAATAATGGTTTAATTATATTTTTGAGGAGATAAAATGCTACTTCCGGTGAAATTAATGTCACTTCCGGTCTCATATGATAGCTTCTTTCACACTGAATCCAAAAATATATAGTTTTTATATACGTTTGTATGTAGAATGGGTTATAATTGGCTACTTCCGGTTTGTTGGAAGCCATTTTTAGTCTTCAGTAATCAGTTAATGTATCTATATGACAAAATATATTGATTCTGAGTACTTTTATATGACAAAAAAATTGCAAAAAAGGCTACTTCCGATTTTCTCAAGGTCACTTCCGGTAGTCATTTTTCAAGGTCATTTGTCACCAAACCTTCGGTACAAGGTCAAATGCCTTGATAATGAACTTAGTTGAAGTTATAATCAAATAACCTCATATCAAGACATTTCAGGGGCACTAACTCCTATAAGATGCCATTATATTGTATCAGACTAAATGTAGCATATCTTCATTACAATAAAGCAGACATTTTGCACTTGTTGTTTTAAATGTATCTTTTAAAGTGTCGGAGAAAATGCAAAAAAAAGCAAAAGTCACAATTGAGAACTTGACCTTGACCTTTGACCTTGACCTAATTTTCTAAGTTAGGACCTAGGGACCTCAAATAAAAATATTCTAGGGTTATACGGTTAACTGTTAATTATATCAGCATTACAAATCTAATCTTGAATCAATCCTAATTCTATCTTATTTTGGGGATATATTTTTAGAAATTCAAGTGTGACGTCACTTTGTGTGGGGTTTTTTAGAATTTCAAATGTGACGTCACTTTGTGCAATGAAGCTTTGGCTAATTTGGCTGTGTTTCTTTATGTGCTGGTTTAGATTGTTTTGTGTAAGGTATCCGGTTATATTCTGTAGTTAGTCACCACTTCGGTTTTATCATGTATATCTATTATATAGTCATTTTATAAAATTCACTGTTTGCAAAAGTATCAATTATTCTAAATAATAAGGATGTTTTTATCGCAGGCAGAAAACCCTAGCCGTATTGGCCTCAACTTTTTGAAACTTTTGGTCCTCAGTGCTCTTCAACTTTGGACTTGTTTTTAGCTTTCGAACTTTTTTCATCTGAGAGTCACTGGTTAGACTGTGTGCACGAAACGCACGTCTGGCGTATTAAATTTTAAACCTGGTACCTTTTGTTAGCTATTATTCGTGTGTTTTTCTGTACTATATGTTCTCCCATTTATTTGTATTGTAGTCCTGTCATGTAATGTTGTCATTTTAATGTTATATTTAACATTGCCATAAAAGCAGTAGGTTTGGCATGCCACAAAACCAGGTTCAACCCAACATTGTGTTCTTAAAATGTCCTGTACCAAGTCAGGCAAATGGTCAATGTTATATTATAGGTCGTTTCTCTGTGTGTTACATTTCAGTGTTGTGTTTCTGTTGTGTCGTAATTCTCTTCTTATATTTGTTGCGTTTCCCTCAGTTTTAGTTTGTAACCCGGATTTGTTTTTGTTTCAATCGATTTATGAGTTTCGAACAGAGCTATACTACTGTTGCCTTTATTTATAGTATTTTTTTGTCGTCTACTTTTTTAGCAATGGCGTTGTCATTTTATTTTTGATCTATGAGTTTTAATGTCCCTATGGTATCCTTCGCCCCCTTTTTTATTTATGTTTGTTTATTTCACATTGTCTTCAGGTATATATAAGGGAGGGTTAAGACATGTTTAACCCTGCCGAATATTTGCACTTGTCTTGTCCCCCAGTCATGAACTCTAGCCTTTTTCTAGTCGTCTGTAGTGTTCCATTCTCTGTTTGTGTGATTGTCCTACTTGGTTTCAGACCCATTGTTGGCATTGAGCGTCTTTTGCTGTCAGGTCAGGTTATTGTCTCTTAGACACATTTCCGGGCTCCATTCATTATTATATTACGCGTGTCTGACGTATTAAATTATAATCCTGGTACCTTTGAGAACAGTTTCCACCACTGTGTCGATGCCATTCCCGGTGGAAGTATCGTCCCCGAGGGTATCAGTAGTCAGCACTTCGGTGTTGACATGAATATCAATTATATGATCATTTTTATAAATTTTCTGTAACAAAATTTCGAATATCTTGAAAACAAAAAGACTTTCTTATCCCAGGAATAGATAACCTTAGCCGTATTTGGCACACTATTTGGGAATTGATGGATTTTGGAATTGTGGGTCCTCAATGTTCTTCAACTTTGTACTTGTCTGGCTTTATAACTATTTTGATCTGAGCGTCACTGACTATTACCCATCCTAGACCAATCTCATTCAGACAATTTCAAGCAAAATTGACATGTGTCGTACCAAAATCTCACCGATGCTCTAATGTGATATGCAATTACAAATACCCTACAGATGCTATTTAATTTTGAAATATTAAAGAGTGTTAACTCAAACACTAGTAACAGCACTCAATTTATAAACATGAATATATAAGAAAATTAATTAACAAAAGATTACTTGAAATCGACAGTGTTATGGTCTATCTATTGAATAGTTGTCTCATTGGCAATCATACAACATCTTAAACTGAGAATGGAAGTGGGAAATGTGCCAAAGAGACAACAACCCGACCATAGAACAGACAACAGCAGAAGGTCTCCTTATTTTGATTGATCATTTTTGAAAGAGTTAAGGAATTCAAACAACAAACAAATCACAGAAAGATTGACGTTAACCAGGTGAAATACCAATAAGGGGCAGCAATCTAAGTTATCTTCAATAGAAACAGCACTGAAATAACACTCAGTCTGACAAAATCAGCAGTTAAACCTTATCTTAAAAAGTACTGTTACAGACGACAAAAAAAACGGACTTAAACAATACTAAAAAACTCTTAACATATGTACTGTTACAGTACAGACAAAAAATCAGCAGTGTTTCAATACCGGAAAACTCCGTACTGTTACAGTACAGAAAAAAAACAGCAGTGTTCCAATACCGGAAAACTCCGTACTGTTACAGTTCTGAAAACTCCATACTTTGACAGTCCTGAAAAACTCCGTACTGTTACAGCCCTTAATAACTCCGAACTGTGTCAGTACTGAATAACTCTGTTCTATAACTGTACTGAATAACTCCGAACTGTGTCAGTACTGAATAACTCTGAACTGTACAGTACTGAAGAACTCCGAACTGTTACAGTACTGAATAACCATAACTGTACAGTAATGAATAACTCTGAACTGTACAGAAAATACAAAATTTATTCCTGGTATCTATGATGAGTTTATCAGAACTATATAGTACTGAAGAACTCCGAACTGTTACAGTACTGAATTACTCTGAACTGTACAGTACTGAATAACTCCGAACTGTTATAGTACTGAATAACTCCGAACTGTTACAGTACTGAATAACTCCGAGCTTTTACAGTACCGAATCACTCTAAACTGTTACAGTACTGAATAATTCTGACTGTATAGTACTGAATAATCATGAACTGTACAATACTGAATTACTCATAAATGTTACATGAATAACTAACTCTGAACTGTTACAGTACTGAATAACTCCGTTATATATCAGTACTAAATAAGTCCGTCCTAGTACAGTACCCAAAAATATCAGTAGTGTTCCAGAACTGAAAAACATGAGTAGTGTTCCAGTACTGAACAAAATCAGTAGTGTTCCAGTACTGAACAAAATCAGTAGTGTTTCAGTACTGAACAAACTCCGTACTGTAACAATCTTGAACAAATGTGTACTGAATGCAACAAATAAAGTACTGTACAAATATAAGTACTTAATTAAGCAGTACTGAATTTAACAAATGTACAAAATTACAATTTTATCATGTCAGTACTTATTCACCAGAGGATAGAAAATTACAATAGATATGTGATAATTATAATTTTTTGGTAGTGAAGACTAGATAAATCGCCCTTTATCTTCTAATTATGATGATGTAGTGAAATACAGTTGAACCATTACATTTTTCAATCGCCGACAGCGTGGTTATATAGTTTATGACTGTCTTTAATGAATGTGAAGCTTAACAATATACACAACATATAAATAATGTCACAAACTCGCAATGAGTGAGTGTCAAAGAGTTAATAATTTTCTTGTTCATGAACAAGACATATCCTTGTGGAAAAATGCATGGTAAACTGTAATTATTTAATTTTGAATGAAACGCGTCTTGTGATTGACTGAAGTTGTTTTGTTTATCAGCTTATAGACATAATTTTTTATGTGAATATGACGTCATCAACGTTTGTTCATAGTTTACTCCGGTTTAGAATTAAATTATAAGAAACAACTGTATTATTTTTTTTCTGTCTATTCGAAATAACATAACACGTGGTGCACATATTATAGTCATTCTTTAAATGAAATAATACTATCAACAGTAACATATCCGAACAGGAAAACCTTTACTAATGCCCGTGTCACACTGTCCCGATTTTTACGCAGATGGCAACACGATTATGGAAATTTTCAAAATCGGGACTGATCGTATACAGATCGGGCTATTCGTAGTGCCATCTTTTACCATCGTAGAATCATCGGCCACTTTTTCTAGACTTCGGGGACAACTTCGGGAAGTGTTCTAAATTTTTTAACATGTTAAAAAATCACCGAAGGTAGGTCCGATGTTGAGGGTTCGTAATGAGTTCGTATCACCATCCTCACCATCGTAATGTCACCGGGAATGCATCTTTGAACATCGTATTACAATCGTGTTTCCATCGTTTCCATCGGGCAGTTTTGGCATTACGATGTCTACACGAATGATTCACGAAGCTACCCGAAGGTCTTACGATGGCAACACGACTTCGTGAAGACCTTGTAATCCCGTCGTGTTTCCATCGAATAATAGTACGAAGGCGACAAGATGGAACTACGACGGCAATTAATCCAGCGAAATGTAATTTAATTTTCGCGCTAAAATGCATTTAAAGTGCCATGCGCGATATGCACTGGTCAGTCTAATACGACAGTTAAGACAACATGGAGCTCATATGTGATTCCATGAGAACAAGAAAAGCGATAGCGTTTTTTGTGTTACTGCAAATGGAACAAGAACAGCTGTTACAGGTCAGGATTTACTTTTACAAGTAAAATATTATATTTTGTCAATTTTTCATATCAAGTTTTATAAATCATAAACGCGCCTCGTACACCAACACTGCATGTACATGTATAAAGAGAAACCAACTTTTTCTTCATTATTCTGATTTTTCATGTATCGTCTGCGTCTTTTGTTTTCTATATGTCATATTTGCCGCATTTGTTGCTTTCCCAACATCCTTCCTTTTGTCTATATTATTTTGATATTCTCCTGGAAAGAGCTCTTTTTGAATAAAAGGGATCAACGAACCCATTACCTTACCTTTAAGATAGATCAGTAAACATATGCATGGGCATAATTATGGTGATTATTCAAACTAGTGCACACATTTTACAGTTCAAACAAGGCAATGCCGAGCGTGGCATCCCCTCGTATGTAACATATTGGGGACACATATGGACACTATATATATATATATGATACATTCAGAAAATGGTAAATTAAATATGCATATTTGATACATAAACTGTATTTTTAGAAATCACCCAAAACATTCAGTAACTGGAGAACCAGCAGGTAAAAAAATGAGCAACCAATTTCCTGTGTATTATGCTTTTTCAAGGAGAAAAAAAAAACCAAGTCCATCTGCATGACCTTGGCCTTTGGCCTTGAACGTAAAAAATGTCAGATTATTACAAGGAGGAACAATATACCAAATGTGGTTAAAATCTTTTAAGGCATATTTGCTTTAGAGTGTCCAAAATGGTGTTATTGCCTTGTTTTACAACTGCCAATGTGACCTTGACCTTTGCACTTTAAAGTCAATAGCGCTTAAGATATTTTTAACGAGTAACACCTAACCAAGTTTTGAGCATTTTGGTTCTATAGTGTCCATAACAATTATATCTACACGCAACTAACATGTAGTAGGCGAGGGGATAATAAAGTTTTATAAGAATTAGATAAAAATATCGATTTCCCGCCATGCATGGCAAACTTGTACAGAAACGATATGTAATCGAAATTCTGTTCGTATCATAAAAAAGTTCAAAACAGGTAGAACGCATTTTTAGATCGTTTGTATCGGGTTGTTGTCTCTTTGACACATTCCCCATTTCCATTCTCAATTTTATTGTATTATGTACATACATGTATTTTACCTTTATTTATCTTGTTTATTTTCCAGAGAAGACGGAACCAAAGACGACGAAGAAAACCCAGGTCCGTATGGGTACGGAAGTGGTTGTCGGAAAGGCGCAGACACCAATATGGACATTTCACAACGTTACTAAAAGAGCTAAAAACGGAAGATGACAAAGCCTTCTTTAACTATACCAGGTTACCAAGAGGACTTTATGATGAGGTATTAAGGAGGATTCAATACAAAATACAGAAACAAGATACATGTATAGAAATTCACTATCTCCTGGTTTAAAGCTATCCATAACACTCAGACACCTAGCATCTGGTGACAGTTACCAAAGCTTAGCCTATAACTTCAGGGTAGCTCCCAATACCATATCACTCATAGTGCAAGAAGTTTGCGATGCAATTAAAGACGAATTTGCCACGGAGGTGATTCAGTGTCCCACAGAAACGGAAGAGTGGGCTTCCATTGCGGACCTATTTGAGAAGAGATGGCAATTCCCACACTGTTGTGGGGCCCTAGACGGAAAGCATGTTGCAATCACATGCCCTTGGAATACAGGTTCCGAATATAGGAACTATAAAGGTTTTTTCTCTGTTGTTCTCATGGCCCTAGTAGACGCAGACTATAAGTTTCTCTGGATTGATGTTGGCTCTGACGGATCAAGCAACGATGCAAGTATATATAATGGGTCTGAGCTAAAGGAGGGTCTTGAGAGTTCGAACAATGTTTTCAATCTACCCAAAGAAAAACAACTTCCCGGAGATGATGTCCCAGTTCCTTATTTTATTGTTGGTGATAACGCATTTGGCATTAATAAGCGCCTCATGAATCCTTATTCTATAAGAAACATGGAGTATGACGAGAGGATCTTCAATTATAGGCTCTCTAGGGGGAGACGGGTAGTCGAAAATGCCTTCGGCATTCTCGCACACAAATTTCGTATCCTTCTAGGTACTTTGAATCAAAGACCAGTAACATGTAGAAAAATAATCACAACTTGTGTTATTCTCCACAATCTTATAAGATCAAGATATCCGGCAGTCCACAGCAACGTCATGGACCTTGAAGACCAAAACCAGGATCTTGTTCCAGGGGCATGGAGAAACGATAAAGTTCTCATGGATGTTTACCATGAGAATGCTAGGAATAGTGGAACAAAGGAAGGACGACAAATCAGAAGATATCTTGGTCATTATTTTGCATCGAAAGCTGGTTCAGTTCCATGGCAGGACAAAATGATCCTCTAGATATTCAGTAAATACTGTTACTTAGTGATGCTATCAATCGAAATGTCATCAGAATAGAATGTGTTTGTATCTTAAACTTGTTTAAATTTTAGAATCGAATTATGTTCTTGTGTTGATGAAGTTATTATGTCAAATATGAATGTGAGATAAATAGAATTTTCAATGTATTACTATTTCATGAGGTTTTTTTTCCTATAGAAAACATCAACAGATAAAATGAATCCCTACACATGCTGAATCGAAAACATAGGTAATCAACGATTACAAAGTTCGCTCTCATTCTTGTATTGTCAGAGGGCTTAACTTATATTCCTCTTATGTAAGTCATTCAAGCATAACATGTAGGTCACAGTGACCTTATTATGTCTGGAAGCTGACCTACCATTCATAAGTATACATGTGTAAGGTTTGATGATCTTAACATGTATAACACAGCTAAATGCATTGATTAAAATGTAAAATTTCAGGTCTCAACCTTGTATTGTTTTTTAGTTTTTGTTTGGACAAACAAATGTGGACGGACGGACGGACGGACAAAGCGAAAACAATAGGGTTCCCGGGCCCTCGATACAAGGCCATAATAAAGGATTTAACCAGTAATAACGGAAACAACTACAAAAGATCTATATTATAATGTCCGCTAAGTTGATTCAAGTACGAAAAGGGTTCTTTTTTTTTAATTACCTGTACATTTTAAAGCGTTAAATTGAAAATGGAAAAACAATCTACAACTTTCACTGTAACTTACACGCAGTATTATGAAATAAAGTTCATGAAATTATATCATACTGTAGATGGTTATCGCATATATGTATAATAATAATTACCTCGGAAGAACTCGATGTCAAATGTAAATTACATTTTATTTTAAATAGACATATGCTGTTCTACATGTATGTAAAGTTACAGGCAAATCCACCAAGTCTTGACGTGAGTGTTGGTGAACATGTAAATTGGACAGACGGATAAATACCTAGAATTTTTCTAAATAGGATCCTGTTCCTTTAATTAATAAAAAAAAAGTTTCACTGTCTCTGACAATGCACAGTGATCTTTACATGTATATTCATAAAAATATCAACTATATCAGTACAACTCGGCCCTTGACACACTGTTATATTATTTAGCAGATAAATGTTAGATGAAATGACAGATCTAGAAGAACACAAATTGACAGTTACATCACCGCACGTTCAATTCTCTGAAATGTTCTGTGACGTGGATGCGTTGGTAGCTGGTTGGTGTGTTTGGAACTGCTCTTGATTATATTGGCGGTTCGCTTGTTCCATATATCCGCAATCTTGTGATTGCCACACTGATCCCGGGGAGGGTTCATAGGCCATTGTCTTGGAGATGGCTGGAACTCTGGTGAAGGCGACGAGGGTCTACTTGTCGAATAAAAAGAATTACATGGTATGCCACTATCTTGCTGAATCTGGTTTACTCTCTGGTAAGTGGCGATCGGTCTTTGTTGTGGTGTGTTCTCCTGTGATTGGAATGCTGACGGTACATCTTCCGAAGGACCGACCTTATTACCAGCCGCTTCTCTCGTCTTGTATCGTCTGGATACCTTTCGGTAACTGAAAAAAATATATTAACAGCATGGGATTTTGACAAGTTAAGATTCACAGTATTGAACACAATAGACGAAAACGGCCCAATTTCTTTAAACAGGAAAAAGATGTCCGACATATCTGAATTCGCTGTACATGATTTGGAACCACAACCAGATAATGTGTTCCAAATACATTATTCTAAGAGGCTAAAATTAGTACTTTCTAAAAAAAGTTTCACGAAAATTATTTTGTTTAAAAAAACATGTAAGGGCCTGGCCTCGGAATGAATTTCATGTTTTAATGATTTGTGTGCATTGGCACTCACACCACATCTTCCTATATCTATTTTGCATTTAATACGTCTCCCCATATCCTTTCTTATCTCTAAATTACTACAAATTACAGATACATTTGTTAACATGTGAATATGAAGGTGATTGGATTACATACCGACGTAATTATTTAAAGAAAATGTTAATCTATCATAAGAGGCAAAGATATAATACCATGGTAAAGAAAATGCGCTAATGATAGTGTTCGACATGTTCTTAAAAGTCTATTTAATTTTGAGTTTTGGACATGATTAACTAGACCATTCTGAAGTGAATATGTTGAATTGTTATAAACTTACTGGTTAAGCACCGTTGTAATCTCTTCATACGCTGGATCAAGACATGCATCGTGCAAACGATCAAGTTCGGTTTCGAGATATTTACAGAAAGGAGTTGACCTGTTGATAGGTTGATCTTTTGTGATGAACTCCACCAGCTTGTTCTGAAGCTCATGTGATGGTCCGGATGCAGATATGCCGACAATTGGTGTTTCCGGTTGGTCTTCTTTGGAATTTCTACTCCTTGATGGTTGTCTAGGGATAGGATAACCCGAGTACTTTGTTGAGGGCTGTTTTGATTCAAGTTCGGGAATTCCTGTTGTACTGTCATCACTACCCGCTAGTTCGCCTGTCTCAGCTAAAGCTAACTTGTCCTTGAACTGCAAAATATACCCAAGTAATATATTTATCTATGGTTATTTTACTATGATAATGATACTATAATATGATTAAACCAAGTTTCAGAAGTGTCTGATTTAATGTTAGTTAAGTTTAATGCCGCGTTCACGCGGGCAGAAAATTCGAATTGAAATCGCATTCGAGTTCAAATTGGCGACGTCTCTGCGTTCACACGACCGTTCAATGTGAATGGAAGCGTTTAATATGTTTAAGAGTATTGTAAATACGCATTCGCTATTGCGAATCAATTCGCATTACGGGTGAATCCGGAATTTAGGGACGGACGGACGGGCGCTGACATTTGACTTCTAGACTTCCGTTCTCTGTAAAGACGCACTTAATAATCTGCAATTTCAGAACATTTGCAATAGTATATGCATTTCATCATACATGTGTGTACCGATACAGTATAAGTTTTGTGATTAAGGTTAATCAAATATCATCTGGTTTAAAAATGTTAAATTTAGGCGATTACTGTACACAAGAAAAAAAAGTGTTTCCATATCCATTTGACGTATATTTATAAAGTACACTTACGCTTGCCGGTGTATCCTTCTTGTGTCGCTTGATGTGTGGTCTAAGAAAAGCAAAAATTCGTCGAATGAACTTATCACGGTCACTATCATTTTCACTGACTTCTCCTTGAGAAACTGGGTCTTCATCGTCACCACTCGAAAAACCATCACCGGACCGTTTTGTAGATTGGTGTTTTGGTTGACCCTCACGTAGTTTTGAGAATCGAGTTCTCTGTGTTTGATACCATTTCTGAATAGCGGCATCTACAAAGAATATATTATTATGTGTTAGTCACGAATACCTTTAAATGAACAATTTGTGAATAAAATTCCCTTAAGAGGGCAAATTGTATGTAAATTTTAAACCTGACAACTACAAGTATATGATAATACAATATTTTTGAGATAACCATTGACAAAAATATTTTAGTTTCAGTGGGAAAAAAATAATCTATTGACTTACAATTGACTCCATACTCTGCGGCTTTTGTTTCCCATAATTGTCTCTTCAGCGCCTTTTGCTTGTAATCTTTGTTCTTTATGTCATACAACAATTTTTTCGTTTCCAGCCACTTAGCTATTTCCTGTTCCTCCTCCTCTGTAAAACTGCGCTGTACTATGGGTTCTTCCGGTTGTTTGCATTTTTTTCCTTTTCCTTTTCCAATCTTTGGTTTAGTATTAGCTTTTATTTTCGAAGGGTCGATGTCAACTGCACCATCTGAAAAAGCAACGTGTAATTTATTATCTTTGAAGAGACAAAACTTTGACAGACATATTCAAAATGTGTAAAGTTAACATGTATATGTATCATTAAAAATACGACATTTCTGTTTTGGCTTGGTTATAAAGAGAATAGGGGAAACATATATTTACCTCCATTTTCATTAGAAGAAGAATCAGATTGTCTGCTATCAGTTACATGTAGGGGAGGCGTCGACGCTTGTTGTTCCGTCTTTTGGGCTCTTGGTGCATTTCTTGTTCAGTTTCCAGTCCCGGACTTCCAGTTCTTTGTCTCTTTTTCTCTGTGCTATCCGATTCAGAACTTTCCATTACTATTTCTATCTTTCTTTTGGTTTTGTACTTTCCTAGACTTATACCCCTCCCTTTTCCTCTCCCTCTCCCTCTCCCTGATTTTGGTGGCATATTTGCAAGTTTTACCGTTCAATCCCACGGTCTTCCGTCTTATGATTAAACCAGAAATTAAATGTACGATATAATTATATATATTCAATATTGATCAAACACTATTAAACGCGTCTTGCCTTCGGCATATAATTTAAATGCTTCGTAAGCTGTACACGACGTCTTTTAGACATCGTATGGCCATCGCGCCATCATCGTAATCCATCGTGTAGCCTTCGTGATCCATCGTGTAGGCTTCGGCTGAGATATGAAGCTTAAATACCCGTCCTCGGGTAAACTTCGTAAGTCCATCTTTTACTATCGTATATAACTTCGGCACCATCGTATAGACTTCGTTATTTATCGTACTTGCTTCGGTCACTTTTTGGTATTTTAACTAGATCGGGACTAACTTCGTACGAACTTACAATTTTTGCATTCGGGTGTCCATCGTATATAAAAATCGGGACAGTGTGACACGGGCATAACAATTGCAACAATGTGATTTTTGTTAGAGTAGAGCATACTTTTTTTAATTTTTTTGATGAACTTTTCTGGTACCTTTGATTACTATTCATACCGCTGGGTCGATTCCACTGCTGGTGGACGTTTCGTCCCCAAGGGTATCACCAGCCCAGTAGTCAGCACTTCGGTGTTGACATGAATATCAATAATATGGTAATTTTTATAAATGTCCTGTTACAAAACTTTTAATTTTTCGAAAAACTAAGGATTTTCTTATCCCAGGAATACATTACCTTAGCCGTATTTGGCACAACGTTCTTGCATTTTTGATCCTGAATGCTCTTCAACTTTGGACTTGTTTGGCTTTAAAACTATTTTGATCTGAGCGTCACTGGTGAGTCTTATGTAGACGAAACGCGCGTCTGGTGTATACAATTATCATCCTGGTACCTTTCATTACTATTTACTGAAAATGTCGTGCAAACAAATAATGTTGTTTTTTTTGTATATAAAAGAAAGTATTCAGATAAATATCCTGTCTCTACATGTATATGGGAAATATCTTTATAACGTGCTTATCGCCTTTATTTCTTCGATGAGAGATTAAATTCAGAAATATTCAGCTGCTATTCAACTGTTGGTGTAACTTAGATGTTGTTTTTTTTTTTTTAGATTATTAAAACCAACTGCTATAACTCTATAATAAAAATCTGTGCAGTTTTTAAAATTAAAAAAAGTTTTTTTTACGTTTTACCTACTTTATTATATATTTAATTGAAAAAAACGATAAAACCTCTAAAAAAAGGATTCGTACAAAGCATATATTTGTTAGATTATGGAAATCGTACTTTATTCTTCATTTAAACTAAGCAACTTACCTTGAAGTTGAAGAAGATACAAACATTAATTTATGAACTTATCTTTTCGCATTCACGATGGATTGTGTGCTCGATTTTTTGTCAACATTGTCAAATGTAATTTCTGATTTCTAATCCTAATACTTATCTTTTGCTATTACAATGCATTTTATCTAGCAAATGTTAAGTAGCTGGGAAGAATCATTCAGACAGTTGAACTATTCTTGCTCTAAAATCGTTTGATAATTTATCAACGGAAATCAAACAGTAAAAATATTCTGAAATCGTACTAAAAAAGGCCGAGAAATATTTCTGTTTCAAGACGTTACCAAAACACTGAACATCATTTAAACTTGTTTATGATATTTAGTAAAAAAATATGAATACAAATGTATCATATACATAACGATACGTCAAATGTTTTACTAGAGAAAACAACACAAGAGACATAAGTATCTACTTTATACGTTAAATGCTTAAATGTTGGGGTTTTTTTCGGAAAAAGGTGGACAATTTAATCTCAAATATAGTCTTAATTGTGATTTCTTACGTATAATTTATGTATGACGTTAGTAAAGTCAGATTTAGAGTATTCTTCACTATGAAGTAAGCTTAGGCGTTTGGCAATTTAAACCGGAAGTGAACGTCCCGTATTAGACCATGGGGCACAACGGGGGCCAAAAAGGCTTTTCAGTATTGGCCGCTGTATTGGCCTTGTCCGAAAACCAATATAACTACTGATGTATATCGACAGGACAACGTCACCAGTAATGCACATGCTAATTTATCCGTATTAGCACTGATTTGCTCATATCATTTAAAAAAAATTATTAATTTCAGAATTTTCCGTAAACACCGTCACATCAAATATGACTCTAACATAAATAACAAAAAATATATATAAAAAAATGTAAATGCTTATCTAGCCAAGAATTTCTCGCTGCATTGAAGACCTATTGGTGACCTTCTGCTGTTGGGTTGGGTTTTTTTTTCTATGGTCGGGTTGTTGTCTCTTTGACACATTCCCCATTTCCATTCTCAATTTTATTATTTACATTATTTTGACTTTTGTATGTTAAAATATACAAAAGAAGGTTGTTGTAACCTGTACGTCGATCATTTAACCAATTTAATCATCTTACTCGGATTCAAGCAACAAATACCTTCCAACTGTTGTTTATTTGATTGACCCTGAACATATTGGTTAATTAAAACAAGAGTTCACACGCTGAAATGTCTCGCCATCTTTACTAACTATTACTATTATATTGATAGTCCTAAATATAAAGCTTTACTACAACTATCAAATAAACTTAACATCATCCAAGTAAATGAGATCAAGGTCATATGAACCAAACAAGAAATACATGTACACCTTACAACCATTCATTACACTAAATATGACGCATTCTCAATTTTAATGTTGGGCTATGCAATAAAGCCATCAATAGTCAATTATGTAGTACTCATCACATAGTATAATCAAACAGTCATAGTTGTATAGTTATAGTTGTTATTTTATATCAGACGATAAATGAAAATCATTTAATTTCTTTTATAATTTTTATCAAAATAGTCAATATTTAGTGACAGTTTTCTATTTTCTAAATATGCAAAAAAGCTTGCTTGTTACAAAATTTCTTATATATTCAAAATCGGCAAAAACAAATAGCAAACTAAAACATGTTTACTGTTCCTAGAGCAACGCACACAATGTATTATATTGTAACCTAGTCCAATAGACTCTTATGTAAGGTTTTCATGTAAATATTGAATTTTGCAAATGATAATATATTTTACTAGTGTGTGTATCTTATCTATGCCTGATTCCATGGAAAATTTAAAACAGAAAGTTCCTTATTAAATGGCAAAATCAAAAAGCTAAAACACATCAAACGAATAAAGTCAATTGTCATATTCCAGACTTAGTATATATACCATTATCTCGGAAGCTAAAATTCAGCTTTTGATACTAATAACAAAGGGACAATGCTTTTATATAACTTTTTTCTTCAGCATGAAGTTAATTTAGAGCTGAAAATTTAAGGAATTTAAGAAACATTATTTTAGGACTTCGTTTGTCAGTATAAAATTTGGCTGAAAACATGCTCTTTTTGGTGCTATTATAGATGGGAGTCTAGATCAAATTCCATACATTTTTTTTCAATAACTTGTCATAATGTAGTTTATATCATGATTTTGTTTAATATATATAGTGAAAAGAATAGATTATGCATGGAAATCCCTTTTAGTGTGATAAAAAGAAAACGACACTACAGAATTTTAAGATAAAAAATGAGAAGATAGCTGTTACGATCTAAATTTGTCTTTGTCTTGCTGCATAATAACATAGGTTAATTCAAAACATATTTTGTAATAAAAGTTATTTTATTTGAGTTATCTCATTATATCTTTTAGTAATCTACCCTTATATGGCAAAGTGGAGAAAAAAAATTGAATCAAAGAAAAAAATTATGTTTCTTTGTAAAATACAGCCGTAATAATGATTAAACACATAATTTTTTATATCAACATGAAAAGTCTTGCACGTGAATTACATACTACTCTTAAAATGTACACATTTCATTAAAGATCTGAACCGATTGATATCTGTTATTTCAAAATCAAAGATGGAGAAGATACCACCGCTACCTTGATAATAAGTCACGTCTCAGTAATTGCAACTGAAAATACGTGCTGTGTCAGATCCACTTTGCCCGCTATCTGCGATGTTGATTTACTGATATATGGATCAACGACAAACTGCTTTCGATAACAGAAACCAAACCAATGCTGTACTGTTCGTTGTATAAATCTTATGTTTCACGTATTTACACGCGTTAGTGTACACCCCAAAACCCATTGTTGATGGGGGAGTATTATGCCGACTGATGCACGAAGGTCTGTATTCTAGGTGTTGGATAATGGACCGCCATTCACTGTCACGCGACATTGGTCCTTATAATGCTTCTTGTCATCGTTAGTACCTTGTCAGAGACTCACCGAGCAGTACTTCATCATAGTTGATGGCGGGCTGTACAGCTGACCAACCTGAACCTGAAAGCAGTCGTTGCGAAAGAAGTAAACAACAAATAAATTGTCAGCAAACCAAAATGGCGGTCGACCTTTCCAACTGTTCCCGCATTTCGATCCTGGTCAACAAAATTATTCAAATGCTCACCAAACGCCTTCGGGCACCGAGTCGACCGTACAAGGGCTGTATAGCCAGTCAAGGTCCTTAAACACTGCCATTATCATCAACTACCTAAGAGAACGACCTCTTGTTTCTGGCTATAAAATGCACAAAACAAAGTGTTAGACATAAATATTTATATTTTATTTAAGATTAACGATTTCTTTCAGCAATGACATGATTTTTTTCTTTTTTGAGATAATTATATGGTCTTCTATGAATAGGAGTCCAGTTACAGGATATAAACACAGTACCAACGAGTGGTGTCCCTTGACAAATTTGCCGTTTTTTAAATAGGGTATTGTACCGAGATGAAAATTATTCTAAGATGCTTAAATTTGATGTAAATCAAAAGGATATTCAATAGATTTTCAACTTCTGTTAAAATTTGGTTGATGCTGAAATATATAAGTTAGATGATTGTCTGAGAAACGGTTCCAATTTAATTTTCGGTTTTTATTAAAAAGTCAATAAATGGCCCTGTTAATGCTTAAAACACTATTCCCCGAATTGACACTTTTGCAAAGGACAACCAGATTCATCATACTAAGAACAGAGTAGTGGATTGATAAATGATGTAACATCAAATAGATATTTTCTCTAATAGTATAGACATTTTTGAATAGAGGAATATATTGACTGTTATAACATTAGCAATCTAGAATGAAGGCCGCCATACTTCAATGATAAATCATATTAAAACATACATGTTTGCATTGTATTATACCATGAAGAGACAACTCGTATATAAATTACATATTCTTTTTTAAATTTCTTGCAGATGATGTCAAATACAAGACTCGGATGCATTCTGGTGTAATTGGTTTGACAGCAATGATTTCAGGTTTCATTGCCATTGCACATGTTGCAGGTAAAAAAATAACAGTTACTAACTGAGATTTACTCTTAAATGTTTGAAAGGGTTTGATTTGAAAAAAAACTACCTAAAATATAGATTAATGTTTGTTTTATTGTATCAAAGATATTGAGTCACTGATAAGGTCTTTGTATCGGAACTAAACACATTTATTCTAAAAACAGTTGTTGTCATGACACGGGTTATGTTCTTCTCATATATGTTAGGATGGTATGATACTAAACCCCTAACGGGAAGGATTGTGCCTGTTGTTCATATGATGAAATCATAATCTTTCAGTCAGTTTAATTGAAGTCTGGAGCTGGCATGTCAGCTAACTGCTAGTAGTCTGTTGTTATTTATGTATTGTTGTCATTTTGTTTATTTTCTTTGGTTACATCTTCTGACATCAGACTCGGACTTCTCTTGAACTGAATTTTAATGTGCGTATTGTTATGCGTTTACTTTTCTACATTGGTTAGAGGTATGGGGGAGGGTTGAGATCTCACAAACATGTTTAACCCCGCCGCATTTTTGCGCCTGTCCTAAGTCAGGAGCCTCTGGCCTTTGTTAGTCTTGTATTATTTTAATTTTAGTTTCTTGTGTACAATTTGGAAATTAGTATGGCGTTCATTATCACTGTACTAGTATATATTTGTTATGGGGCCAGCTGAAGGACGCCTCCGGGTGCGGGAATTTCTCGCTACATTGAAGACCTGTTGGTGACCCTCTGCTGTTGTTTTTTATTTGGTCGGGTTGTTGTCTCTTTGACACATTCCCCATTTCCATTCTCAATTTTATTCATACACTATTCAGACCATAATCATATTATAAAGAACAAAATTTGAAACAGTTGATTGTTTACCTTATCATAATCGATTTCCGAGTAAACGTATGTACGTGGTCAACATTCGTTCCCGCAGTTTTACCATTCTAACATATCGATGTCATTAAATTGTATTTATTTTGCCATAACGATATTTAAGAGGCGCATCATCGATGCTCTTAGTTCATAGATCCGTATAGAAAGTTGACTAGGTAAGATTCGCATCACCCTCAGTGCGACTCATCATTGAGACGAAAATATCTTGACGATGAATAGGACTTCAAATGTTACACTAGTAACCAAATTAAATACTGAAACGGTAATATTCAACATTTTATGAATACCTGAATTAATTGCAATGAATAATACTGAGGCATTTTTTTTCTCAGCAATTCACTGTTTTACTTGTAACGAAATCCCCTTCGAAATCGTAAAAGAAATCTACAAAAAAAAATTCCCAAATTGCTCGTTATATCCTCAGAATATGCTCCGTTTTATTTTGATCGAAGCGTTACGAAGACTCCATATGAGAGTTATTCCCCAGTATGCATTTGATATAAGTGATATGCATTTTCAACTGGTAAACCTTTAGTGATATAGGGTCTTCTGATTTGAGGTCAAAAAAGAAAATAGGTCAAGGTCAGAGTTCTAGGTCATATTCTAATTTTATAATGTGGCTTATTTTCACTTTTCAAAAACCGTATGAGATACCGACAACATATTTTTACTAAATTGTTAGTTGCGACATGTCGTAACACATCCATTTGGGTTGAAAGGTACACTAACACTCATTTGGAGTTTTCTCCCGTCTTATATCTAAGATTTCGCGTATGGTGATAGAACTCATTCATCATATATAATAAAGACCTACTTCATAAGTATACATGATAAAGCCATGCGTCTTAAGCATTAGGTTGCAAGTCATGTGACCTTTGAAAATCTAACCAGACGTGACATTGTGAAAACCGAAAATAGCTATTTTACTACTTGTGTCATGTACAAATATATAGAACCACATATTTTTGGAATCGGTGTCCAGTAAAATATCAAATAATACGGGTAGTGAAAATTTTGAAATCGGAAGTAACAAACTCCCTTATTTAAAAAAAAAGAAATCAGCGTACACGTAGCTATCATCTGACGCTATAAATGATATTTTCGATCGAATTTTAATATTTTTTAATCAGGTGGAAATACCTTCAATTGTTCTCTAAATAATTGATTTTTGATTATTATTAGGTCTTTCCACTTTTCTGTGAAAAGACCTATTGCTTTTCTTCTTCTGATGATGATGATTATTTGTTTTCACCTTCCGCCACTTTTTTTCTGACGGTGGTTTTTAGTTTCGAAAGGTGTAGCTTAATTTTGTATATGATATCGAACATTTATAGCGACTACGAAACTGACCCTGTTTAATCAAACACTTTTTAATGTAAGACTTACCTCCCCAAAACACTGTTTTTATTGTGCACAAATCTCCTCCGCGACCGTTCAAGATTACAACAAAATAATTTCGCCAATTTGGTCGTTATATCATCAGGATCTTAAAAATAATGTTGACCAAAGCCGTCTGGAAACTCCATATAAGAGTTTATCCACTTCTGTATTTAAAATAATTAAAATGTGATTGTAATTGGTATACCATAAGTGATAGAAACCTAGGGTCTTTTGATTTGTTAACTTAATTGTTAGTCGCGACATTTCGTAACACATACATATTGGTTTAAAGGGTACGCTTACATCACATTAAGTTTTAAAATATGCATATGTTGATATAACTCATGACCCAAATGTAAATAAGACCTAGGGTCTTTTCATTAGAGGTCCTTCATTGATGACCTTGAAATTGAGCTCAAGGTCATAGGTTAAATTGACGGTTCTAGATTTGGACCTTTTCTTTTTTATAATTTATTTTTTTTCTTCATGAATTTACAAGTATCAACATATATTTATCTTGTGGCACAATAAGCAAGCAAATGAAATAAATAAGCATAATAAGCGTTCTATGAACTAACACTTAGAAATCTATGGATTAAGTATAGTAATAACATTTTCATTCATATAGTAATAGTAGTGCAAGAAATATATTAGCATCCATATGGTATGGTATAACAGTGTACAAATAACTTCAAATGCTCATATACATACATGTATCAGTTTAATCAATAACCTAAGTCCAGGGGTTCCAGTACCAGTTGTGTTCTTCCACACTTAAGTAATTTCAAGAAATATGTTTCTCTAAAATTAAGTTTTCTTTTATGTAATTTTGAAGATCTTTTATATTAGTTTTTATATCTTGCATCTTGCATCTGTAAATAAAGTACTACGCCAGTAAGATAACTTTATTCTAAATAAAATTTAGTTTATAATTTTCATAGAGGCCGAAAATGACAGTTTTCAAATTGAGTGGAATTTCGATAAGAACCTAATCGAAAATCCATGAATTAAGATTGTGCCAAATGTCGGCTACAATTTGATAACCCCAAAGTAAATGTTCTATAGTTTCAGGCTCTTCCTTGCAAAATGTACACAAATTACAATTAACAAGCTTCATTTTAAATAGTAAAGCATTTGTCCCTAAAATATAATGAATAGTTCTATATTGAAACCAACATAACCTAGTGTTTTTTGAAACCTTGGTAACACATAAGTGTATTTTTTCCTAATTTTCTACAACTTTGTTAAGAATACCTTCCCATTTATTACTATTTCTACTACAGTATTTTCATCAGTAACTAGTTTTTTAATAGTTTTATTGACAAAGTTTTGAGTTTCTAAATTACAAAAAAAAATTGTTGGCCTCTCTCCTTCTTCAATCCATTGGGTTCTTGACCTAACATATTGACCTTTAACCTTGTTCTGTCTTAAAACTCTAAGTTGACATTTTTTGGTTTCTATTTCATCAAGAGTGTCCTCTATACTTACCTCATTTTCTAAATTTTGTATCTCCTCAGTCTGTTGGATTTCCTGTTTTGTCCTTTCTCTTTTTATAAAAGAGGGACGAAAGATACCAAAGGGACAGTCAAACTCATAAATCTAAAACAAACTGACAACGCCATGGCTAAAAATGAAAAAGACAAACAGAAAAACAATAGTACACATGACACAACATAGAAAACTAGGGGTGATCTCAGGTGCTCCGGAAGGGTAAGCAGATCCTGCTCCACATGTGGCACCCGTCGTGTTGCTTATGTGATTACAAATCACATATATAAATGTTGAATAAGAAATAGTCTTACCTCTAATCTCAGGGAGAAGGGTCTCCAACAATAATTGATCATTAATTGAAAAATATATATCTAAATTATCAATACTATGTAAAGCATCCCCTCTATGCACTGGTATTTTATATTGCTCAACTGTGTTCGTAATTTGTTGTTGTATTAGTTTTACATATTCAGGATCATGAAGGAGATAGTTAATAAGGCCTCTGCCTTTTATGAATTCATTTATTTTTTTGAAAGTCAAAATCACTGGTGAATGATCTGACCTGTAGCTGTTACCAATGTTCACTTCACAAATGTTATCTATAAGGCTTTCAGAAATCAAAAAGAAATCTAATCTTGATTGTTTAAAAGGATTTTTCCTTCTCCAATTAACATTTTAACATCAGGGTATATTTCTCTGAATGGGTTAACCAGATTCTTATATTCTTTAATTTCTAAAATTTTCTCTCTAGATCTTGGATTGTTTATATTTATATAGTTATGGGTATCAAGGTTGAAATTTTGAACAAGATTAAAGTCCCCACAAATAATACAGAGCTGATCTATAAATCTATAATTTCTGTTAATTTGTCATAGAAGCAGGGAGTATCAATATTTGGCCCATAAACATTTATCAGAGTAAATCTCTTGTCATCAATATTAAGATCCAATCCCACCAGATTGCCATCTCCATCTTTTTTTTTTTTTTTTTTACCTTTTCTTATACCTCATGGGTTAGGGTTAGATGTATACATGATAAAGTCATGGGACACTTACATTAGTTGTAAGCCATTAAACCTTAGAAAGTGACCTTGTGTAAACTGGAGGTAGACTTTTTCGTACTTAGTTAATATTGAAGTTTATAGAACCAGATATTTTTGGTATCACTCAGTGTCAATTTAACATTCAAAAAATATCGGAAGTAACATTTTCAAACCTAAATTAGCAAATGAAGACTTCCGGTAGCATGGTGATTGCATGAAGTGATGTTTTTCTGCTCTCCGCCTTTCTTATTAAAAAACCAGTTAATAAATATATGTGAGTTATGAGTAGGTCGTAAACTAGAAAACAATAGATGATCCACAACAACTCTAGCAAGATTTTAATGACATACATCTGATATAAAAAAAGTCTTTAATTGACACAACATTATCTTGGAAATATTATTCGATGGGACCGAAAATCGTCATTCGTGTATACAGAGGTCAGTGGTCGCAGTCAGAATCGATAATCGATACTTAAAGTACATTTTGACGGTAATATACGGAGACAACTGATAACAATGGACCCCTGGGAAAAAGGAAAGTATGAGACATTAAAAAAAATGTACGAATCTAAGTCTGTGTCCGAATGCTTTGCAAGCTTGCACTTCAAATGAGAGGGGGATGTTGATAATCTGAAAACAGAGGTCAAGGTACTAAGGGACAATGTAGAAAACCTTGAATATCATTCTAAACTCATTGATGACAGTATTAAAGACATACATAACACACTCCTCCCTGATATTGAGGAAAAATTATCAACAGAAGAAAAAGAAAGATAAAAGCTAGAGTATTGGGGCCGAAAATGGAACCTGGTGATAAGTGGTGTGAGTGGAATCCCCTTGGCCGAGATGCCTAAAGCAACTGATTTGTATGTCCGGCACTTCTTTGAAAAAACTTTAGAGATACCTAAGGAGCGTATCGAAAAAAAATGATGTTCCAGACCGTGCATATGCTGCCAGGAAAAGAGGAAGACAAAGATAAGAGAAAGATCATTGTGCGCTTTAATAGTCTGATAGATCGAGACGAAGTTCTGGCCGCTGCAATGATACTACAACGTGGAAGTGGGTATAGTGTTGTGCCCGATGTGCCGCCGTCTGTTACAAAACTTTGATTTAATCTTTTAAATGAAAGACGTGCACTTCCTTCATCTGAACAGAGGAAAGTCCATCTAGACCTTTTAGCAAATCGTCTCATGTAAAATAAAAAAACTTTAACAAAATTAAACAAAAAAATATTTAAACAAATCTCATTAGAACACTAATAGTAACATTCTGTTTATTATTATTATTGTATTTAATTACTACGTTCCTGTTGTTTTTGCCATTGTGTATTTTGAAACTCTCTATAAATTGGTTTTTTTTTCTATGTTGATAAATTGTATGTCCCGGCTCATCCGCACATGGCTAATTTGCATATTAGATCGCTCAGTGCTCAGTGAACCTGATGTGTTGACTCAAGATTCAGAAAAAAACACGGAGAAAATTAAACCCACTCTAAACGGAAGAAATACATAATATGTGCCCTTTGACAGTATTTAGGTAAACATTCCAAATATACACCCTTATTGAACTCGTCTAGTAGGTGTCAATAGTTTTTATTAAGTTTTGAACGTGGCCAGACTTAATTACTAGCATTCTATCATAATAAACGCACATGTCTATTTGTCATACTGAGTCCTTTTGTGTCTTAAGAGCCCCACATATAAATAGAATGTCACTTAAGAGTCGTTCAAAACTGTATTATCTTTAAAAGTAACAAATCAACCTGAGAGACAAGTCTGTTGAAAGCAGATAATTATGCTTTTATTTGAGTATGCAGAACAAAATCTTTAATGATGAGAATCTATATTCATCTAAGAAAACACTTATAAATAATATATATAGGGCTAATTTCTTTTCTCTGGAAAACCCATTTATCAAAATTCTCTCTGATGAACACAATATTAATTTAGAGGGGGAATTAAAAAGCTCAGAAATTCATAATAGATATATTGGTTTTAACATTCGACAAATACAAGATGTCATAGACTATTCTGAAACTTTCAAAATTGATGGGGCAATTTTATTTCTTGATTTTACAAAAGCATTTGACTTATTAGAATGGGACTTCAGGTTTGAGACTTTAAAACAATTTGGATTTAAAGATAATTTTATAGGTGGGTTCAGACAATTTACTCTGATATTATTGGATGCATTACTAATAATGGATGGGTTTCCTCCCATTTTAGGGCATCTCGCGGGATCCGACAAGGATGTCCGTTATCATCTCTACTATTTGTTCTAGCTGTAGAAGTTAGGGCAATAAAGAGAAGGGAAAATAAAAACTTAAAAGGACTAGAAATTAAATTAGACGGTAGGAGTAATACCCTGAAAATCTGCCAATTAGCTGACAATACTACTCTATTTCTTCAATCAAAAAAAGATGTAAAACTAGCAATTAATTTAATAGAAATATTTGGTACTCTCTCAGGTTTGAAATTGATAAAATAAAAACTGAAGGAATATGGCTTGGTCGATTAAAACACAGTCGGGAAAAAATTGAAATATAACTTTAAGAGGAAATATTTCACTACATTTCAGAGGATTAAATGTTGTAAAATGAAAAGACAAAAAATGAGTAAAATTAAGAAATGTAGACATATTAATAATTTTGTTTTAGCTATTTTGATATAAATCAGCTCTGGCTGATGAAATTTACTCTGCAATTTTTATAATGGTATACATGGGATCACTCCTTATAGAATTTCTTTTTAAACACTACGAATAATGTTTAATGCAATAAAACATATTTCATACAATTTAAGGTGGTACCAAACACGTTGATTAATATCAATTTGGCTCGTTGAATTTTCCTAAAATTTTGACAAAATGGTTACTTTGACCAATTGACAAAAATATTTTAAAAAATCAAAAAATTTGAACCAACCTCTTTATCAGAAAAATTTCGTTGGTTATATAGCGGTTTGACAAACAGTAATTGTGATCCATTTTCCATTTTCGGCCCCAATACTCTAGCTTTTATCTTTCTTTTTCTTCTGTTGATAATTTTTCCTCAATATCAGGGAGGAGTGTGTTATGTATGTCTTTAATACTGTCATCAATGAGTTTAGAATGATATTCAAGGTTTTCAAGAAAAGGGCGACAACAAGGGTACCTGTAAACACGGCTCTAATTATAATCAATCTTAGTTAGGAATAAATAGCACGAACTATATGAAATCATTTTTAATTACTTACAAACCTCCTCGACTTATTTACCCGGTGTAGGTCTTTAAGTTGAGGTTCAATATACTTAAAGTTAATCGGGCATGACTAATTAGATACGCCCTTTTAAAATCAGGGGGTCCGAAATAGGATCGGGAAAAAACATCCAGCAAAATACGATAATTTTCAATTTAAGATTTATTTTTATTTAAAGTGCTTTAAAGTGCTTTTGGTTGCTTAAATATCTCCGATCAATAATCAAACGGTATTTTGTGGAAATATTAACCTGTCCCGAACCGGGAGATGTTGGCTGCAATAGGAATTTGTTTATAAAAAAAAGTCCATATCTCATTTACTTATAGTGGCCGTTATTGATTGTAAATTCGTGACGTTTTGTTTATGGCATTCGTCTATCGTGAAGAAAAAAGAGGGAAGGAGGGCTAATAGCTTAACTTACGAGTTCGATCATCATGGTTCAAATCTATTCTATTACGGCATACGTTTTAACTCTAGCGAACGCTCTGTCTTATTGTAAAAAGTGCCACTCTAAATTTGTAAGCATTTTCTTTAGATTGATCCACTTTGCATTATGTCGTGAATATGCATGACATATTTGCCACTGGACACAAAGGAGCAATAAAATAATCAGCTTCATTTAGTGATGTATAATCATTTGTCCTCAGTTGATTATTATCTCAAACAGTTTTCCAATTTTTATATATTTCATTTTTATTTACATTTGAATTTATAAGCGTAAATCTTAGCATTTCTTCCATCATTTTTCTCTTTGCATTTAATCTTTTTTTTAACATTAAAAAACGTTGTAGTAGTACACAGCAGAGGTTACTTTCCAGCAAAACTAATATAGGGGGAGGGGATAAGAACAGAAAAATATATCTTCATTGAGAGGCAAAAACTCATATATTGAAAGCGTACAATGACGGCTGTCTCGTCTATGGGACAACATTTGCTGTTTCAAGTTTATTTATATCTCAGACAGGTATAATAGTTTTAAGCTACTATTGTCCTAGCAAAAGTCACAAAAAGTGTTGTTAAAAATCAGCCATGCGACTTATTTGAAAAGTTTTAGATGACCTTTTTTGTTGTAAACACATTTCAATCATTCAACTCGTGCGTATATCGTCTTTCCCTCTAATGTTTTTAAAGGTATAGATAGCGTGAAATTCTAACTACACCAGGCATCGGATATACATCTATACTATTAAAGGGAAAACGGTAGTATTACATTTTCCCAGCATTAGGTTGGTCTTTTGTGTTCCCAAGGCAGGTGAAGGAAGTCAAATTAGGAGCGCTGTGATTGGATGTAAGGGTACAATATATTTTTTTTAATTATCTATGAATAACTGCAGTGTGTAAATTTGCAACATAAATTTTAAAACCTATTGAAATATTTTCTAGAGAATTATTCGAAAAGAGTTCCAAAATTTCAAAAATTTGGTGTAAAATGACGGTGGGCATGGATAACATAAACAAGCTCCGTTGGAAATTGGTCATAATACTATTTGGCTTTAATTTTTAAAATAGAATAATAAAGTACTAACACCACACATAACTGTTTTATCCAGGTTTTTATTATAAAAAGTAGTAAATTTAGGAATTGTTAGTATTGTCGCCTATGGCAGAATAAATAGTACCGTTTTCCCTAAACGAGAAGACCTCATTTTATGTGTCGCTTCTTTCCACGATGCATTAATCGTTATACCTCTTTGTCCTATAAGTAAATTTTGTAAAAAGATAAATCCATTTTTTCCGTATTTTACTTTTAAATGGACTTAGATTTTCTTCCACTTGACATGACATACAGTCTGCAGTAAAAGTTTTTAAAACATTTATTAGATTCATAAACTATCCTGGATTTTAACCAAACTTGGACAGAAGCTTCTTACAATCAAAAGATAGTATCAAGAGGAATATTTTTACCGATTTTTTTCCTCATTAATTTCTGTTGAGCCTGCGATTTACAGCAAAAGTAGGCAAGACACTGGGTTCCGCAGAACCCTTACAAATTTATTCTTAACAAATGAATAAAACTTGAGGTTTCCCAAAATCTGACAAAAATCCCAAAACATGACAACTTCAATGTACCTTAACTTAGCTCTGCAGCTAAAACCAAGTTATATCGATGTTATATAAGAAATTTGATTCTATTTATAATCAGGCTCGCCGACCAAACGTTATCTTTTCAAAAATCTTCATGTATGATATCTTTAAAAAAATGAACCTACCCAATCTTTTTTTACCTTCTAACCCCAATATTACATTATATATTACATTTATTGAAAAATCTGAAGGAAAAAAACCAGACAAGACTGTGAGTGAAGCTAAGCATGCAGTCATGTTCCAATTTGAAAATAAACACCCTCTATTTATGTATTTTTTACATAAATTTCTATTTATGCAGTTTCAGAGTGGATGTTGCTATGGTTAATATGTGTTTCTGTGGTAACAATTGAAGTCAACAACACTTGATGATAGTAATTTAAAGTTTTTATGTATTTTCTTATCGGTTATGAAAAAATCCAAGACATTTAAGCTCTTAAACTGCAATATTCTGCAAATAAAACTCCGTTTCCAAGGAAAAAATCGGTTGCTATGGTGATAAAACTGAAGAAAATCCCACGCATTTTTCTATTCAATTTGGAAAAGTAGTATCCAAACTTCATAACTACAGTGCTAAATATTCTGTACACATTTGCACTTTTTTGAAAAACACCAGAGAAAATTTGTTAATTTCGAAAAAATCCCAATTTCAGAAATGTTGAAAATACGCATTTTTTCGCAAAAATTTTCAAAAAAATTACAAATTTGGTTGACATACAATCTTCACTAAAATGAAGCTTAAACCAAGTTCTATCAATGTTAGATTTGAACATTAATGAAAAATGCATGATTCTATTCATAAGCAGGCTCTGAATTGTGGTGATTTAGCTGTTTTTTGAAAGATTTTACCAAGCTTAACGACCAAAAAATAGCGTGTCCGTTACCATGACAACCACTCATATTTTCACACTTAAATCTTTTTTTGGAGCAATATTCATTTACTGCTTCTACTAGGCCAATTATAGATAAAATCTGAAACCATCATGTATCGCACTCTGCCTGGTTCTTACAAAGAGCTGTACTTAATAGTATAGATGCGTATACAGAATAATAAGCTCAAAACCGACCCATGACTAAATAATAGTAATACGGAGTTAATTCAATAACATTTAACGTCACATTTTATGTATCCGAAAAGGCACATTTGATTTAATATTATTTACCGTCAAAGATATCCCAACAATCACGAGTGTTTGGTTGAAAATTTTCACCTGCCCTATTTTTATTTTGATCGTTGAAAACTTAAGAAGTTGTAATATAAACCAGTAAAAGAAAAACACTTCACTGTATAATATCACGGTAAAATAAATGATGAAAATTGATGACTACCAGCAGCAAATAAAATTAATATTCAGGACGATAACATGTTAATATAATAAGAGTATTTACCCCGTTTTTACTAGACTGACACGCTGAGTCGGTTTTTGTATTGTGTAAGTTCACAAGATATTAGTTCGCAGGAAGAAAAGTCAACCGACCCGGACACATTTCCGACTCTGAGCCGGCCTGTCTGTGCTCTTACTCTATGATGCCACGTGTTTAGCGTTGCAATAGAATACAAATTTAATTAACGTCTTTGTTTGACCCGTTCGGGATTCGAACAAATGACCTCCGCTCTCGAGACGAACACCCCCTCACGAGACCAACCAGGAGAGCGTTAGTGATCGGTAGTACAGAATATCATACCAAAACACATTACACATTACAGTTTCACAGAATTTTCACAGTTACTAACGCGAGCTAAAGGTATCTAACCTAAAATTGGATGCGTGAAATGATATTGTAATCTTCACGTAAAGATCGATGATTGACTTCTGAGTAGATTTTATGGATCAACGCTCTCGGCAAATTAAAAAGTCTTGCACCTATTATTTGAGTGGTCCGAATGTTGCCAGCTGTTGCTAGTCTGAATTTCTGTCCTTATTCAAAATACCCTCATTTTCCAGTGGTATTTTAAAGTTTCACGTCCAACCTCACTGTCGACCCCCTATTGCACGACCTACCTATTGTATTTAAAATTCATGTGTTATAATCATGAACAAGCATGAAATATTTGCTACTGGGCGTAAAGCAAACAACATTCAATCACAATCAACTTAATTAATTTCCCTGTACTAGTACTTAGCACACAAAGACAAGATCTTGTAAAATGCTATAATGTACAATTTCCATTTAAATTTTTATGGGTTTTTAGGGGGGGGGGGGGGTCTCTTCAATCTATCACATAACTGACTGCTTATTAAAAGTTTTAGATATTTTTTTACTACATGTATGGTTCTTATTTACTGTTTTAATACGATTTATAACATATGATTTTTTTGTCAGGCAAGGATAAAACTTTTAAAAAAGATGATTTCAGGTGATTTTGCTTCATTTAGACATGAAAAGGGAATAACGGACGACTAAATTAAAGAGTTTGTTTACATATAATACATTGAACTTGCGAATATATCTCAGCTAACACGTCTTGATCGGGCCAGTGAAACCTAGTTGAATACGGTTTTATTCATTGAAGTTTGCATGCATAGTTTTTAATTAAAGAAAATATATTAAGCAACATTTTATAATTAATTGGACTGAATAGACAAAACTAATTATTTTGCATTCGCATGTAACTTAATGTAGGAAAATTACCGAATCAGAAATAAAATGAACATTTACCGGATGAATAATGTTGGAAGAGTTTACTTACTGTTTTCTATGGTCTGATCTTAACGAATTTCATGATTGCTGACATATCAAAATTATCAAGTATATATACATGTAGCAAGAAGTTGTTGGCCAGAATATTCATTGGTCAGTTATAAATTAGGTCTGTTTGGGATTTTAATTGCCTCATTTATTAAATAAGAAATCGTTATTTTGAAAAGTTTGCTAAAAAAATATAAATTTACCGGTAAAACTATCATTTGGTATTATTTTGATGCTAAAAAAATTATGACAAATAAATATTTTTATGATGTAATGCCATTAAATCGGTCCGTTTTCATTGCAATTTGTTAACTGTATATATCAGTATGATTACTGTTCAACTATCATTTAAGTTGAACATGTATAGACTCGTCCAATTCAGGGGAATTAGGTTTCTGCAAGTGCTTTTTATGTACTTTTCTTATATTTTTGACGGTTGTATGTCAGTAAAAGTTCAATGATTAAGTTAATATTGACATTAAAAGACCTCCTCACAAAAACGGCTGTTCAAATCCCATCGCCCTTCGGGCTCGGGGATCTGAACACCCCTTTTTGTTCGGAGGTCTTTTAATATCAATATTAACTTATCATTGGACTTTTACTATTACTAAACGGTTGAAATGCTGGCTTGGCATCGAATGTTTGCAACTATTTTGCCTGCTGGGTTTTTTATGGAGCTGCTGTTTCAGTCTTTAATTTCGTTCTTTCGAAATGCTTCCATCTTTTCTTAAATTATTTCTTTTGGCCTTGAAAGTTCAGATATCTGTCTTATCAATGGCTTGAAGACTTTTTAGTTGAATAAACTGAATGAAATGTTTTTTTCCTGTGTAATACTGGTTATTTTATGCAAACTTGCAAATCAAGCCCATGAATGACCAAATACTTATCTCATCTACATGCACACAGTCGAATATGATACATAAGATTACTCGTTGATGATTAATACAACTAATGGACCTCTGTGTTTTCATAATAAAAAAGAAGGTTGAATTGTTTCACATTAATTATGTTCTGACCTGAAACATAAAAAACAAGATGTGGTATGATTGTCAAAAAAAGACAACTCTCAATAAGAGACCAAATGACACAGAAATTAACAACTATCGGTAACTGTACGGCCCTCAACAAGGATCAAAGTCCATACCGCATAGTCAGCTATAAAAGGTCCCGAAATGATAAATGTAAAATAATTCAAACGAAAAATCAAACGGCCAGCTGATTTATGTACAAAACATTCACGAAAAAGAAAATATGTAACACATCAAGGTCTCTTTTTGTCCATTTATACCTCTCATTTTATCAAATTTTAAATAAATGTAAAAAGATTTAAATTTGGATGTAACTATGACATTTTTATGTCAGAAATTGAATACTAAGTGAGTGCTTGAAGTATTCAAGCTGAACAAACTATCTTCTAGTACATAAAAGTTTATTGAATCCATGAAGATTTCAATAACTCATTACGTTAAACTTAAATGATAGCCAAGATCTAGAGAGGAATATAAAAAAAAGGCTTCTCTTTTCGTAAATATGTGTCTTGATTCAAAAATAATTTCGTTTACTTATGACAGTATATTTATTATTGTTATAGTTTTTCTTTGAAAACGTTTTCTTTTATAGAAAATATAAGAAATCGTGAGACTACTTATTTTAATGATTTTGCATTTACATTGTATCATAGATCAAATTTATTCGTTCAATGTATGTTGACTTGTGTTAATATGTATTTCGATTGAGTTAAGCTATTTCAATTAATATTTTAAAATGTGACTTTCTATGTTGTGATGTTACACTATGGTTTCAGATAACGGTGATGGTTGGTACATTTGTACCTATGAAAACGTTAAAGCCTGTTGTATTTATTTACGCATGTCATAAGTCAGGAACCTGATTTTCAGTTGTTGATGTGGTTCTTGTTTCTCGTTTTCAGCTCACCGGGGCCCGAAGGTCCCCATGTGAGCTCTTGCCAACACTTGGCGTCCGTCGTTTTCTGTCGTCGTAAACTATTTCAAAAATCTTATTTTCTGAATCTACTGGACTAAATACCTTCAAATGTAAACTAAATGTTCCTTAATGTATCAAGTTAATAAGTTTATAAGTTGTATCCGAAGTTTTGATTCATCGACAAACAAACAAACAGAACACAGGGGTCAAATGAAATTTTTGGTTTATAATTAAAAAAAACTAAAACTTTGTTAAAAAAATGTTAAATTGGTCAAAATCTATCAACCCTGAAATCTTCAGACGAATTGAACAACCCATTGTTGTGTTGCTGCCATTTAATTGGTTATTTTTAGGAAATTGTGCAGTTTTTTGGTTATTTTCTTGAATATTATTGAAGATAAAGACAAACTGTAAGCAGCTGAAATGTTCAGCAAAGTCAGATCTACAAACAAAAAAAATAATGACTAAAGTTGTCAATTGACCCCTTGAGGAGTTATTGCCCTTTCAGGACAATTTTACACAAGCTGAGTATGTTAATTTTTTTTTTTATAAAATCTTCTCAAATGAATTTAGTATGGATTTTGTATTTTAAATCCTTGTATGTGAAGAAACAAGGACACTATGGCTAAAATGTATTCATTTGCTTTTGAAGAAAAAATGACAGATACAATGAACATTTAAATGGCATTTTTAAGCCACTCATTAATATGTATTGAAAAGCAAAAATAATCATTGATAAAAGCTTTAAGCAAAAAAATAACATGTGAGCGATTCAGGCTCTTTAAAGCCTCTGGCTTTTTATATAGATTAGACCATTGGTTTTCAAGTTTGAATGATTTTTAACTAGTTATTTTGGGTTACCTTGATAGCCAGCCAAGACTCCGTGTTGAAGACCGTATTTTGACATGTAATGGTTTATTTTTTACAAATTTTGACTTGGATGGAGATTGTCTCATTGGCACTCATACCACATCTTCTTATGTCTACATAAGACAGCTTAAAACCGTCTTTAAGAAAGAAAAAAACTAATAATCAGGTATGAAATCTGCTTTCCTCTCAGAATACTTGAGACCAGATTTTATAGGGGATTAGGGTTCGTGTTGCTCATTCTTTCGTTTTCTAGGCTGTGTTTTTGTACAAATGTTTGTCTGTTTGTCTTTTTTAGCCATAAGTGTGTCTGTTAATCTTCAACATATGAGTTTAAATGTCCTACTGTCTCTACTGTTTCTCAACATTGATGCGAAAACCAAAAGTAGGTCCCTTGATAAACGTACATTGAAGCCCTATGTTTGTGGAGTCCGTGAGAAATACCCTTTCATATGACAATATTAGTAGCATTTTATAAACGGATGTAGCTGGTAATATGAGTACATAAAAACCATATATCTTTAAAGTACGTACATGTGAGGTCTGAATAATCATAAAATGCATTCCAATACATATCGTTACATAATGTTTGTTATTGTTCCAATGAAATAAAGTGCCATTCAGATCCAAGTACTTCATTTTGATTAATTCCATGATAAGATCAAACACACAGCTGATCCTTTTTCTGGCCGATATAATACATGTAATTTCCTATGCTTTATTTTTTCTTCAGGAATATTGGTCGCTGTTTTCCTAATACACGAATGTGAGTATTATAAACAAAAATACAGATATCATGAAAAACTGAACATCTTTTGGTAAAATGTAAGAATAAAATAATTTTGATTGGATATTAAATCTAATATTTTTAAAAGATAAGGACACAATTTGAATTATGTAGAAGAAAATACGTTAAAATACAAAAAATAGTACATATTTACAAATCATGGACCATCATGACTGAATCAACGGAAGAAATCATATCGAGGCAGATTTTTAATTATACTTAAGACCGTTGGTACCAACGTGCGTATAACAAGAAGAAATTCAAAATGCAGTTCAACCTTTTATTCCCTTAGCCATGTATCAACACACAACTGAGATATATATATTATCTATTAACACGCACG
The DNA here is from genome assembly GCA_019925275.1 of Mytilus edulis. NCBI lineage: Eukaryota > Metazoa > Mollusca > Bivalvia > Mytilida > Mytilidae > Mytilus > Mytilus edulis. The sequence goes on from CM034361.1 coordinate 7,741,099, forward strand.
TGTGCCTCTAGGCTATTGTAAAATTTATTTTCAATAACCAGTCCTATGTTCCTAACATGAAACATTTAAAACACGTATATTGATACTTTGACTATACATTGAGGCCTAGTAATTTTGGCCCCATTTCAATAGTTCATCAGTTGATTTAACTAACATTGTTTTTTCGAAAGAAATTATCTACAAGATTTCTACAAACTGTGATACTAATTGATCAGGAATGAAATTATAATACTTAGGAAAGAAATATTTTACATTTGCAAAACAAAAGTATGTTCACTCATTAAACCATAATGTTGATAACATTAACCGTACCATTTTAATTTTACTTAACGTCATTTAACGTTGGTTCCTTTCCTTTTCTCAGCATTCGGTATTCTAATGATTTTACTTTTTTATAAACCTTAATTTAGAACAATCGAGACCAAATATCACAAGCCGAAACAAAAACAGGTTGAAATCTACGTCAAAATGTGTCATCTAAACTAATCTAAGACTAGAATGACTTGCTCCTTAGCAGTGGGACTTCCAGTGACACTAAAACAATAGAAAAGTGAATCTTCTTATGAAAGAGATAGAAAAGGGCAAAAAAAAAAGACGATTAACACGTAAAATTGGATAATCATAGGGAATGCATTTCTCTTAAGACACAAAACCAAAATATAACTTTTATACAACAACTATAAGTAAAGTATATTTTTTTATATAGATTAGACAGTTGGTTTTCCCGTTTGAATGGTTTAATACTAGTAATGTTGGGGCCCTTTATAGCTTGTTGTTCGGTGTGAGCCAAGACTCCGTGTTGAAGGCCGTACATTGACCTATAACGGTTTACTTTTTTAAATTGTTATTTGGATGGAGAGTTGTCTCATTAGCACTCACACCACATCTTCCTATATCTATATAATTATCTTATAGGTGAATTTGTTGATATATGATATTTTTCTTTCATGCATAAGGTGTGAAAATGAACTAAGTTGGGGTACAACTTTGAGATGCTCCCTCAGGTAAAAAACCGGTTTGTATTGTTTTGATTGTCCTTAATTGACATGGACAAGAGGTATCTCCACAACAATAGGTGAGTTAAGGTTCATGTGGACCCTATGGTTAAAATGGCCGTATTTTCACCTCAAAATTTACTCTGAGTACAGGCAAACCTGTGCATCTGTAAAAGTTTTAAGGCATAGCATGCCCTAGATAAATAGGATTCAAATGCAATGTGTGATTTAGAAAATTCATAACTTAACTGGATTTTGCCGTACACTTTTTTCGTCCCTGCAGAAGATGATAAAATTAACAAACAGTTGAGTTTACCTTGATATGGTCCACTTAGGTACACAGTTTTAATAACCAATTATTGTCAGGTATCTATTGTCCATCTCATGTCCATGTCAAGCAATACAGCTCACTTCAATTATTACCTGTGGAGAAGAGCTCAAACCTGTTTCCCAACTTAGTTTATTTTGGCACCTTCTGGAGGAATGAAAAAAAGTGCACGGCAAAATCCTGGTAAGTTTTTATTTTTCTAAAACATAAAACATATTTGAAATTTATTTATCTAGGGCATGCTATGCCTGTAATTTTTTTACAGATGCGCAGATTTGTCTGCACTCAGAGTAAATTTTGAGGTGAAAATTCGGCCATTTTAGCCATAGGGTCCACATGAACCTTAAAGAGTTTATCTGAGTAATTTAGGTGTTTGTATATTTTTACACCTTCTGCAGAAAGGGGGAAAAATGCCAATCAAAAACCAAGAAAGATTTTATCTTTCTTAAACACAAAATGCAGTTAACTAATATATATCTAGTGGATGCTAATTTTCCAAACAGCACAGGTAAGTCTGTACACAGAGTAGTTTTTGAGCGGAAAATACGGCCATATTTGTCCATTTGTTATGATGAACCTTAATTGGACAACTTATTGTTCAACATAGGGCGTATAAAAAACTGCAAATCTTGACCGCATATTTTTTTATTTTTTTATTTTTAAATATATATCATACCTTCATAATGTAGCTTTTTAAGTATCCAATTTTAACGTGTTCCGAAATTTAGTTTCGTCACAAGAATTTTTCAAAGTTGGGTCATTTTGTCTATATGAATGTCGGAAAATTCGTATGATTGAGCACACCGATAAGTGTATCGTTGGGTCAACTTGATATGGTGCATAGGCGGATCCAGGGGGGCCCGGCCCCCCCCCCTTTCGTGGGAAAAATTTGGTTGATTATATAGGGAATCATTGAAGCATGACTGGAGCGGCCCCCTCTTAGGTCAGTCAGCGGGCCCCCCCTTAGGAAAAGTTCTGGATCCGCCACTGTGGTGTAATCAATATAAGTGACGAATTACCTAATGTGAAGTTTATTGAACTCATCATAATATAAATGATCAACATATTATGTTTTAAAAACATGAGTCCTATAATATAAGACTTTAAAGGTTCATATCATTTACATATTTAACATTTTTTATCGTATTTTTTTCCAAAATGTAACCTCGAGGTTCAACATTGATAGTACAAATAAATCCAATAAAAACATTGAATGTAAATTATACAAGTAATAACTTTTCAAAAAATCTTGCCGTATTTTAGCTGATAATATTGAGAGCAGTGGTTTGTGAGTATAGGTTATTTTTATTGGAATATTGCACTCCAAGCAATATGAATACATAGCGGTTTTTTTCTACTATTTTGTGATTTTAGTTGTATTATGTTTATGGAAGGTTTACTTTCTGGTTATAAGACCCGTCACATCCTGGCTGGGGAATTGGGTATGCAAATGCTCACAATAATCTGTACCGATACAGGTTTCAAATGTCCTACTTCATACGCTATAACCAGGGTTTCCGCTGGCGGTCGCCATTTTCGCAATTTGCGAAAAAGTAATAATTGTGTCGATTAAAATTCGTCATTGGCGAAAGAAATATATAGGTAGGACTCAAATCTATGGCGGGTTCCAAATCTATTTCTGTTCTATTTTTAAAGAATATCAATGATACATAAATATACACCTCGTACCAAAATTGCAACATAATTTCAAGATTACATGATTACATTATCACAGAATTATATCGATATAATTAATTGCACCAAATTGACAGTGCTTCGTTAATAAACATTATAGCTCTTTACGATAGCAAATGAACACTAGCTAAACAAACGTTATTATGGCCTTCAGACCATTTCCCCCAGAATCATTCACGCCATTAAATAGTATTTATAACCAATAAAATACCGTTAACAGATTGACCACATTCCAGACGTCCAGCCTCTGACTAATTAGATAAGGTAATGAACCTTCGAAAAATAATATAAGACTAGAAAACATATGATCCAAATTAACCACGTGTGTTAAAAAAGACTTTGCACTTTTATGATGTACAGGTATGTGCATCTTCAATATTCAAATCTGTATTTTTTTGGGGTATTTCTTTGACATGAATATTTTCATTTCTCTAACTTTGATTTATGTTTATTGTCAGATTATGCTATTTGTCGGAGTGTGTGCAAAATAAAAATATTCATCCGAGTCAAATTAAAAATGCATTAGTTTTTCAATGTGTAAAATTGAACAACTTTTTCAGGTGATGATTTAGAAGTCCGCATGCGAATTTTTGAACGTGTATATTAAATTATAATAAACAGTGGCAGTCCCAGAAAAAGGGAACGACCATTTAACATTTAGAAAATGGGGGGGGGGGGTACCTACTGAAATCTAATTATCTCTACTAATTAGATAAATAATGCAACACTAATGAGACATTAAAGTTTTTGAATGAATTTATTCACAGAAAATATTTCTCATTGATGTACATTTCTTTGCTCTTTTCGTTTTGGAGTTTAAATTGGGAATTGCAAATTGCTGCATGAAAGAGACTAGCTCCACATTTCTATGCTTATGATCGTCATATGTACTTGAGAATCATTCCATAAAACATCCGTTTGATATCCTTGAATACCAGAAACTGTCTATAGTACCCAGCTGAGAGCTAGTGGGTTTTCTGCTACAATTACAAGGAAAAACTGGCTACAATTTTGCACTGGAACAGGCACTTGAATATTACATCGATCTTGATGTTCAGCAGTTATTTAAAAGGCCCCTCCGTAACTGTTTGATTCTATGACAGTCTTCCTTCAATACAAAAGATAGCTGCAAAATAATTTGAACATTCAACTAGTTGAGAATAATATCCAAAGAGAACCTGAAAATATTAGACCAATGTTTGAACAGAGAAAAGCCGCAAAAATAGCCATTTTGCTAGACAATGAAATTGAAAAACTAGTTAGTTGCGCGCATGTCCCTTTAATTATGTCTACTGTAGATAAGATCGTTAGTTCTACTTCTAACCAAAATTTTAAACCGGTAATTTGAATTCCAGTTTTGTGATTGCCAAATTTAGCTGCACCTGAAAATCAAATAGTTGTAACCAAGATAAAAATAATCTAAATTTCGTAATATTTTCACTCATCACCCTCCCTCTAATTTGTTCAATGTATGGTGGTTTTACCCCTTTTCGGCCTTCAGTATGTCATATTGTATATACTTAATGACAATAACATAAATTAGACGAATTTCAAGTAAATTTCTAATATATTCTTTACCATTTGACAAACTACCATGCATCTGAATTAAATTGTCTACTATTTGAAAAAGAGCGCCTCCTTTTACTTTAATTTGCCTCCCTTTATTTATCATAGCAACCCAATTAAAAAAACTACTAATTTTTGCTGCATATCAATTTTGTCCCCCATAAAAAAATATATCTTGCAACATAATCAACTTAACAAATTGGGAGAAAATCAAAGTGTTCCGATAATTGGATAGTATTTAAAAAAATATGAAAGAATGGCATGATTACAAGTTGGAACCTTGACGACACTGAAAATTGAAAATTCACGCATTTATCTATCATATGAAGATTCGATGAGGTGATAAACTTAACAATAATTTACCTGATTCATTATCATATTCACACTATATTGACACGTCTTAGTTCGTCTGTGCTAGCCCATTTCAAACAAGCAAATCAATTACACCAGCAACCGTTTTTCTTTACCGATCGCCTCTAGTCAGAAGAGCGCACTGTTTACAGGGGTGGTAATACTTTGTCACCAGTTCGCGCACTGCTTAGCGGATGGCACATCCTTACTTTGAAATGTAACGTATATAAGTAGTTATCAAAGGTACCAGATGTTACACTTTGATACGACAGAAGACCGTTTCATCTACGTCAGACTCATCAGTGACACTCAGATAGAATTAACAAAAAAGCCAAACAGTATAAAGTTGAAGATCATTGAAGATCAAAAATTCCAAACAATTGTGTCAAATACGGCCAATGTAATTCATGCCTGGGATAAGAAACAGTTAATTTATAAAATGACCATACAATTGATATTTATGTCAAAACCGAAGTGTTCTTGACAGGTTTTTAAATTATCAAACTTTCAATACATGTCTGACAATAATGAAGGATTTAAAATGTTGTACTTCTTCCGTTAACTTAACACTGCTAAAATGATCTTTATACCATTTCTCAAAAACTCTATTCTCTTTAAATCAATTGTTGTGCTTAGACGACAAACCCTACTTCCAATGTAAGTTTCTGTATATGCTAATTGAAATAATTTCTAGTCTTTTAAATACGACTGTAAAATGTAAGATTTTGTTCTTCTTCAATCCATTGAGTTCTTTACACGATGTAGTTGTTGTCTATTCAACTTATTTTGACTAAGCATATTTAATTCTGGCTTTTTCGGATCAACCTTTTCTAGGTTTTCTTAGTTTATACCTTTTCTTCTAATTGTAAAACATATTATCTGAAATTTTCGTCACTTCCCCTCTTTTTATAAGATCACATGAACTTGTTTTTATGTTTTAGTTCTATAAGTTAAACTTTCAAAACTATATAGTCATCCATTGTAAATTCAAATTAAGATTTTTGTATTTAAACTTTGCAGATAGTCATGTTCATATACCATGACTCCATATTGTTCTATTAGATATATATTTTTTTGCTTTTTTTATTTTTAAACATATAAAAGATATGTTATGACTTAACATAGCCTACATGAAGCCGGACTTCTTTAACTCTAAATGGCATTTGCCTTTTATAAATTAAATAATTTCAAAGACAAGATCACTGAGGAATGCCTGACCTAAGGCTATTTTCAATCTTAATTGTCTGAAATCATAACAAACATTTAAACGAGATTGTCTAATCAGTTCTTTTTCTCTAAATAAATCTCTAATTTCCAGATATAATCTAAACGACTCAACAAGATAATATTTAACCATCATCTGATGAAATTTTTGCATTCGATAGTTGGTTGTTGATATCAACATATTATAAAATTATATGAACAAATCAGCCCTTTTTAAACAGGGCCAATACGGGGCAAATACAGAAAAAGCCGTATTGGCCCATAGGCTTTGCCGATTTTATGCTAAGATATGATTTATATGTTTTCCTATCAAAGGGTGGGATATAAAATATTCTATGATATTTTGTGTACAATGTTAGTCTGAAATCAGTGTTTAACAGTCAACCAGATAAAAAAAAATGTAATTTCTGCCATAAAGAAATGTATTTTATAATATCCCAATAAATAACATCTGATTTGGATTAGTTTCGCTCCCAATTGAAGTTATTACAAGCATTAAGATATGTATGCCTTTTAAGTGACAATGTTAAGATTTAAATTAATAAAGATCATATATAAGTTTGTCTCACAACAGCGTTGCGACATGTCTTCAAACATTAATAATAGGGAAAAGGGCGGGGGAAAGGGAAGTTAAAGATTGAACTTTGAAGCATTATTTTGTTTACTAATTATATTTAATTTAGATACGTCTCCTCATGGGAAGGTCTACTATTAATATGTATTACAAACCTCCTCGTACATTTTTCATTGTTATTCAACGCAAAATAATTATATAAGATACCTGGTACGATCTCATTTCACAAAAGGATTTTTATTGTCTACTAATTGTACCTCGAACTTATTTACCCGGTGTAGGTCTTTAAGTTGAGGTTCAATATACTTAAAGTTAATCGGGCATGACTTATTAGATACGCCCTTTTAAAATCAGGGGGTCCGAAATAGGATCGGGAAAAAACATCCAGCAAAATACGATAATTTTCAATTTAAGATTTATTTTTATTTAAAGTGCTTTAAAGTGCTTTTGGTTGCTTAAATATCTCCGATCAATAATCAAACGGTATTTTGTGGAAATATTAACCTGTCCCGAACCGGGAGATGTTGGCTGCAATAGGAATTTGTTTATAAAAAAAAGTCCATATCTCATTTACTTATAGTGGCCGTTATTGATTGTAAATTCGTGACGTTTTGTTTATGGCATTCGTCTATCGTGAAGAAAAAAGAGGGAAGGAGGGCTAATAGCTTAACTTACGAGTTCGATCATCATGGTTCAAATCTATTCTATTACGGCATACGTTTTAACTCTAGCGAACGCTCTGTCTTATTGTAAAAAGTGCCACTCTAAATTTGTAAGCATTTTCTTTAGATTGATCCACTTTGCATCATGTCGTGAATATGCATGACATATTTGCCACTGGACACAAAGGAGCAATAAAATAATCAGCTTCATTTAGTGATGTATAATCATTTGTCCTCAGTTGATTATTATCTCAAACAGTTTTCCAATTTTTATATATTTCATTTTTATTTACATTTGAATTTATAAGCGTAAATCTTAGCATTTCTTCCATCATTTTTCTCTTTGCATTTAATCTTTTTTTTAACATTAAAAAACGTTGTCGTAGTACACAGCAGAGGTTAATTTGAGACCAGACAATCGAACTATTGGGTAGATAACTTTGTACCTTCTTCAAGGTGGCCTTGATTTCATTCCTTAAAAACCCTAGTTTTGTCTTCCCCAAATCATTTCCAGCAATATGAAGGACAAGATATTTCGGCGCTTTTTCATATTTCATCAGTCTTTTTATTGTTGATTCCAAATCTTTTAAACCCGTGCCACCATACCCTTGCCACCAAATTTTAACTCCTATTCTATGGAGACCTAAATTTACACCACCTGTTCTACTTCTTGCGTGTACAAATGCATTTTTTATCAAAGATGAGCCTACTATCCATACTGACACTTCTTGGCCTACAATTTAATACATGTATGTATTGACATGAAATATTCTAAATTGACCATCAAATTCAACGAAATTTATTCAAAATTGTGGTATTCGTATATAACTTTTGAAAGTATCAGAACTCCAACGACCCATTACTTTAATTTGCTCGTCAGAAAAACCAAGCATAGTTGCTGAAGTAGCACTACCGATTCTAAATGAGTGCGTCCCATACTTTGATTGATCAAAACCCATATACCCCAGGGCTTGTTTTAAAATTCCTGAAAACTGATATCGAGTCATCGGAGAGCCATCAAAGTGGCAATATAGTTGACCACTAATTCGAGGTCGAATCTTTAAATATTCTTGCAGTAATTTTACCGGACAAATTCCAACATCTGATTGTCGGGCCACAAAAATTGAAGTCCCTCGACCTAGCTGGTCTCTTTTTGAAGACACCAAGTATATTTTTATATTATGATTAGTAACCTCCACATTTTCAATTTTAATAACATGATTAGACCCTTCCCTGCCACATGCAGTTGTCATTTCACCAACTCGCAGAAATGCAAAAAATCCCATTGAAAAAGCATTAGAAAATAAGACAGCTTCATATCTGGAGCTACAAAACGCAGGCAAAATCTATATAATATTTTTTAACAGATCTAAAGTAATAGGTAATCTACTGTCAGGTCTCTTTGACTTTGACCTTGCCATTCCATCAATCATTTTCCTTACAACAAATAATTGAGACATATCTTCGTAATAATTAATCTTATTATAAAAACTGATAGCTGAGATATAACATTTCACCGTAGATGGAGCCATGTCCAAGCAAGACATGTATGCAATGAACTGAGTAATGTGGTTCAATGGTATTGGAAAACTATGATCTAAATCAAAACTATCCCTAAATTTAGCCAAAGCATTTAAAGCTCGTTGATAAGCTTGAATTGTATTAGGAGCAAGCGAACAATTAATTAATCTGTTTGTTTCAGACTCAATATCAAATCTCTGAACTCTTCTGTGTTGTTTTCTGGAACCGACTCGGCCCCGGGTGCTAGTTCCCGAAATCTCTTCAACTGAAAACGAGAAATCGAGTCTGCAATTTTATTTTTACAACCATCAATATGTTGTGCTTTAAACACACTTGGCAGTTCTTTTATTGATAATGCTAACTAATGCCATATTGTCAATTCGAAATAAAATCTTTCGATTTTGGAAATTTGATGCCCATATAAACATAGCTAAACCAATTGGAACTAACTCTAAAAAAGTAATGTCCCTCATGATTGGCATATTTGACCATGCTTCCGGCCATTTATATTGTGCCCATTTACCATCAAAATATGCACCACAACCTAAATCAGTGTTACCACACCTGTCAGTGTACAAATGCAACGTTTCATTTGTTATCCACGTGTTTTCTGATAGATAACAATCTCCGTTAAAATGTTCCAGAAAAATCAGCCAAATTTTTGCATCTTCTCTGAGATCATTATTTATTCTAATTGAATAAAAAGGCTTTTTATTTTTTATAGACCCTATGACATCATAAAACCTGCGAAGGAAAGCCCTAGACGAAGTAATCGCCCTTAAACAGAAAGCCATCAAACCCACTACTGATTCTAAGTCCTTGTATGTAATCTTTTTATTCAACAAAATCGGTTCAAGTAAGGACTTTAGCTTTAACAATTTGTCTTGTGGTATTCTGACAACCATTTCAACAGTGTCAATGACCAATCCTAAAAATTTCAAAGATGTTACAGGTCCAAAAGAGGGACGAAAGATACCAAAGGGACAGTCAAACTCATAAATCAAAAACAAACTGACCGAAGCAATCGGAACACCTAGTTCCTCACAAATATCTGAAAAAGCATCATTTGACATACAGGTGTATCCTCAGGGCCTCCAAATAAAAAATCATCCAAATAATGCACAAGTGATTTCACCCCACTCCGTTCAACTACTAACCAGTGTAAAAAGGTTGAAAACTTATTGAATAAATTACATGAAATTGAACATCCCATTATTTACAAAGAACTTTTCATCAAAATAAATCCCTAACAATTCAAAATCTGATGGGTGCACTGGCAGCAAACGAAAAGCGGACTTTATGTCCCGTACCCCAATCAACGCAGACTTTCCGAGTGAGCTGACAATTTGTATAACTTCATCAAAAGATGCATATTGAACGGAACATTCATCGAGATCAATAAAATCGTTGACCCCGGAACCTTCCGGATATGATAAATGAGATATTAACCTCCAACCTTTCTCTTTTGGTACTAGACCGATAGGAGAAGTCCTAAGAGTAGAAATCGGCTTTTTTAAAAAGGGACCAGCCATCCTACCCGCATATGCCTCCTGATCTAACTTATCCAACGTTTCAACTTTATGACAATTTGCCGACTGTAAATTTTTGGAAATAAAAGAAATTCTCGGACCTGAATATTTCAAACGAAAACCACATAAAAATCCTTCATATGATTCTTTTGCTACACCTGCATGCGGATATGCCCTCAGCATATTTTTCAAAACACCAATCTTAGTAGGGGTTCTACCAAGTCGCCATAGTTCTGACATTTGGTCTAGATCTTGCTTGTGTGAACTGTGTGGCATTTCTTGGGGAAAATCTGACTTTTGACTCGGCGCTCCTTGGGCGAAATTGAAACTGGGGCCCTGCTCTATACTGAGCCTCGGGTGCCCGAAACTGAAACTGAGAGCCTGTGTTATATTGTGTATTACCAACATGTGGTCTCACATTTCCCAGTTGTCTTTGACAGTTTATAATTGGATGTGAACCATTACACCTTAAACACAAATGGCTATAAAAGCAAGGTGTTTTCCAACAGCTTCCCTCATAGTTATAACTATAGCATTTGTTCCCATGTCCACTACTGTCTTGAATATTACTATTAGATACATTTAAGGACACATTTGAGTTAGTATTCACTGGTTGCATATATAACAACCAAAGCTCATTGTCTATATTACTCCATAAACTGGATGGTTCATGAGCTTTTCTTAGTCTATATTGCTCATCATAATTTTTCCAACCCATACCTTGGTTTCTTTGAGCCCCAAGGCGTATTGTGTGCATGTATTTTAACAATTTCTTAAATCGGGTTACGTGCACAGCACAATAAATATAAAAAAAAAATGATGAAAGCATCTGTCCACTTTTTAATATTTGTAATTTTTGATTGTTGAGAAATGGGTTGTAAAATGAATTCCCCTTGATCCCATGTAAACTTTTGTTTGTCCGAACCCGTGTTGAATGCATTTTTTAATAGACAAGCTAAATCTATGAATTCCCCTTTCAATATTTTTTCTTTAATTGACTGTGTTACATTTATGCCTAGATTCTCATGAACACTTTCAATTCTATTGGGAATTTGTACATAATCATTATTGGTCACATTACCTGTTTGTGTGTGACACAAACTGTGTGTTATCAACAGTTGGCTGGAGGTCTATTGCTTGTCTTGGTTGCCATGGTAACATGTCCGGAATGTTGACGGAGTTGTCCTGATTGCTAGAAAATGTTGGCATCAACATTCTTGTCGTTGATACTGTTGCAGTTGTTGGTATGGTAGCGCCGTCATGTCCAGAAGTTGTATAGATAGCCTCAGGCCTTGTAACCGTCATAGATGATTGTACTGACGCCCGTGACGAAACTCCCTTCGAAACCACCGGGGTCCTTTTTACTCCAGCTCTCGCTGATGCTGTACGCTTCCTGGTACCTCTTCTCAACATACTGAAACTCACAAATAGATTTATTTATTCATTTATTTTTATTAAATTTATTTATTTAATTATTTCAAATTTATTCGTTTTGTTTGTGCGTGTAACCAAAAGTCTTTAATCAATGACAATATATCTTAAAGCTGTAGCCGTTCAAACGATGTATGTATCGTTTTTGTTGAATTGATAGTATGTCGTGTTCTACGAAGTAATTACTTCTGCAGCAGAATCACTTGTGATTAAATAATTTTTCTTTTATTTCATATTCGGCATCACGTGGTGGCCACGCCGTTTCGAAATTCAACAATTTCTAACTATTTTACAATTTTTTTTTTTTTTTTTTTTTATTTTTTTTTAAACAATTTTTTGTATTATCCATATACATATATAGTAATTCAACTTGATATTTTCAAAATACTTTTCTCTGTAATTATACACGTCTGTTCACTTGCAGCTCAAAGTTAAAACGAACGCAAACGTCAAATTGACGTCATCACTATACATCTTATCGACTACATATGAATTTATAAAGGAAAGCACTGCAACGGCCGAGATTAAAACTTTCCACTAGAATAACCGAATTTATGTATATTACATAAATTCTATTATGTCCCCTTAAATAATCAATTTGCCTTTATTGTGCTTTTCACTGTCAGAAAATCTTAACAACTAATGGTATTTGCATGGAAAATGAATAAACCATTTAATCTTGCTGATATAAAATAATAAATACATTCTTTGTCAAAAATAAGGTCTAGTCAATGTATAGAAACCCCTATTTCTATCTCTATTTCAGACCAATATGAGAGCTAAATGAATAAGTAAGGACCCCTTAACCACTTACTGGTTCCCCAAAATCTCCTACTGGTGTCATGTTACATCAGAACTACAAATTAAACCTCAAGAAAACTAGTATAGCTGTACTTGTGTTGAAAAAAATAAGAAATTATGCAATTTATTTATTTCGGTGAAAATAATAGGATGTACATGCAACCGAAGAATGTCGCGTCTCAAATTTCAGTGGTTGCACATGTGTCAGACAATGCGAAAAGTTAAAGCGAGCATACATAATTAAAAATGTATTGCAAGTTACATAAAAATAATGAAGTTCTACTTTCTAGGTAAATGTTTACATTATTACCTACAGATCAGGCAAAATTTGCTGAATCAGCAAGTTTTACTCTAAGGGGTTGAATTTAAGGCTTGTTTTTATCATAGTTGCCCTTCATCAACTTTTTATTGATAAACTTACAAATTGCATAGGTTAAAAAAGTTCCTTTATTGATTTAGTGTAAAAATATATATCCCCCCTGAAGGTGGCACGGTAGTATTTCCTGGCCCATAAGGGATAATGATAGCCTTTTTAGAATTTTCACCACTTTCTAACACTGCAAAAAATTCTAGTTTCACAGTTAACTGAAGTACTTTCATTTTACTATTCAGAAATGAATTTGAATATGTATCATGACCGTTTACTTTTTTTGCTATTTTTAAAAACCTAAGGCCACTAGTACTTTTAGGCCATTTACGGTGCAGTGAATACAAAATTTAAAAAAATTCTCAAAAATTCATTTTCATCTGTATGTAAAATTATTTCATATTTTTCTATACATGATTCATCCCTCAGGTTTGGAAAGTATGTTCAGTTGATACTGTATTTTTTGTCCAATCACACTGTTTAGATACATTTACCTAAGTAGGGTACACAAAAGAGCAACCTAAATTCTGGAATGCATATACTACCGTGCCACCTAATAGGTAACAGATGAACATACTATTGGTATCGGTATCGGATTCGACCCGGAACTTGTTAATCATTGGCAATATTAATTATGTGGAAAACAAAAGGATCTGTAGTGATGTAATTTTTAATCAACACTATTGTCCTATATTAGCTATATATAAAGTTCAATTCTTTGATTTGTCTTTTTTACCCCATGACCGCTGACAAATTAGACCTCGTTATTTTAGTATTATAGACATATATTCCTTGTAATTTTGATTCGATCTGTTTCATTTCAACAGAAAAGTAAACAAGTTGATACTATAATGTATTTGTTACGAGATTTCACTTGTAAATCAATATAAGTGAACTCCATATTTATTATAAAAAAAAGAATGGTAATAATATAAATATAAAATTAGGAAGATGTGGTTTGATTGCCAATGAGACAACTCTCCACAAGAGACCAATAAGACAAAAATTAACAAATTGTATGTATAAAAGCCTAAAAAAAAATAGGCAGTCAACTTTAATCTGACCTTTTGTATTTGTCCAGGTACTGATAGAATAAAAAGTAAAGAAAAAGACAAACAGAAATCAAGTCATCCTGAAACAACTCTTAATTTAATGGAAAACTGTTTTGACATCACCTTCGCCGATGACAATGTACACACGTCCCTCTATTGGCAATGTGCTGCTGGAAATATCGATATGGTAAAGTTAATGATAGATAAAGGTTGTGATATAAAGAAAGCTAACATTGATGGAATGACTGCTCTTATGGCAGCTTGTGGTAATGGTAACATTGAGATGGTGAATTTACTGATAAATAAAGGTTGTGATATAGACGAAGCTACCATTAATGGAATGACACCTCTTATTGCAGCTTTTGGTAATGGTAACATTGATATAGTAAACTTACTGATAGATAAAGGTTGTGACATGAATAAAGGAAACATTGATGGAATGACACCTCTTTTGACAGCTTGTGGTTATGGTAACATTGATATGGTGAATTTACTGATAAATAAACGTTGTGATTTAAATAAAGCTAACATTAATGGAATGACACCTCTTATGGCAGCTTGTGGCAATGGTAACATTGATATAATGAACTTACTGATAGATAAAGGTTGTGATATAAATAAAGCTAACATTGATGGAATGACACCTCTTATGGCAGTTTGTGCACTAAAATATATTCCACTATCCCCTCTGATGAAAGGTGTCACTGAGAGATGTCTTAAAATAGCACACCTTCTCATTGATGGAGGTGCTGATCAAAACATTACTGACAAAGATGGACAAAATGCATTTTATTGGTCCTGTACCGGAGGAGTTATTGAAATGGTAAAACTTTTGTTGAATCAAGTATTTGATATCGATAAGGCCAACAATTTTGGGAAAACACCTTTGATGTCGGCTTGTAGTGAAGGAAATATGCACACAGTTAAACTGCTTATTGAGAAGGGTTCTAAATGTCAAAGTATAGATAAAGAAGGAAAAACGCCATTTTACTGGGCTTGCTGTTGTGGTAAAATTGAGATAATACACTTATTGATGAACAAAGAGTATTCTGTTAATAAATGTGCAAATGATGGAAAAACAGCTTTGATGGAGGCTTGTGGTAAAAGGGATTTCTCTACAGTAAATATCCTTATTGAGAATGGAGCCGACACTAACATAAGTGACAAAGAAGGAAAAACATCATTTTATTGGGCCTGTTTCGGTGGTGACATTGATATATTAAACTTACTGATAGAAAAAGAGACAAACATACTTAAACCTTCAAATAATGGAAAAACGCCTTTGATGGAAGTTTGTGGTAAAGGAAATTTGTCGGCAGTTAAACTACTTATAACGAAAGGTTCTGAGATTAACATCACCGACAACCAAGGTAAAACGCCTTGTTACTGGTCCTGTATTGGTGGTGATGTTCGTATAATAAAACAATTGATAGGCAAAGGATGTCATGTACATCAACCAAACAACGATGGGAAAACACCTTTAATGGCGGCTTGTAGCAAAGGACATATGGAAATAGTAAAACACCTTATTAAGAAAAATCCTGACATTAACCACACCGACAAACAAGGAAGAACATCATTATATTGGTCCTGTATTGGTGGTAAAGAAACTGTAGTAATCTTACTGCTTGAAAATGGATATAACATTCAACAACCTGACAATAATGGTAAAACACCTCTAATGGTTGCTTGTGATAAAGGATATTTATCAATTGTAAAACTCCTTAAAGAGAAAGATGCTTGTATTGATGCAACTGATAACGAAGAACAAACAACATTTTTTTGGTCATGTTCAGGTGGCAACAAAAAAATTATAAGCCTACTGATGGATGAGGGATGTAACGTAAATAAATCTAACAGTGCTGGGAAGACACCTTTGATGGAGGCTTGTAGTGAAGGACACCTGTCAGCAGTAAAACTTCTCATTGACAATTATGCTGACATTCACCTCACTGATGACGACGGAAAAACTGCTTTTTATTGGTCTTGTGCTCATGGTTCTATTGAAATAGTTGAATTAATAATAATCGCAGGATGCAATGTGGATAACCCTAACAATGATGGACAGACACCTTTGATGGAAGCTTGTAGTGAAGGACATCTGTCTACAGTAGAAATGCTTCTTAAAAATCATGTTGATATCCACTCAGTCGATAACGAAGGGCAATCCCCATTCTATTGGTCCTGCACAGGTGGTAACATTGATATAGTAAATTTGTTGCTGGATAAAGGATGTGACATACATAAACCTAACAAAGATGGAATGACACCTTTAATGGCGGCTTGTAGTGAGGGACATCTGTCTACAGTAGAAATACTTCTTGAAAATGATGTTGACATACACTCAGTCGATAACGAAGGGCAATCCCCATTTTATTGGTCCTGCACAGGTGGTAACATTGATATAGTAAATTTGTTGCTGGATAAAGGATGTGACAAACATAAACCTAACAAAGATGGAAAGACACCTTTAATGGAGGCGTGTAGTGAAGGACACCTGTCTACTGTGAATCTCCTAATTGGGAAAGGTGCTGACATGAACAAAGTCGATGATGATGGAAAAAACGCCATTTTACTGGTCCTGTAATGGTGGTAATAACGATTTAGTAAATGTTTTGTTTGAGAAAGGATGTGACATGCATCAACCTAACAATGATGGGAAAACACCTCTAATGGAGGCGTGTAGTGAAGGACATCTGGCTACTGTCAATCTACTTATTGAGAAAGGTGCGGAAATAAACGCTATCGATAACGACGGGAAAACACCTTTAATGGAGGCTTGTAGTGAAGGACATCTGGCTACTGTCAATCTACTTATTGAGAAAGGTGCTGACATAAACGCTATCGATAACGACGGAAAAACACCTTTAATAGAGGCTTGTAGTGAAGGACATCTGTCTACAGTAGAAATGCTTCTTGAAAATTATGTTGACATACACTCAGTCGATAACGAAGGGCAATCCCCATTTTATTGGTCCTGCACAGGTGGTAACATTGATATAGTAAATTTGTTGCTGGATAAAGGATGTGACAAACATAAACCTAACAAAGATGGAAAGACACCTTTAATGGCGGCTTGTAGTGAAGGACATCTGTCTACAGTAGAAATGCTTCTTGAAAATGATGTTGACGTCCACTCAGCCGATAACGACGGCCGATCCCCATTCTATTGGTCCTGCACAGGTGGTAACATTGATATAGTAAATTTGTTGCTGGATAAAGGATGTGACATACATAAACCTAACAATGATGGACAGACACCTTTAATGGCGGCTTGTAGTGAAGGACATCTGTCTACAGTAGAAATGCTTCTTGAAAATGATGTTGACGTCCACTCAGCCGATAACGACGGCCAATCCCCATTTTTTTGGTCCTGCACAGGTGGTAATATTGATGTAGCAAATGCATTGCTTGACAAAGAATGTGATTTTCAAAAACCTAATAATTGTGGGAAAACACCGCTTATGGAGGCTTCTGATGAAGGACATTTGTCCCTTGTAAAGCTATTGATTGCGAAAGGTAATTCTATAATAGTTTCTATTACAAAGAAAATATTTGCTATTGCAGTACACTTCGGCAAGTGTGTCCGAACTTGCACAAAAAACATGTAAAGTTTAAGTCGAAAAACTAGTTTACTGATTTTACGTTTCAATTTGACATGTATTTACATATGGCTTATGCATAGATACATGTAATTGAAACAGAAGAGTAAAGAACAGTCCATTACATATTGATTGTACTACAGGATATCATTTATGAATTAATATAAATGAACGCCTCATTTCTTAAAACTTGAATCGTAATACTAATATAAAAATAGGGAGATGAGGTATGAGGGAAAATAACAAATAAAACAAATCTCCACAATAGTCAACATGACACAGAATTTAATAACTAGTAAATATAAAAGGCTACATTGCAAAATAAACAAAAACAAAAAACAAAAGACTCTACTGTGACGCTCAAATAAAAAAAGAGTTAAAAAGGCCAAATAAAGTACGAAGTTGAAGAGCATCGAGGTTCACAAATATTTTAATATTTTGCCAAATACAACTAAGGTATTAAATTCATCAGGTAGAAAAGCCTAAGTATATCAAAATTGTAAAGTTTGGTAACCAGTTAATTTATATGTGTTACCCGATCAATGATAATTCAGGTCAACATAAAAGAACTGACTAATGGACAAGTGATACCCTCGGGGGGGGGACTCCACCAGCAGTGGCATCGACCCAGTGGTTGCAACTAAACTTATCTTAGCTTAGATACAAAACAATCAACGGAATAAGCTTTAAAAACTGAACAGCAACGCATTACTAATGTCATGCATCCGGATATCTTTCAAGTTGTTATGCAGCAACTGGTTTGTTTTTCTTTCTTTTGCGTATATCTTGGGCCAAACAGATCCACTTTCATCAGATAAGCTCCTGATCAAAAGATTGACATTACCTTTTTATTGATGGTTTGGTTTTTGTCTCTAGACAAAGTTCCTTGTAAACACTATCCATATCAAAAATAAAACTTAGGAACGGCTTATAAAATAATGTATTTTAACATTGATGCTATTCTTAATTATTATAATCAAAATAAATACTTCATTGTTTTGTAATCTACCTGATGAATAATAGTTCTCCTGTTATTATTTACGAAATTTGAATACAAGCTTTTTGTTTTCTATACATTTCAAACATTTAATTACAAATCTACCTTCGTCTGCTTCTTTTTCAGAATAATAAGAAAACATTCATAAACTTATCCTTTTAGATGGACTTACCTATCGTTTTGGTTTAAAAAGATGTAAACACCCGAATGTTTGCACAAACATTAGTAATATATCATTTTCCCACGAGTATGCTCTAAATTTGTGTACTATTTTTTGGAATAATGATTTTTTATATTTAAATTTTATAAAAACGGCTTTTTTGCTGTATATATTTATCTTTTTCAAACATATAACATCTGGAGTTATTCACAAAAATTGGTATAAATATTCTTCATACATAATCATGTCAAAGGAAGTTTGGAAAAGATCGGTCCGTGTAATTGTGTTCACGCGTATTAATAAGATCAGTCAAAAATATGACACGGATTGACATTGCAAAAACAAACTTGCTGTTAGTTAGACTATCTCTCCTCACGCCATGTATGACATGCACTTAATTTATTCTCTGATATTAATGCAGGAATTGGGGGACAAGGAAAAAAGAACGAATTGTGTATGGCAGAAAAAGACAAACTTGTTTCAAAAGATAACATATATGAAAAATATACAGATTCCGAAGAAGACGAAACACTAATTCAAACTTACAGTTTATCAAATGAAAACCCATTATTAGATATAAATCAAGCCGATGCAAATGGCCATACTGCTCTAATGTTTGCCTGTTTACAAAGAGAAACAGACATTGTGAAAACACTGGTAGAAGAAGGCGCTGATATTAACATAATCGATAAAGATGAGCGATCTACATTTTATTGGTCTTGTTACGCAGGAGATATCAAAACAATATCTTTATTGATAGATGCAGGATGCAATATACATCAACCGAACAAAAATGGCAAAACACCTCTGATGCAGGCATGTGGAAAAGGAGATCTTTCAACAGTAAAACTTCTTATTGAAAAAGATGCTGATATACACATTATCGATAATGAAGGGCAATCGTCATTTCATTGGTCCTGTACCGGCGGTAATATCGATATAGTAAACTTATTGCTAGTCAAAGGATGTCATATACATAAACCAAACAATAATGGAAAGACACCTCTAATGGAGGCTTGTAGTGAAGGACACCTGTCTACTGTAAATCTACTTATTGAGAAAGATGCTGACATAAACGCTATTGATAACGAAGGGCAATCCCCATTTCATTGGTCCTGTTCCGGCGGTAACATTGATATAGTAAACCTTTTATGTGACACAGGATGCGACATACATAAACCTAACAATAATGGAACGACACCTCTAATGGTGGCTTGTAGTGAAGGACACCTGTCTACTTTCAATCATCTTATTGAGAAAGGTGCTGACATAAGTGGCATCGATAACGATGGACAAACACCATTTTATTGGTCCTGTAAAGGTGATAATATCGATATAGTAAATTTATTGCTAGAGAAAGGATGTGATATGAATAAACCTTGCAATGATGGGATGACACCTTTGATGGAGGCTTGTAGTGAAGGACACCTGTCTACTGTAAATCTACTTATTGAGAAAGATGCTGACATCAACGCTATTGATAAAGATGGACACTCGCCATTTCATTGGTCCTGTTCCGGCGGTAACATTGATATAGTAAACCTTTTATGTGACACAGGATGCGACATACATAAACCTAACAATAATGGAACGACACCTCTAATGGAGGCTTGTAGTGAAGGACACCTGTCTACTGTCAATCGTCTTATTGAGAAAGGTGCTGACATAAGTGGCATCGATAACGATGGACAAACACCATTTTATTGGTCCTGTAAAGGTGGTAATATCGATATAGTAAATTTATTGCTAGAGAAAGGATGTGATATGAATAAACCTTGCAATGATGGGATGACACCTTTGATGGAGGCTTGTAGTGGAGGACACCTGTCTACTGTAAATCTACTTATTGAGAAAGATGCTGACATAAACGCTATTGATAAAGATGGACACTCGCCATTTCATTGGTCCTGTACCGGCGGTAACATTGATATAGTAAACCGTTTATGTGACACAGGATGCGACATACATAAACCTAACAATAATGGAATGACACCTCTAATGGAGGCGTGTAGTGAAGGACACCTGTCTACTGTAAATCGTCTTATTGAGAAAGGTGCTGACATAAGCGGCTTCGATAACGATGGACAAACACCATTTTATTGGTCCTGTAAAGGTGGTAATATCGATATAGTAAATTTATTGCTAGAGAAAGGATGTGATATGAATAAACCTTCCAATGATGGGATGACACCTTTGATGGAGGCTTGTAGTAAAGGACACCTGTCTACTGTAAATCTACTTATTGAGAAAGGTGCTGACATAAACGATATCGATAACGATGGACACTCGCCATTTCATTGGTCCTGTACCGGCGGTAATAATGCCATTGTAAACCTTTTATGTGAAAAAGGATGTGATATACATAAACCAAACAATGATGGAAAGACACCTCTAATGGAGGCATGTAGTGAAGGACACCTGTCTACTGTAAAACTACTTATTCAGAAAGCGGCTGACATAAACGCTATTGATAACGATGGACACTCGCCATTTCATTGGTCCTGTTCCGGCGGTAACATTGATATAGTAAACCTTTTCTGTGACACAGGATGCGACATACTTAAGCCTAACAATAATGGAAAGACACCTTTAATGGAGGCTTGTAGTGAAGGACACCTGTCTACTGTAAATTGTCTTATTGAGAAAGGTTCTGACATAAATGATATCGATAACGACGGACAAACACCGTTTTACTGGTCCTGTAATGGCGGTAATATCGATATTGTAAATTTATTGCTTGAAAAAGGATGTGATATTCATCAACCAAACAATGATGAAAAGACAACTTTAATGGAGGCTTGCAGTGAAGGACACCTGTCTACTGTAAAACTACTTATTCAGAAAGCGGCTGACATAAGCGGCTTCGATAACGATGGACAAACACCATTTTATTGGTCCTGTAAAGGTGGTAATATCGATATAGTAAATTTATTGCTAGAGAAAGGATGTGATATGAATAAACCTTGCAATGATGGGATGACACCTTTGATGGAGGCTTGTAGTGAAGGACACCTGTCTACTGTAAATCTACTTATTGAAAAAGGTGCTGACATAAACGATATCGATAACGATGGACACTCGCCATTTCATTGGTCATGTACCGGCGGTAACATTGATATAGTAAACCTTTTATGTGACACAGGATGCGACATACTTAAACCTAACAATAATGGAAAGACACCTCTAATGGAGGCTTGTAGTGAAGAACACCTGTCTACTGTAAATCTACTTATTGAGAAAGGTGCTGACATTCACGCTATCGATGACGATGGAAAAACGCTATTTTACTGGTCCTGTAATGGTGGTAATAACGATATAGTAAACGTATTGTTTGATAAAGGATGTGACAAACATAAACCTAACAAAGATGGAAAGACACCTCTAATGGAGGCTTGTAGTGAAGGACACCTGTCTACTGTAAATCTACTTATTGAGAAAGGTGCTGATATTCACGCTATCGATGACGATGGAAAAACGCCATTTTACTGGTCCTGTAATGGTGGTAATAACGATATAGTAAACGTATTGTTTGATAAAGGATGTGACAAACATAAACCTAACAAAGATGGAAAGACACCTTTAATGGAGGCGTGTAGTGAAGGACACCTGTCTACTGTGAATCTCCTAATTGGGAAAGGTGCTGACATGAACAAAGTCGATAACGATGGACAATCGTCTTTTCATTGGTCGTGTTATGGTGGTAATAGCGATTTAGTAAATGTTTTGTTTGAGAAAGGATGTGACATACATAAACCTAACAATGATGGGAAAACACCTCTAATGGAGGCGTGTAGTGAAGGACATCTGGCTACTGTCAATCTACTTATTGAGAAAGGTGCGGAAATAAACGCTATCGATAACGACGGGAAAACACCTTTAATGGAGGCTTGTAGTGAAGGACATCTGGCTACTGTCAATCTACTTATTGAGAAAGGTGCTGATATAAACGCTATCGATAACGACGGGAAAACACCTCTAATGGAGGCTTGTAGTAAAGGACATCTGGCTACTGTCAATCTACTTATTGAGAAAGGTGCTGACATAAACAGTACTGATAACGAAAGGCAAACGCCTTGTTATTGGTCCTGTACTGGTGATGATATTGAAATAGTAAATTTATTGATAGAAAAGGGATGCAATATAGATAAACCTAACATCAGAGGATGGACGCCTTTATTTGAAGCTTGTCAAAAGGGTAATGACTACATTTGTGAACAACTGATATATAAAGGTAGCAGTATTAATACATCAGATAAATGTGGATATACGCCTTTAATGATAGCATGCCAGGAAGGTCAGTTGTCAACAGTACAGATCTTGATGGAACATCAAGCAAACGCTAAGATACGAAATAACAAAAGTCAAAGTGCGCTTCAGATAGCAGCTGCGAAAGACCATCAAGAAATAGTGAAGATTCTTGAACAATCATAATTACACCAAGAATTGGTTTTTGACATAGGCTAATGAAAATATTTTTCACTAAAATGTTATAAATTCATTCGAGAGTACTTATTTGGAATATTTCAGTGGTGAAATGTTTTTCTTTTTAGTAAGAATTTATCTTAATTTCATTTCTTTTGTAATTACCAATAAATGTTTTGAGTGAATGTTATAACTAGTATTTTAATTTACAGATTGTGTTGGAATGTGAATCATTGTACATTGTATAAATCTTCTTCTTACCAGTATTGATTGAACATTATTATATGGTACTGGTTTTTTATGTAATCATTGATCTCAATTTTAATTTTAACTTTGTCATTGTAATGATTGACTATTATTGAATATAAAACTAAACATTGTAACCTTTGTATATGTTGGACTGAAATCGATGTCCGTATCTTAAATTGGAGTCCAATCTAGCGTCATAGTTAAGTTATATTCCAATTAGTCGGTTGATCATATATCCTTAAAAATTAAAGTCCTTTTTTTTCATTTTTGAATTGACGTCTAATTCTTTAGTGTTATAGTTGCAAATAAAGACAACAGGTGTATACCGCTGTTCAATAGCCATACATCCGGGTTACAAACTCAACAGAGGGAAACACATCAACTATAAGAGGAAAACAGAAACACTGAGGTGCAACAAAAACAAACGACAATGCAACATACATAAGAAACGGACAATAAGATAACAACTGCCATTTTCCTGACTTGAAACAGGAAATGTTTAAGAAAAAAGCTGGTTTGACCTTGGCAAACAATAATATCAAATGACGCCATACAACGCTAAACAAAAAGATGAGAAGGAAAAGGCAAAGAACTACCAACAAGATATTTGTGTCGTAGATATAGGAAGATGTGATGTGAGTGCCAATGAGACAACTCTCCATCCAAATAACAATTTAAAAATGTAAACCATTATAGCTCAATGTACGGTCTTCAACACGGAGCCTTGGCTCACACCGAACAATAAGCTATAAAAAGCCCTAAAACTACTGGTGTAATACCATTCAAACGGGAAAACCAACGCTCTTATCTATATAAAAAACGAGAAACGAGAAACACGTATAAATTACATTAACAAACTACTTCTTGTGAAATACAAAGCGTCAAAATGACATCGATTAGATGATTCACGTTTGACTTCAATTTGATAATGTTACGTCAAGACTGGACGTCGATTTTACACCGGGCGTCGATCTGAGACCAGAATTCAATTGAGAATTTTTCTACAGTTTTAAGTTAAACCACGTTTCGCTGCATTTGTAAGTTATACTGAGTTAAAATATTTTGATGTTGTTTTTGTTTTTTGAAATAAGCATGTTTTTTTTAAGATACCGCTTTGTTTATGTATAGGATAATTTCAAAGTGTGTATCTTAATTTTTCTATATGGAATGAAACAACCTTTATACATAGAGGACATCTAAACTGCTATCAAGTTTGTTTATATCAAAACAAGAAAGTCGTTAAAATGTTTTTGATTATTTGCAGATAGGAAATAAGCTAGTGTATTTTTTCACATTATTTGTAACGGATTCGATAATTTATAAGCGTAGGATTCGTAAAGCATAATCAATTATTGACGTTAGTCACAAGTTGATATTCGTTTCCGAATCCACTTCTTATAAATTCTCTAGCTTAAACCATTTCGGGTGAAACCACTGTTTAGTTCACGTTTTAATGTGTCAAGGCAATAACATCAAGATAATAACATCAAGATAATTTCATGTATTGTCTTTTTTATTTTTCAATAGCTGTAAGTGAAGGTACCCATATGGTTCACTTCTGTATTTAGGCGTCTGCCAAATCAACAAAAAATAAAATACCTGAAATATATACATCAGTTATCGGTTGACTTTGCATCTTTTTACAGAGTATATCCAATAAGTGTGTATGTTCAAGGTTAACAGTTTAAATATAAGTTCATTTCGCTTGACAAGTGAAATTAAAACAATCAACTGCCTTCAAAGAAATGGGTTAGATGCAAGGAAAAATAATGAAAATGGTTTTGATTTTTCATAATTGAATAGTACAATATGATATAAGAATTGTAAGGGCAAGATAGTACTTATTTATTTTTTTTACTTTTGTTTGTATTGCTACATTTTACTAAACTATACACTATAAGTTCAGCTAAAAATATTACAGCCCTGATCAACTTATCGGATTTTTTTCTGTTCACACCGCCTGGGCCAGAATATTTCTTTTCCAATCATCCACAAATTGATTTTAAATATGTCGTCCTCTCAACACCTCACCATCAACTTTTCACTCCGTAAACTTATATTTCTTGATACAGATCACGAACCATTTTATAGGATAAACATACAATTTCAAACAAATGTAATGTGGCGCAGTCAAATTTTAGTCTTGAATATGAATATTCAATGAATATAAAAATATAATATCATTACAATCGAAGGTGGGTCCAAGACAAACGAGGTCTTGTCATTCATAAAAGTAAAATTAGCGTTTGAGATTTCTTTAAACGAAATTATATTAGGAGAGGGAATGTTCACTGAAAATACCTAAGAACAACAACTGATAATACTTTTTTCTGGATTTTCTGTTTATATTGGATACTTTTGTAAATGATTTCTAAAATGTATTTGGGGCCACACTATTTATTTTCCATGTGTAATAAGACGATCTTATATATATGACCCTAATGGGAGTAAGATTATTTATATAAATAAGGCCGTTAGTTTACTCGTTGTTTTACATTGTCATATCGGGGCCTTTTATAGCCGACTATGCGGTATGGGCTTTGCTCATTGTTGAAGGCCGTACGGTGACCTACAGTTGTTAATGTATGTGTCATTTTGGTCTCTTGTGGACAGTTGTCTCATTGGCAATCATACCACATCTTCTTTTTTACATGAGTCAAATAAACCTAGAGGCTTTTGGTATCAGATCATTGGTCCATAAGTAGAAAATTGAGGTCATGTCCAAATGTATATATCATGTTTCAAACTATTTATCCAAAGACATTAAACTTCTGGAATATTTAGTATATTTAGAAGAAGAGAGAATTCATTTAATTTTAAGTATCAATATATTAACTTATATGACTGTATACTATATAAAATATGTATTGTAATATTCAAAATATTGATTTTTTTAGTTTCTTACTTGTTTATTTGGTCAAGTGTTTTCCTATATATTTTAGTTTGGTGGTTTTTTTTCCACTATTTTGACATATTGGTTCGACGTTACATTCTTTTTTAACTCTATGGTACTAAAAATAGTAACATCAAGTCAATATCAATTCAAAAATTAGTAACGTCGAATCAATATTATTTTTAAACATCGAACTATATACATATGTAATATAAAAATCAAGTCAATGCGTTATATATATAGAGAGAGAGAGAGAGAGAGAGAGAGAGAGAGAGAGAGAGAGAGAGAGAGAGAGAGAGAGAGAGAGAGAGAGAGAGAGAGAGAGAGAGAGAGAGAGAGAGAGAGAGAGAGAGAGAGAGAGAGAGAGAGAGAGAGAGAGAGAGAGAGAGAGAGAGAGAGAGACTTCGTCTTAGGTTAATTTTATCTGAAATCGTTTATGACTCATATATTAACCTAGTCAAAGTCCATAATTGATAACTTGTCACCTATATCACATTGCATTACATCATAGAATGTGGACTGTTTGTGTATTATAAAATTATAACATTACTGATCATTTAACTTCTAGGATTACTAACTTTGAACCATGTGTAGAAGTGACTGGAAAAAATTTATTATTGGACTAATAAACCCTATGTTGCATTATTTTAATTTGCTTTGTGAATAAACTTCATTCTCTTATCTAGAAGGTTTTGTTGTTTTTTTTACTCCATATTACGCTTTTGATATAATCCTGTTATATAAAACCGTCGTTTTTTGTTTAAATATTTACCTTTCTAAAATTTTGTGTATTGTTTTACAAGGTTTTATTGTTGAAAAGTTATAAAAGCGAAAGATACAAGAGAGACAGTCAAACTCATAGATCAAAAATAAACTGACAACGCCATGGCTAAAAATTCAAAAATAAACAGATACATAATAGTACACAAGACACAACATAGAAATCTAAACACTGAGCAACACGAACCCCACTAAAACATGGGGTTGATCTCAGGTGCTCGGGAAGGGTAAGAAGATCCTGCTCCACGTGTGGCACCCGACGTGTTGCTCATTTAATTACAAACCTGGTAAAAGGTCATATTCGATTGGTTACATTCGTGTTGAAAAGGGAAGTGGATTGTAATTACGACATAAGGAACATATTCGATATCATCTGTGAAACGGTTATGCCATAACGGTCAACTAACTCGTGATGACGTCCGAAAAAAATATGAAGGGATATTTTAACCTTCAACGTTTGGAACTCTTAATAGCTCCCTTGTGAGCAGCAACCCTCTATCAAGGAAGTCATAATAGGAAATACATAGACAATAATAGTGCATTGACTTGACATATCAACGATATAAGGATGAGGTTTAGAAACGGGGAAATGCGAGGCCGTGCCGAGCATTTTCCCCGTTTCGGGCCGAATCCTTATATCGTTGATATGTCAAGTCAATGCACTATTATTGTCTTTATACTGCAATCTAAAAAAACATTTTCAATTGTTGTTTACAGACTTAGCAATCACTGTTTAAGAATAGAAACTGGCAGACATGAACGAATTACCAATGTATCTGGTAAATATGAAATATTACCTCGACATGAGAGGATATGTTTATATTGTAATACAAATTGTATTGAAAATGAAATGCACTTTCTTCTGGAATGCCCTATTTACAATAACCTCAGAAGAGATATCACTGATTATATAAAAAAAATACCCCAGTTTAGATAGTTTAAATATAAATGATCTTTTTTCATGGATCATGATTAATGAATTTTATCTATTTTATGTGCATACCTGGATAAAGGCCTGCAACTAAGAAAATCAGAAAATTAGTTAGATACTCTAAAATATATCAAAATTATCTCCCCTTGACCACTGATCCTTTCTTCATGCATTTGAATTTCAATTATTATTTTATGTTTCTTTAATCACTCTGTAATGTTTATGTCATGTTGTAATTAATGTTATGCTCTTAATGGGCCCTTTAATTTGGAAAATAAAAATACTGTATTGTATTGTATTGTATTGTGTTAATGTTATTTATTTGATTTAAATATTGGGAAAAATCCCCCTTTAAAAAGGCCTCATATCACACAGACGGAGAAATATAAAACACGATGAAATGTACATCATTACCGCAATCAATGATGAACGAATTCGTTGCAGACTAAAATATCATCAATAAACATAAAACATAATGATTTATAGGTTGCACACAAAAAAATATTAATAAGTGAAATATGTTTTCCCAAAAATTGCAAAAGAAACAAGTTTGAGTCGTTAAACGCATCGTTGTTTACATTGGAAACAAGAACAGGTTGAAGAGGTCGTATGAATAATTAAATATAATTTCGACAATTTCTATTTAAATATTCATGAGGAAAAGTGATATCAGGTCAGTGACCGTATATGGCATAGAAATATACAGTCAACGTATTTTGACTGCTCAAATAGAACGAGTGCA
This sequence comes from Mytilus edulis, assembly GCA_019925275.1. Taxonomy (NCBI): domain Eukaryota; kingdom Metazoa; phylum Mollusca; class Bivalvia; order Mytilida; family Mytilidae; genus Mytilus; species Mytilus edulis. The sequence goes on from CM034361.1 coordinate 7,769,971, forward strand.
GTATAAACATATATATATACTCCGTATACAGGCACTGCTGTAATGTTGCTACATAGAAACGGAAAAGTTCACAACTGGGAAGCTGAAATAATCTCTTCAGTCGTAAAGTTTGTTCTCAATCGACCCTCATTGTCAATTTCCAAATATTAGTCAAGATATAAATAAATAAAGGCAACAGAAGTATACTTCTGTTTGAAATTCATAAATCGATTGAGAAAAAATACATCCGGGTTCAAACTAAAACTGAGGGAAACACATACAATATAAGAGGAGAACTACGACACAACATAAACACAACATTAAAATATAACACACATGGATGTGAAGTTAGCAGCCGGTTCGTTATTCGATATTATTCGATATTCAATATCCAACCAGCTGCTAGCAGTCGGTCGAATATTCAAATTTAATTGAAAATCATATAAAAAAAAATATTTGATAACATTTAATGCATGATTTTCATAGTTGATAGGAACGAAAAGATATGTAGGAAATTCTCGTTGTCCTTGAATATGAACCATTGACAATGCTAATGTAAGTTGCATATTACTCATTATGATATAAAGGTTTTTTTATGAGAAAAAAAACAGCACCAAAAATATTATTTTATATCTTATATTTCTTAAAACAAAAACAAAAAGCGATCACTCTAGAAACATTTAGAAATAATATAAATAGAAATAAATATGGAAAGCCCAAAAACAGAAATATATAGTGTAAACCTACCTGAGACCGCTTAAATGACGGTCAGACTTCCATGTTCTTTCAATGTACATAAAATTGAACGAATTGATAGACACTGTATATATAAAGATTGCATAAAAAGGATTTCAGAGAATAATGTCATCTTCGATATCTACGGAGGATTAAGATTGTCACTTTTCAGCTTAAATTTTTCAAAATTTCAGGACAAAGTGCACAGGGCAATGGTGAGAGTCCCCTGATCTCTCAATCTGCCCAATATTATAGAGACAGTTAGTTAATTGGTAGATACACACGTGACTAAAAGGAATTTGGGTACACTTCTTTTCTTATATGTTCACGAAGGGCTCAAAGTACCAGTTGGATATTCAAAATATATAGCGAAACCTACCTGAGAACGCTTAAATGACGGTCAGACGTCCCTGTTCTTTCAATGTACATACAATTGGACGAATTCATAGACACTGTATATATAAAGATTGTATCAAAAGGATTTCAGACCATTATGTCATCTTCGATATCTACGGAGGGCTAAGATTGTCTCTTTTCAGCTAATTTTTTCAAAATTTCAGGACAAAGGGCACAGGGCAATGGTGAGAGCCCCCTGATCTCTCAATCTGCCAAATATTATACAGACAGTTAGTTCATAAGTAGACACACACGTGACTTAAAGAAATTTGGGTACACTTCCTGTTTTATATGTTTACGAATGGCCGAAAGTGCCAGTTGACTATTCAAAATATATAGCGAAAACCTACCTGAGAACGCTTAAATGACGGTCAGACCTCCCTGTTCTTTCAATGTACAAACAATTGGACGAATTCATAGACACTGTATATATAAAGATTGTATCAAAAGGATTTCAGAACATTATGTCATCTTCGATATCTACGGAGGGCTAAGATTGTCTCTTTTCAGCTAATTTTTTCAAAATTTCAGGACAAAGGGCACAGGGCAATGGTGAGAGCCCCCTGATCTCTCAATCTGCCTAATATTATACAGACAGTTAGTTAATAATTAGATACACACGTGACTTAAAGAAATTTGGGTACACTTCCTGTTTTATATGTTTACGAATGGCTCAAAGTGCAAGTTAAATATTCAAAATATATAGTGAAAACCTACCTGAGAACGTTTAAATGACGGTCAGACCTTCCCGTTCTTTCAATGAACATACTGTAGAGTACGACGACTAGGGTACATGTATTTTATTGTGACGTGTTATAGACATGTAAGATATTTTTGATGTATGTTTCAAATCGGTATTGATAAAGCATACTGTTTAATATTCTGTATTTTTATGAAAGTCATTATGTAGGAAACAGTAACTGTGTGAAATAACTTGTATTATACTACTTGTAATGCTTGTAGTCTGGAACATATGATGATTGAAGCAAATAAGTTTTAATTAACATTTAATAAAGTTAAGTTAGAACAATTTACAATATAATGATTCTTGTAGAAATATTGAATTACTGCCATTTGCATATATTTGATAAACCAGTTGAAGTTCATGTAATTATTAACCAGTTCATAATTATAATCTACTGAATAATCCAACTGTATGTCTGGTATTTTTGTGATGATCCAATTGTAGCAACTGTAGCAGATCGTAGTAAATCGTAGTAAATTCCACGCACCTGTGCTTGATTTTATGAATGAAATGTATTGACATGCGCAGTAAAACCCATGTGTCACTTGGGACGATTGTTCAATAAAAACACTATTTTACGTGTTGGCAACTGTTTTCACATACTTCTTGTAATTCCTTTTAGTATTTATAGTCAACGTCTTCAATGTTTTGTAGATGTTAACGCTCACTGTCCTTGATATTTATCATTTTGTTCCGCCGGTGACACACATAACTTTTTGCAATGTTGTTTACGTATTGTGACTTCCGGTGGCGCTGTATATATTGTTGTATTTTTAGTTACCATAGAAACTTGTTTAGTACCATGCAAACTTTGTTTATTATATAAAGGTTACTAAAATTGTATATTATTGTGATTTTTGTAATTTATTTAAGAAGTCAAATATTTAGTTGGACGGCAAGCGCGCGATCCAACAATCCAACTATCCAACAATCCAACAATCCAACATTGACGTAATTTCGACGCTTGGTCGTCAGTTCTGCTAAAACTTTTGGTTCTTACAGTTAGTATTTTATTTGCTCGTAAATTATTTCAGTAAAAATGGTTAATTTTTCTTAGAAACTTCATTTATTTAAAGGTTAAATTGTAAAGGAAAATAGTACAGTTAGCGTTTTCAAAGTTTAAAAGGAATATTTCATTTTAGCGGACTTTTTGAAGTTTTATTTCTAGTTTATCTTTGAAAGTTAGGATTATTGGAATTGTTCATTGAAGTTTATATTTACTGTTAACGTTTGTCATTTTATAATAAATAGGATTAAATAGGAAAACATTTGACAAGTAAGGGATAATTTCCTAAAGGTCTGGAAATTATAATAAACAATACAGTTTATGTATGGTATAAGCTGTATTTCATTGTTAGTTATTCAGGAAAGGCTCTGAATATATAACTAATATAATAAACATTTTTTTATGTAACTGGTGAGGTATCAGTTACAGTTATATACAAATATGTCAGAAAGAGGTCTTCTGATTAAATTCACTTGAAGTTAGGATTTTCTCTTAGGGTAATTTATTTTATTATTAAGATAGCAGGACTCAGCCTTTTTTTGTATTTTTCTGACACACCAACATATTATCTCTTGAGTGTAGAGATAAGTTAATAAATATCTCTTGAGTTTAGAGATAAGTTAATAAATATCTCTTGAGTGTAGAGATAACTTAAACTACATGTATCATACTGAATAGATTCTTGTCATATCATCTTAGTCTATAGTTTAAGTATACATGGTATATTACTAGTTAAAATTGTTGTTTATCTTGAATATAACTGAAATATACGATTCTTGAAATGAATAAAAGATAGAAACTTATTTACGTGACTTTTAGAAAATGCCTATATTATACTGACCAGCTCATATATTGTCATACTGACTTTGTTATTTACAAACTACTCATATAATTTGAGTAAAAACTCTTGGGTCGAAGCATTTCAAGCCCCTGCCCGCTACAATACAATTGGACGAATTCATAGACACTGTATATATAAAGATTGTATCAAAAGGATTTCAGAGAATAATGTCATATTCGATATCTACGGAGGGCTTATACTGTCTTTTTCCGCTAAAAAATTTCAAAATTTCAGGACAAAGGGCACAGGGCAATGGTGAGAGCCCCCTGATCTCTCAATCTACCTAACATTATAGAGACAGTTAGTAAATAGTTTGATACACATGTGACTAAAAGGAATTTGGGAAGACTGCCTGTTTTGATGATCTTTTCAATCTGTCGCTTGGTAAGCAACATATTGTATTCACCTTACAGGTTTGTGTGGGATAAACAAATGGTGACCGGGCAATCTCTTTTAGCTGCTCCCTGTAATTTATTAGCTTGACCTTTTGTCAAGTTTAAACCGTATTTTTGATAGACTATTTATTTATACCTCGCGAAGATGGAAGCGGATGGTAAGATGTTCACCGCGAAGATTGATATGATCGCCGTCTTGATCGGTGAGGTATGTCTGCATGTGATGGATGGGTCTCAAGGTCACGGGTAAGTACAACAAGTTTTTTGGGGTTTGCATTATCTTTACGACGGGAACGACTGAGGGGGGAAAGCTGTAGATTGTGGACTGTTGGGTCCGTTTACATTGATGTTGCAACTGTTCACCAGGATGCTGTTGATGCTGATGATGCTTACAATGTATTTACCCTCTGTGTGTTGCCCGGTCAAATGTGTAGAGCTGTCGCTTAAATCCCAATACGGTGTTGGTGCTGTTGACGACGTTGAAATCCACTTGATAGTTTTTGGACAGGGTTGAGGTAGCTCTCACAATTGAGCGGTTTGCGTCGATGATGATCTTAGCTTTGTGCTGTTGAGACGAAGCTGTCTTTGAACCTCATCGTTGATTTCATCGATGCCGTACGAGCCGGTTCTTAGTACAATGAAAAACCAGTGGGTGCCTTTGGCGGTAGAGTACCGGAATGAATTGTTACCAACATGAATGTTTGGAATGGAGTAGTAAGTCTTCAGGTGTACCAATGCCATTTCGTAGGTCTTCGATTTATTAAGTTGTAGTAGGGGTTTGAACCGGGTATGAATGCGGCTATCGTTTCCAGAAACAATAAAGGAAAACCCTTGTTTTGGGTCTGTGTTGTTGATGATTTGCTGAAACAGTGTGTTATCCATTTATTTAGTAAAACCCGACGTTAATCTTCTGACCGTCAGATTCGAACTGGAGGACTCGGTCGGATATTACAAGTGCAAATGCTTCGGTGTTGGCGTGAACGTTGCGTTCGAATTCGGCTCGAATCTGGATGTCCAGTGTTGATTCTTTAAGCCATTCGGACTGATGACTTACATCGATGACAAACAACGGGTATAGGTCAATGAAATCAGAGGGGTTGACGCCACCGTTACTGAGGAGGGGGTCAATATTGTAGAATTTCTTTCTGAAGTCTGCAGCCTCCTTTAACACTCTGGCAACCCTGTTTTGGGTAAAACCGGCATTAAAGTCGACGGCTGGGTAGCGTTCAGCCTTGAGGGTGAAACGGATATTTCGCAATCGACATTGATTGAACACGGAAGCATTATGGGTTTGGTCATTTTCTCTGTCGGTTTGGAAGGTAACGATGATATATCTAGGCTTTTCGCAACCAATATTGGCATCTAGGCGCCAGTTAAACTGTGAGGCTTGTGGAACGGCTATGGAATCGTACTGTCTCATGCGAACTCCACAGTGGATCTTGGATTTATTCTGGATGGTTTTGTACAGTCGCATCTTGTTTTCGTCTGAAGGAGTGACGTGAGGGACGAACCAAGAGATCTTACACAGGATTAGTTTTGCCACGTTATTGACGGCGGCTGCCCTCAGAATGACATTTGCATCTGAAGTGCGAACGAGTGAGAGGTCGTGCCAGAACCCGTACATTATTTTGTTATAATCATCTGCGAATATGTTTCAGGGAGATGGCAAACGAAAAGGATCCTTTGTTGGTGGGCTTGGTGATAATGTATCTATGGCGGGCTGCAAATCCAGTGTTCTCAGCCTCGTTATTGGTGGAAGAATCCTTATACCACATGTACAGTTGGTTGAGACCCTGCAATTTGGAGAAGTCGTCGGGGTAGGTTAACATTTGGCATATGCAATGCCGTCGTTCTTTTGAAGTCGTCCTTCTACCAAGAGATAACTCTCGGTGGGGTGGAGGAACAGGTCCTGCGTTTCGATGTTGATTCGGATCTCCGTTCCAGAGTTGTTGAGTTGAGCGCCGGGTTGGGGTTCGTATTCGTGAACCTGGTATTAATATTCTTGAAGACTTTCATCGAAGGTCAACCCTTCAGTGATTGTGAGGATGTCGGACATTTGTATTTATTTATAGCGTTGGACGAAGTCGTGGAAGGTAGCGATGCCACGACCAGAGATGAGTTTGTTTAATTTGGTTTGGTGCCGGGGCTTACTGTGTTGAACACTGAGCTGTTGATTGGGCATGCTGCGTTGAACACTGGGTTTTCGAGGGCGGGTCACGACATGATCGACGGCTTTGGTGGCCCCCTTTTCAACACCTTTCATGGCTGCATTGGTGGCGGCGCTTATAGCATTACTTCGCAAGGTCTTGGCAGCAGAGGAGGTGAACATGCGCCTTTTCATGATCTCTGCATAGTCGACAAGGTCTTCAGGCTCGAACGATTGTGTCTTGTTTTTCACAATGAGTTCCCAGAAGCCAAAGATTCCTTTGTACTTCACACCATCCACGAAAATATCATCGCCGTCAGAAGTAACTGCTTAGCTTCCGATGAAGATAGCATCATTTTCAGATTGCGACCCAAAGGTGTGCTCGGCGGAAGGAGTCATACTGAGCTGCAAATACTGCTCTGCTCGAGGTCCGAGGATGGTGTCTGTATGTGGTGCGATGGATGGTGGGTAGGCAAACTCGGGCGGTGGAGGAGGGAGTGCTGGCACTGCTGTATGAAGGTCTACGATCGTTTTGGTGATCGGTGAAGCTGCCTCTCGCTGAGTCTCAACCACAGACTTGAACACTTTGGAAAGGTCACGGTTGAGTCCAGTCTTGTCAAGGCGATGCTGCATGTTACTGGCTTGAATCTTTTGCTTGGTGTTTTGCAACTCCCTGGCGAGCGCCTCACACTGTTTATGGTCTGTAATCTTGATAAGCGTCATTTATTTATAACGTTGGCGTGAACGCCCCTAAGCGATGGCGTGAACGCCCCTAAGCGATGGTTTGAACGCCCTTAAGCATTGGTTTGAACGCCTCTAAGCGTTGGTTCGAACGCTCCTAAGCGATGAATTGCACATTAAGGTATTACACAGCTGATACGGATCCTTTTTCTTCGAATGATTCAAGTGTCTGAGGCAAAGTTCTTTACGCGGTTGGCATCGGTGTGTGCACTGGTGGCCTAGAATCGTATTGGCAGGGCATTGGGGTTGAGGAAAGCGCTCCACATTATCATACTAGCGACCAGAATTCCATGCTTTTGTGACTCCTCACCGGGCACAGCCAGCACTGTGTGACCTCCCGGTGATTTTCCGTGTCCTCTTCTGTCAAGACCATCGGCTTCTTAATGTTGTTTTCGGATTAAATGGCCTTGATTTCTTTCTCAAGGCTTTCAACAAAGACCTGCGTCACATCTTCTCCCGGCTTCTGTATGGTACACATTACCGGTGCCTTGGCATACACATTGTCGTCAAAGCACTTGATGTAATAACAAAATCCCGTCTGTGTGTGCTTCTGGTAGGCTTTGGTGTGTGGTTCAGGTAGCAATACAGTTAGGAAAAAAACTTAAAATTGACACTCATAATTTTTATACACCCTCTTTATCTTCTTTTCTAACAAATAAGGCTTAATATTTGTGTTATGCATGTGTATATTTATAGAAAGAGAATCTTCCATATATTTGATTTTTAATTGTTATAATGAAGAAATATAATCTCTTTTTGGTGTAATCATGGCAACAATCTGCATTTATTTGATACAAAATATTGCAAAATAGGGTGGTGAACATGTCACAAGTCTCCAAAATATGGTCCAAAGGAAAATTTCAATCAATTACAGTTATACCTATCCTGAAACCATAGGCATATATCTATCAATTAGCATATTAATCTATTGTAATAAAAATTCATAATATCTAATTAAATTTGTAGACTTAGCTAACAAAGTCCTTATATTTGTATAAAGTAGCATTTGTTTATAGTGGAAATTGTTTAAACGTTAAATAAGCTACAATCAAAAATTGCTTGATAGTCCTTCTCTGTGATTATTATTAGATAACTCTGGTTAATTTTCCAATCAATCTATCATGTAGAGGAGATAAAGAATTCGATTTTCATTTATAGCCTTTTTTCCCAAAATGATGAACGGTTCTTTATATTGGTATGTAATCATTTTAAATGTTTCAAATTTATAAAATTATATTCGTACAACGATGTGTTTGATACACCAATAACAAAAACTGAAATATATTGAATTGATACATTTTGTAATTATTCAAAATTATATCAGAAACCTAAACTTGATTATAAAATAATGAACGCGTTAAAGGGAGACAATACTCGCATAACTTTTACGAATCGACACATAATTCAAAGGAATGTCACTCTTGCATACAAATGGCACATCAATATAATTAATTAACTGTGCATTCGTGCTCCACCTTCAATGATGATTCTAAATTATAAATATAACCAAAAGTTGTTAATTTATAGATAGTGAAGACTAATGAAAGCTAAACCACTGTAAAAAATATTTTTTTTGCAATTTTTTAAAACTTCCTCAGAAAAATGCTCGAGCCACTTGACTTTCATAGCTCATTATTAAATTTTTTACACAATATTTTAATAAAGTAGTTAAAGATTATTCACTTCTCCAAGTGTAAGACGTAATAAAAATCGTATGCTTGCATCATCTTACCCAAATACAGATTAATTAAGTCCTGAACATTTCGACATTTCTTCGTTTATTTTTATCAAAACCGGTTTAAAACAAATCACAAGTACATGTTAAGATCCGACTACATATACCTATATCCTGATATCGTCAGGTAAATTTGCTATCCCAAAAAAAATCATATGCATTTCTGCTCGTTTTTCCATAAAATTGAATTGAAAAGATCGAGCGTCAAATCTTTGTTGATAAACACTACAATAATTTATGGACCTATGGGCGGTACAATTGGAAAAAAACGAAATGTCAAACAGATAAATGCCCTATAAAACATGCTAAAAACAATCAAAACGTTCATATAAACCCATAAGAAGGCTATATTATTCTTCAATTATCTAAAAATCAATTTGATTGTGCAAAAACTTTCATATTTAAAAAAATTCCCCATGGCTATAATGCGAAACTAAACTTCTAACTGTGTAAAGCTACCTTATCGTTGTCGGTTTCAACCTTCTCGATAAAGCACACAAAGTCCGCGTACAACACGAAAGGGACTCTCACCATTGCCTCGTGCAATTTTTGTCCTAAAATTTTGACAATATGTAGCTGAAAAGTGACAACCTAAGTCCTCCATAGATATTGAAGACGACAATATTCTGGGAAATCCTTCTTATACAACCTTTATATATGCAGAGTGTATGATTTACTTAAATTGTATGGACATTGGAAGACCAGGGGGGTCTAACCCTCATTTAAGCGGTCTCAGGTAGGTTTTCACTATATATTTTGAATATCTAACTGGCACTGTGGGCGCTCTGTAAACATGAAAGACGGGAAGTGTACACAAATTCCTTTTAGTCATGTTTGTATCTTCCTATTCACTAAATGTCTGCATAATATTAGAAGGATTGAGAGATCAGGGGCTCTCACCATTGCCCTGTGCCCTTTGTCCTGAAATTTTGATATTTTTTAGCTGAAAAGTGACAATATAAGCCCTCCGTAGATATCGAATATGACAGTATTCTGGGAAATCCTTCTAATACAACTTTATATATACAGAGTCTTTGATTTAGGTAAATTGTATTGACATTGAAAGACCAGGGGTGTCTCACCCTCATTTAAGCGCTCTCGGGTAGGTTTTCACTATATATTTTGAATATCTAACTGGCACTTTGGGCGCTCCGTAAACATGAAAGACAGGACTTGTACACAAATTCCTTTTAGTCACGTTTGTATCTACCTATTGACTAAATTTCTGCATAATATTAGAAAGATTGAGAGATCAGGGGCCTCTCACCATTGCCCTTTGGCCTTTGTCTTAAAATTTTGATATTTTTTAGCTGAAAAGTGACAATAAAAGTCCTCCATAGATATCGAATATGACAGTATTCTGCAAAATCCTTCTAATACAACATTTATATATACAGAGTCTATGGTTTAGGTAAATTGTATGGACATTGAAAGACCAGGGGGTCTCACCCTCATTTAAGCGGTCTCAGGTAGGCACTTTGGGCGCTCCGTAAACATGAAAGAAAGGAAGTGTACACAAATTCCTCTTAGTCACGTTTGTAACTAACTAACTAACTAACTAATTTTATTCAGTATAAAATCCAGTACAAAAGGATCATCGCTGAAACACATAAACACATATAAAAAACATATTCAAAACAAAAATAAAACATAACAGACAACAATTTTGACACTTATAACAAGCAAGAGACAAAACTCAAATTTCAACACGTTTGTATCTACCTATTGACTAAATGTCTGCATAATATTAGAAAGATTGAGATTGTGCACACAAACAATTTTAAAATTTCACATAGGCAATGTTAGAATACAGGGTTAAAAAATCAAAAGTATGTAAGAATAAATTTCAGAAACAGACCGAGATTTAAAATAGTCCAAAAGTTATATATAGAATTTATAAGAATCCACAAATAGCTAATTCCACTACGCGATTGAATGATTTTCACGTTTATGGTTCAACGCATTTTGTAATTCATAATAGAAATATATCATAATGACATGAAATAGAACAATATCATACTTACGGGATCTTATAAAGTACAGAGTCACGTTATAAGAACCAAAGAAACACAAAAAGTTGCATATACAAAACACACCACCAAGAAATGAAAGACAATACAAATATATTGACAGGATGTATAAGTACTGAGCCACGTCAAATATTACACAAAACAATCCAACAGAAAAAGTAATAATATTAATAGAACAAATACAAATGAAAGACATTAAAACACGTTGTTAAGATGATAAACAACATCAGTACGCAGAATATACACATCAAGACCATCATGATGTATTATTTGTGAAGTTGATACAGGAGTATTTATCAACAAGGTCTTGGTACCTTCCGATGAACATTTTTAGAAAAAGGACGAGATGTTCCTTGATATACCCCTGGTTCATCAACTTTCTACTCAGACACTGAGGACGTTTTACAAAGTCTGAGTAGGAGTTGCAAGCTCTTGAATATCGAATAAGATGGGAAATATATATCCCATATGCAGGTGAAGTTGGTATATTGCTACTAAGGTGGGGGAAATTTATTATTTCAAAATTAAAATCGTCTCGTTCGTCATAGATTCTGATACTGAGATGACTGTGTAAGTCAAATTCGAGATAAAAGTCTAAAATTGAAGCGGAGGAAGCCGTGTCTGTTGTTTCTTTAATTTCTAGTTCTGGGGAATATATTAATGGAATCCAATCAAAAAAGTTCGGATTGTTCATGGAAAGAACAACATCAATATATCTGAAAGTGAAATTAAATAATCTGGATTCTTTGATCCTCTTGTTTTTGACAAGTGTCTGGAGGAACTCCGATTCATATGAAAATAAGAAGAGGCGCACAGTTTGTTCCCATAGGAATGCCGACAATTTGTTGTAAAAGTCTACCTCGAAACTCAACAAATATGTTGTCGATAAGAAACTCCAGCAAACTGACCATTTGTTCTTCTGTGTAGCATGGTTTACCTTTCTGTTTGTCACTATTAACGAAATATGCCTTATAAAATCCAAAAGTAATAAATTTATAGCGTAAACAACCATTTTTATATTGAAAGGCATTGTGGATGATTTCTTTTAGGCGATTTTTCAATTTCACATGGGGAATGGTGGTATACAGGGTTGAAAAATCAAACGTTTTGATAGGTCTAATTTCAGAAAAAGACCGAGATTTAAAATTGTCTAGAAGTTCTTTAGAATTTTTAAGAATCCACATATGGTTAATACCACTACGCGAGTAAACAGTTTCACAGTATTTCTGAAAACCCTCTTTCACTGCGGACAGAATTTTAGTCAATCTAATGGACAATTCTTTACGAATAGTTGCTAACAAAAAGTACCAGGTTTAAAATATAATACGCCATACGCGCGTTCCGTCCACACAAGACTAACCAGTGACAATCTGAGGAAAAAAGATAGAAACCCAAAACAAGTAAAAAGTTGAAGAGCATTGAGGACCAAAAGTTCCAAAGAGTTGTGCCAAATACGGCTAAGGTTTTCTGCCTGGGAAAACAACATTCTTATTATTTAGAATAATTTATACTTGTAAACAGATGTTTTTTAAATGACTATATAATAGATATACATGATAAAACCGGTGACTAACTACAGAATAAAAACGGATGCATAAAACAACCTAAACCAGCACATAAATATTCACAGCCGAGTTAGCCAAATCGATAAATGCACACAAAGTGACGTCACATTTGAATTTAGGATAGAATTCAAGACTAGGTTTATAATACTGATATAACATTTATTAATAACAATGAAAATTACAATACTAATTAATATCAAACAGTGGTAGCATGTGATAATTAATTGTATTATCTAGCTATGTCGGTGTTTCTTCTAATTCAAACTGTTAACCAAACATATCGTATAAACTTAGTTGAACCAAACTGAAATCTAAAAATTAACTGAATGATTAATATCTTTGCCCTAACACACGAATACGAAAGAAAATAATACGATTTACAACTACAAACAATAAGACATTTGACAAAATCCGATGAGAATAACAAATATAACATCAAAACTAAATAAATGAATGTGGGATAGAAAAGTACAGTGACAAGTCTTATAGCAATGCTAATTCACACTCAGAAAAACAGTCACAATCGGGAATAATTCACGTTCGTTAAATAAAAGATCAGACGACGTAATGATCAATCCCAATCTAACATGTGGTTTAAAAAAGCCTTTAATAGTTAGTTTGGACAAATACACACCGTATGGATCTACCAATTCGTGATAGTGTCAATCAAATTAACGGAGTATCAATTTTAATCTGTCCTCCTCGTACCTTTGTGGATCGGCTTCTGCATAAGGAGCACACTCCTGTATATAAAGTCCGTATAGTGTGTATAAGCACGAGAATAAACAGCTGCGCCATGAACGCATGATACGCCCGACGTCTTATGTGGAAGTCTTATGTAATAATCATAAATAGTTTATGAGAAAGTTTTAAGCAATAACCATATATTGTTTTAGAGACACGGCGGGACATGTAGAAAAACCCTCCCCCTTTTTTACAAAATACTCAATAACTCAAAAATGAAATTTCGAATCATCACCAAAAAGTATACAGATATTGAGATTAATATAACTAAGAAGTGTTTAAAGTTTTAAGTCATAATCAAGAATCGTTTTTGAGATACAGTGCGACATGTGTAAAAAACACCCCCCTGTTTTAGTTATAAAGTGCCGTAACTCAAAAAGTTTAAATCTTATTTTCACCAAAAAGTATACAGATCATTTGACCATCATAAGAAACAACTATATTAAGTTTCATGAAATTTGGATAAGTCGTTCTCAAGTTACGATGCGACATGTTTATGCAGAACAGACGGACAGACGGACGGACAGACAGACAGATAGACGGACGGACGGACACCGGACATTTGTATACCATAATACGTCCCGTCAAAATTTTGACGGGCGTATAAAAACGTATCAATTGAGATATGTAAACACCATACACAGTGTCAGAGGGTATGTTACTACTGTTAACACGTGATAAACAATAGAAATTCGACCAATGCCGTAATGTTATTTTCATTTTAGTGTACGAACAATGAGATTACCTATAGTCCTTTAGATTCTGTAGCAACCGGGAGGTGGTGTAGACTGCTTTGCTAATACAGATGTCACTAATTTGTCACGGATGTTTTTAGGTCTTCTGAAGGCTATGACTGGTGATGAGGAAACTACTTTCTTTAGATTGAGTTATTTTCAATTATTTTCCAATGCTTCTGAACAATGTATAACACATTTTGAAAATCAGGATGGTAAGCGAGTACAAGAGGTGTTCTTCTGACTTCTTTATTCTTATCCTTGTACTCTAGAAGCTCTTGGCGACTAGTTTTGATTGCTCTTTCGAAAGCTGTATCAATGATGTTGTTATTGTATCCTCGAAGAACTAGATGATTACGTAGTTGTCCAAGTGTAGCATTTTGCTTATTTTCGGTAGAGCATATTCTTTTGATTCGCAATGCCTGGCTGAATGGGGTACAACGGGAGCAGTGTTTAGGATTGCAACTTGTAGGAGAAAGGAATTGATGTGTGTCTGTTGTTTTTGTTTTGGTATGAAGGTCTGTTATAATGGTTCTGTTCTGGATGTAACTCGTAGTATCAGTGAAGTCTATTTTTTCCATAGATGTTACTTATGTAAATTTAATTGAATGATGAAAAGACTTACAGTGTTCTAGAAATTCATTATTTGCTACTATTAATCATTCGTGTTTATAGGTCGAGTTATCTCGCCTACCACAATATTGATAATTCGCAATTATATTATTTCTGTAATAACAAATTAAATCTATAGTTCGTATCTAAATATATATATATATATACATTGATGGCGATCCGATGGATACATCTGTTGTAGAGTTGTCACTGACTCAGACGTACTTATGAATATAATTATTTTCTGTGACTGTATATTACATTAATTTGTAGGATCCTTTACTATAGATAATTTAGCTGATCTGTAACAATAACATCTTCATGCCTTATATATTATGTACTGTAGTACGCCGCTAGATTAAAACTGACGTGGAAAGGTAACACATGCCCACCGAAAGCTCTTTTTTGAGAGCCCAGGTGGTCGTGTGGTCTAGCGGGACGGCTGCAGTGCAGGCGATTTGGTGTCACGATATCACAGTAGCATGGGTTCGAATCCGGCGAGGGAAGAACCAAAAATTTGCGAAAGCAAATTTACAGATCTAACATTGTTGGGTTGATGATTAGACGAGTTGTATATATATATATATATAAGGAAATGTGTGACAATAACATCATTGATATAGATACTTTCAAATATTTAAAACCTGAAAATTCAAAACCTGGGCGATTCTACCTGCTCCCTAAAATTCATAAACCTGGTAACCCAGGTAGACCAATCGTCTCAGCTAATGGTCATCCCACCGAAAAAATATCCGAATTCGTTGATTACTATCTTCGACCACATGTAGAAAACTTGCCATCTTTTATTAAAGATTCTACAGATTACTTACTAAAGATGCAGGATTTAAACCCTCTACCTGCCAATACTACTCTTGTCACTATGGATGTCACCTCTCTCTATACGAATATTCCCCATGCGGATGGTATTGAAGCATGTAGAGAAGTTTGGGACTCTCGATCTCTTAAAATTCCAC
Source organism: Mytilus edulis (assembly GCA_019925275.1). Taxonomy (NCBI): domain Eukaryota; kingdom Metazoa; phylum Mollusca; class Bivalvia; order Mytilida; family Mytilidae; genus Mytilus; species Mytilus edulis. The sequence goes on from CM034361.1 coordinate 7,785,349, forward strand.
CTACTGATTGCTTAGTTGAAATGTTCAAGGAGAACACTATTTACAGACAAATGGCACTGCTATGGGTACAAAAATGGCTCCATCTTATGCCAATATATTCATGGGTAAATTTGAAAAGCAACTGCTGGAATGCTCCATCGAAAAACCGCTTTCCTGGTATCGATTTATTGATGACGTTGACATGAAATGGGACAAGGGAGACCAAAAATTACAAACTTTTATAACAAATGCTAACAATCAACACCCTACCATTAAATTCACCCATGAAACATCTAATTCCACCATAAACTTCCTTGATACATCTAGCACCCTCTCTGTAGGTATAATAAACACAGATATATACTCTAAACCTACAGATACTCATCAATACTTGTCGCCTGAAAGTTGCCATCCTCCACACTGCACGAAGAGCATTCCATACAGACAAGCTCTCAGAATAAGGCGAATCTGCTCCTCTGAAGACACTGCAAAACAACGTCTGGGGCAGCTTAAAGGACATTTGAAAAGAAGGGGATATAAACACAAAAACATCAAAAATAGTTTTCGAAAAGCGGAATCCATCCCCAGAAGCAGTCTGCTAACTTACAAAGATAAACAGAAAAGTAAAAGAATCCCATGTGTGCTCACCTACCATCCATGCCTGAGAAATACTTTCAAGACCATTCGTGATCATTGGACAGCAATCGAGAAACACTCGAAGTTATCCAAAATCTTTCCTGAGCCTCCCATGATTGCCTTCAAACAACCTAATAGCCTGAGAAATATACTTGTCCGTGCTGACCTTTCCAAACCTAACCATACTGTAGGTAATTGTCAGCCTTGTGGGGATAAGCGCTGCAAATGTTGCAATCAATTGCAGCATTCATCAACATTTCACAGTAAGACCACAGAAAAGACATACAAGATCTTCTGCAATGTCAACTGCAAAAGCTCAAACGTGATTTACGTTCTTGAGTGTCCTAGATGTGGTCTCCAATATGTTGGTGAATCTATGCAGCCATTTCACAAACGCCTCAATGGCCACAGGAGTGACCTCACAAAAAAAACCGTATATTCCTGTCAGCCAACATTTCAGGTTACCAGATCACAATCTGAAAGATTTTGATCACATGAAGATCCTTGTGATCGAACAGGATTGTACATGGCAAAATAGGCAAAGAGAAAATCGGGAGAGGTTTTGGATAAAAACACTGGGTGTCCTCCATCCAGATGGAATCAATAGAAAGAAATAATTAAATTTACAGTCTAGTGTTTATATTATTATATTCAGGATTTTGGATTAAAATCAATCGACCAAAACTTACCTGTATTATTAGTGATCTATGTTTACACCTTATACATTATATCTTATTATTGTTAAAACTTTTGTCACCGAAGAAGGCCATTTGTTGAGCCGAAATATTTGCAATTATTGTATAATTTATATCATCTGTTCAGTTTTTCCATCTTTGCGCAATGATATTCAACACTTTTTAGTGTTTTGTTTTCCATCTATTTATCGGTATTGTTACACAATCTTTCAGACTCATATATATATATATAATATATACAATTCGTCTAAACATCAACCCAACAATGTTAGATCTGTAAATTTGCTTTGTATATATATATATATATATATAATATATACAATTCGTCTAAACATCAACCCAACAATGTTAGATCTGTAAATTTGCTTTCGCAAATTTTTGGTTCTTCCCTCCCCGGGATTCGTACCCATGCTACTGTGATATCGTGACACCAAATAGCCTGCACTGCAGCCGTCCCGCTAGACCACACGACCACCTGGGCTCCCAAAAAAAGAGCTTTCGCTGGCCGTGTGTTACCTTTCCTCGTCAGTTTTAATCTAGCGGCGTACTACAGTACATGATATATAAGGCATGAAGATGTTATTGTTAGAGATCAGCTAAATTATCTATAGTAAAGGATCCTACAAATTAATGTAATATACAGTCACAGAAAATAATTATATTTATAGCTACGTCTGAGTCAGTGACAACTCTATAACAGATGTATCCATCGGATCGCCATCAATGATGGTGATACATGGCTATGTACATAATGTATATACAATTCGTCTAAACATCAACCCAACAATGTTAGATCTGTAAATTTGCTTTCGCACATTTTTGGTTCTTCCCTCGCCGGGATTCGAACCCATGCTACTGTGATATCGTGACACCAAATCGCCTGCACTGCAGCCGTCCCGCTAGACCACACGACCACCTGGGCTCTCAAAAAAAGAGCTTTCGCTGGCCGTGTGTTACCTTTCCTCGTCAGTTTTAATCTAGCGGCGTACTACAGTACATGATATATAAGGCATGAAGATGTTATTGTTACAGATCAGCTAAATTATCTATAGTAAAGGATCCTACAAATTAATGTAATTTACAGTCACAGAAAATAATTATATTTATAAGTACGTCTGAGTCAGTGACAACTCTACAACAGATGTATCCATCGGATCGCCATCAATGATGGTGATACATGGCTGTGTACATAATGTATATACAATTCGTCTAAACATCAACCCAACAATGTTAGATCTGTAAATTTGCTTTCGCAAATTTTTGGTTCTTCCCTCGCCGGGATTCGAACCCATGCTACTGTGATATCGTGACACCAAATCGACTGCACTGCAGCCGTCCCGCTAGATCACACGACCACCTGGGCTCTCAAAAAAAGAGCTTTCGCTGGCCGTGTGTTACCTTTCCTCGTCAGTTTTAATCTAGCGGCGTACTACAGTACATGATATATAAGGCATGAAGATGTTATTGTTACAGATCAGCTAAATTATCTATAGTAAAGGATCCTACAAATTAATGTAATATACAGTCACAGAAAATAATTATATTTATAAGTACGTCTGAGTCAGTGACAACTCTACAACAGATGTATCCATTGGATCGCCATCAATGATGGTGATACATGGCTGTGTACATAATGTATATACAATTCGTCTAAACATCAACCCAACAATGTTAGATCTGTAAATTTGCTTTCGCAAGTTTTTGGATTCGAACCCATGCTACTGTGATATCGTGACACCAAATCGCCTGCACTGTAGCCGTCCCGCTTTTTTTTTTTTTTTTATCTTAATTAAAATCAAACATCATATTATACAAATAAAACAAAATATAAAATCAATTGTCCTTGATTGTTCTCATTATATACTATATACTATACTTTGTATTCACAATACTATCAATTCACATTTCAGTTACACAATAATTATTACAATTTAAAGACTAGTACATTGTCTGTTTCTTCTAACAACGGGTTATCCATTACAAACTTTTTTTGAAATATATGACTCATATTATGACTTTGACAGATATAGACATACATAAACATCAACCCAACAATGTTAGTATATATATATATATATATATATATATATATATATATATATATATATATTATATATTGAAAAAAAAACAGAACAATTCAATCATGATATTTTACATTTTTATATGTAATCCATTATCACCAAGTTAGCTCAACCTTAAATCTAAAGGTGAAAAAGCTTAACATTTTTTTGTTTTTTTTGTAATTGTTTTATGTAAAGTACGAAAACGCCTCATTTCAAAGATGTGCTCAACTTTTGCAATCTTTAAATGCACGCATGTTTGAGTTGGATGTTGTCTTTCTAGACTCAATATGTAATCGTGTTTAACATATTATGAATTTCTCATTTGACATCGTATACTTAAAAAAGAGTATTCCAGAAAAGTTTCAGTAAACCACATCAGACACTACACAAAATGCAAAAAAAACATAAAGAATGCACCGTATTCGAAGGAGGTCCGCTTAACTGTTAACAAAATTTAAAATTTTGGAAATACTAAGGCTTTTCTACCTCAAGCATAGAATACCTTAGCTGGATTTGGCAAAACTTTTAGGAATTGTGGTGCTGATCACCAATATATAGTACTGAACCAGTCCATGTTTTATATGTACCATAACATTAATCCGTGACGTAGTACACAGAACACATGATTCCGAACTCTTCACCTTTAACCGCATGTATTGGCATTATTGATGTATTGGTTATTTCTATTATTACTGTTTAAGGAAATCAATGCTAGGACTGCATACAATAATCCTATTAAATTGCCAAATATCAAAGTACAAGGATAAAGGCTGTGTATTTTCTATAAAATTTCCATATGTTTAGCATTGAATCAGCACAAGGGTACATAATCCTTAAGAGTATTCATTAATGCGATATACTTTATCGACTGAGATTAAAAGCTTCAGTGTTGCTATTTACTTAAAGTTTGACCTATCATATGTGGTGAACATAGAGAATAATACATGGCAAAATCCGTATCATATGTCGTATCATCCCGAGACATCAATATCAGCCCAAGGGCCTTTAGGCCCGAGGGGTGATATTGGTCGAGGGTGATACGGCATGTGATACGGATTTTGCCATGTATTATACGCTTTATCATATATTTCAACAGAAGAGTATTATATTATATGAGCTGTTTTCTGATCCATAGCACTGGGTTACCTTCAGTTCTACTTTTGTCTTGTTTCAAAGGCCTTAAAAGAACTGCTCAATTACTTATCCGAAGCACCTGGGTTACCTTACAATTTGCGTGCTGTTGTTTTGTATTTTTCATAGTTTTATTTAGTCCATTTAGTGTGCCAAAAAATATGAAAACTTGACGTTCGTGACGTCACATACAATGTGAAAACTCGACGTTCGTGACGTCACATACCAAACAATGACGTCATTCAAAAAATTTACCTACTTTTTTTTTTTTTACATACTTTATGTAAAAAAAAAAAAAGAAAAAAAAGTAGGGGTGTGATAAAAGGTATGCGATAAAGGGTGCGCATCAAAGTTGCGCGATATGGATTAAACAGCAGGCTATTTATCACATATGCAAAACTACTGTATTTACTACTAAACATATGATAAAATGATATAATGATGTCTAACAATGTCATGATGATATTACAATGTCAAGATGATATTACAATGTCATGATGATATTACAATGTCAAGATGATATTACAATGTCATGATGATATTACAATGTCAAAATGATATGGGTTTTTATATTGATGTCTTACAATGTCATGATGATACAGGTTTTATATTGATGTCTTACAATGTCATGATGATATCATCATGACATTGTGAGACATCAATATAAAAACCTGTATCATCATGACATTGTAAGACATCAATATAAAAACCTGTATCATCATGACATTGTAAGATATCAATATAAAACCTGTATCATCATGACATTGTAAGACATCAATATAAAAACCTGTATCATCATGACATTCTGAGACATCAATATAAAACCTGTATCATCATGACATTGTAAGATATCAATATAAAACCTGTATCATCATGACATTGTGAGACATCAATATAAAACCTGTATCATCATGACATTGTGAGACATCAATATAAAAACCTGTATCATCATGACATTGTAAGACATCAATATAAAACCTGTATCATCATGACATTGTGAGACATCAATATAAAACCTGTATCATCATGACATTGTAGACATCAATATAAAACCTGTATCATCATGACATTGTGAGACATCAATATAAAACCTGTATCATCATGACATTGTAAGACATCAATATAAAACCTGTATCATCATGACATTGTGAAGACATCAATATAAAAACCTGTATCATCATGACATTGTAAGACATCAATATAAAAACCTGTATCATCATGACATTGTAAGACATCAATATAAAAACCTGTATCATCATGACATTGTAGACATCAATATAAAACCTGTATCATCATGACATTGTAAGACATCAATATAAAACCTGTATCATCATGACATTGTAGATATCAATATAAAAACCTGTATCATCATGACATTGTAAGACATCAATATAAAACCTGTATCATCATGACATTGTAGACATCAATATAAAAACCTGTATCATCAGACATTGTAAGACATCAATATAATAACATTTCATCAGACATTGTAGACATCAATATAAAAACCTGTATCATCATGACATTGATAAAATATATAACCTGTATCATATACATTGTAAAATCAATATAAAACTGTATCATAGACATTTAAGAATCAATATAAAAACCTGTATCATCATGACATTGTGAATCATATAAAAACCTTAAATTAGACATTGTAGAAAAAAAAAACTTATCATCATGAATAAAATATAAACCTGTATCATCACATGAACATTTAACATAATAAAACCTGTATCATCATGACATTGTAAATAATATAAAACCTTTAATCATGCATTTAACATCATATAAATGTGTCATATAATTGAAATCAATATAAAACTGTATACATAATAATTATTAAATGACATCATAAAAATCTGTACATCATGAATTTAGACATAATATAAAAATGTATCATCATACTTGTAACATCATATAAAACTGTCATCATGACTGAGACATATAAAAAAACCTGTATCATATACATGTGATAAATAAAAATGACATATGAATGAGTAAATCAAATAAATGTATCATCATGAATTGTAAGAATCAATAAAACATTACATCATAAATCTATAAATTATAAGACTTTAAAACATATGTACAGTATCATATAAAAATATGCTATCATCATGACATTAGAACAATATAAATGTATCATCATGACATGTAGAATCAATATAAAATGTATCATCATGCATGTAACAAATATAAATGTATCATCATGACATGTAACATTATAAATTATATCTGACATTTGAGATCAATTAAAACCTTCATCAGACATGTAACATATTAATGTTCATCAGAATTTAGAACATATAAAACTTATCATCATGACATTGTAGAATAATTAAACCTGTATCATCATGAATTGAGAATCATATAAAACCTTTATATGCATTTAAATCAATATAAAATGTATCATCTACATTGTAGACATCATATAAACTATATCAGAATTTAGATACATTCTGTTCATATGACTGTAAGAATCATATAAACGTTTATATTGTGACTCAATTAAATACATTAATTGAGTCTAAATGTCATATGACATTTAATATAAATGTCATATGACATTTTATATACTACATAGACTGTGAACATATATAAAACCTTACATTACATTGTAGTCATATAATGTTCACATGCATGTAACAATTAATGTTCACATGACATTGTAGTTATATATGTTCATCATGACATGTAACATATATAAATTTCACATGCATGTAACATAATATATGTTCAATGCATTGTAAGTTTAATTGTTACATGCATGTGATACATTAATGTTCACTGAATTGTAAACATATTAAAGTTCTATGACATGTGACATAATATACGTTATATGATTTAAATCATATAAACTTATATATGATTTAAATTATAAATACATTAATTGTACACAATATAAACGTTTTATATTGTGCACAATTAAAACGTTTATATTGAATCTTAAATGTCATATGAATAAGATATTATAAACCTGATATCAGTATTTGATCTAAATGTATATATACATTTAAGATCTTAAACTGATATCAGTTTAAGATTCTTAAACTGTATCATTTATGACATTTAAATTTAAATGTTCACATGCATTGTACATTATAATGTTACAGCTGAGAACATTAATGATCTCACAATGTAGAATCATTTTATATTGATGTTCAAATCATGATATCAGTTAACATCATTAAATGTACATGATTGTAAGTTATATATTTCAATGCATGTGAACATATATATATGTCTCACATTCTGAGATACAGTTTAAATGTACATCATGATGTAAGTTAATATACTTACATCATGATGTAAGTTAATTATGTTCACATGCATGAGACATAATTGTTCTCAATGTTGAATCATTAATTGATTCTACAATGTAGAACATTTTAATGTTCACATGCATGTGAACATTATATATGTTCACATGCATGTGATCATTTATATTGATGTAAATTAAAACGTATATTGACATTTGAGAACATTAATGTTCACATGCATTACAGATATAGTCATCATGACATTGTAGACATCAATATAAAACCTGTATCATCATGACATTGTAGACTCAATATAAAACCTGTATCATCATGACATTGTAGACATATATAAACCTGTCATCATGACATTGTAGACATCAATATAAAACCTGTTCATCATGACATGTAGAATCAATATAAAATGTATCATCATGAATTGTAAGTATCAATATAAAACTGTATCATCATGACATTGTAAATATCAATATAAAAACCTGATCATCATGACATTGTGAGACATCATATAAAACCTGTATCATCAGGACATTGTGAGACTCAATATAAAACCTTATCATCATGACTTGTAGACATCATATAAAACCTTATCATCATGACATTGTAAACATCAATATAAAACCTGTATTATAATTGAGTCTTAAACTGATCTCATGATTGTAAATTTTAAACTTATCTCATGCATGTGAACATTAATATAAACTGTTCATCATGACATTGTGAGAACAATATAAATGTTCATCATGCATTGAACATTTATATAATCTTACAATGCATTGAGATACATATATATTAATTGATTCACAATGTCAGATGATACAAGTTTTAAAACTGATACATCTATACATGATCAATGATATACAGGTTTTATAATTATGTCATCTCACAATGTATGAATACAGTTTTATAATTGTATCATCAATGTCATGATAGATACATTAACTTTATATGACATGTCTGATGACAATCAATATAGATACAGGTTATTATATTGATGTCATCAAAGTCATGAAGATACAGGTTTATATTGATGTCTCAAAGTCATGATGATACAGGTTTTATTATGACATGTCAGATATACATTTATTGATCATACATGTCATGAGATACATTTATAAAATTGATTCATGACAATGTCATGATGATACAGGTTAAATATGTTCAATCATGATGATCAGTTTTACAGATGTAATGTCATGATGATACAGGTTTTATATTGATGTCTCACAATGTCATGATGATAACAGGTTTTATATTGATGTCTCAAATGTCATGATGATACAGGTTTATATTGATGTCTCACAATGTCATGATGATACAGTTTTATATTGATGTCTTACAATGTCATGATGATACAGTTTTATATTGATGTCTCACAATGTCATGATGATACAGGTTTTTATATTGATGTCTCAGCAATGTCATGATGATACAGGTTTTATATTGATGTCTTAAATGTCATGATGATACAGGTTTTATATTGATGTATCTACAATGTCATGATGATACAGGTTTTATATTGATGTCTCACAATGTCATGATGATACAGGTTTTATATTGATGTCTCACAATGTCATGATGATACAGGTTTTTATATTGATGATCTTACAATGTCATGATGATACAGGTTTTTATATTGATGTCTTACAATGTCATGATGATACAGGTTTTATATTGATGTCTTACAATGTCATGATGATACAGGTTTTATATTGATGTCTCAGAATGTCATGATGATACAGGTTTTATATTGATTCTTACAATGTCATGATGATACAGGTTTTTATATTGATGTCTCACAATGTCATGATGATACAGGTTTTTATATTGATGTCTTACAATGTCATGATGATACAGGTTTTATATTGATGTCTCACAATGTCATGATGATACAGGTTTTATATTGATGTCTCACAATGTCATGATGATACAGGTTTTATATTGATGTCTTACAATGTCATGATGATACAGGTTTTATATTGATGTCTCACAATGTCATGATGATACAGGTTTTTATATTGATGTCTTACAATGTCATGATGATACAGGTTTTATATTGATATCTTACAATGTCATGATGATACAGGTTTTATATTGATGTCTTACAATGTCATGATGATACAGGTTTTATATTGATGTCTCACAATGTCATGATGATACAGGTTTTATATTGATGTCTCACAATGTCATGATGATACGGTTTTTATATTGATGTCTTACAATGTCATGATGATACAGGTTTTATATTGATGTCTTACAATGTCATGATGATACAGGTTTTATATTGATCTTCACAATGTCATGATGATACAGGTTTTATATATTGATGTCTCTACAATGTCATGATGATACAGGTTTTTATATTGATGTCTTACAATGTCATGATGATACAGGTTTTATATTGATGTCTCACAATGTCATGATGATACAGTTTTATATTGATGTCTTACAATGTCATGATGATACAGGTTTTTATATTGATATCTTACAATGTCATGATGATACAGGTTTTATATTGATGTCTCAAATGTCATGATGATACAGGTTTTATATTGATGTCTCACAATGTCATGATGATACAGGTTTTTATATTGATGTCTTACAATGTCATGATGATACAGGTTTTATATTGATTCTACAATGTCATGATGATACAGGTTTTTATATTGATGTCTTACAATGTCATGATGATACAGGTTTTTATATTGATGTCTCACAATGTCATGATGATACAGGTTTTATATTGATGTCTCACAATGTCATGATGATACAGGTTTTATATTGATGTCTCACAATGTCATGATGATACAGGTTTTTATATTGATGTCTTACAATGTCATGATGATACAGGTTTTATATTGATGTCTTACAATGTCATGATGATACAGTGTTTATATTGATTCTCACATGTCATGATGATACAGGTTTTATCATTGATGTTACAATGTCTGATGATACAGGTTTTATATTGATGTCTTACAATGTCATGATGATACAGGTTTTTATATTGATGTCTTACAATGTCATGATGATACAGGTTTTTATATTGATGTCTTACAATGTCATGATGATACAGGTTTTTATATTGATGTCTTACAATGTCATGATGATACAGGTTTTATATTGATGTCTCACAATGTCATGATGATACAGGTTTTTATATTGATGTCTCACAATGTCATGATGATACAGGTTTTTATATTGATGTCTACAATGTCATGATGATACAGGTTTTTATATTGATGTCTTACAATGTCATGATGATACAGGTTTTATATTGATGTCTCACAATGTCATGATGATACAGGTTTTATATTGATGTCTCACAATGTCATGATGATACAGGTTTTATATTTATGTCTTACAATGTCATGATGATACAGGTTTTATATTGATGTCTTACAATGTCATGATGATACAGGTTTTTATATTGATGTCTACAATGTCATGATGATACAGGTTTTATATTGATATCTTACAATGTCATGATGATACAGGTTTTTATATTGATGTCTTACAATGTCATGATGATACAGGTTTTTATATTGATGTCTACAATGTCATGATGATACAGGTTTTATATTGATGTCTTACAATGTCATGATGATACAGGTTTTATATTGATTCTTACAATGTCATGATGATACAGGTTTTATATTGATGTCTCACAATGTCATGATGATACAGGTTTTTATATTGATGTCTTACAATGTCATGATGATACAGGTTTTTATATTGATGTCTTACAATGTCATGATGATACAGGTTTTATATTGATTCTTACAATGTCATGATGATACAGGTTTTTATATTGATGTCTTACAATGTCATGATGATACAGGTTTTATATTGATGTCTTACAATGTCATGATGATACAGGTTTTATATTGATGTCTCACAATGTCATGATGATACAGTTTTTATATTGATTCTTACAATGTCATGATGATACAGGTTTTATATTGATGTCTCACAATGTCATGATGATACAGGTTTTTATATTGATGTCTTACAATGTCATGATGATACAGGTTTTATATTGATGTCTCACAATGTCATGATGATACAGGTTTTTATTGATGTCTCACAATGTCATGATGATACAGGTTTTATATTGATGTCTTACAATGTCATGATGATACAGGTTTTATATTGATGTCTTACAATGTCATGATGATACAGGTTTTATATTGATGTCTTACAATGTCATGATGATACAGGTTTTATATTGATGTCTTACAATGTCATGATGATACAGGTTTTATATGATGTCTTACAATGTCATGATGATACAGGTTTTATATTGATGTCTCACAATGTCATGATGATACAGGTTTTATATTGATTTCTTACAATGTCATGATGATACAGGTTTTATATTGATGTCTTACAATGTCATGATGATACAGGTTTTATATTGATATCTTACAATGTCATGATGATACATGTTTTATATTGATGTCTCACAATGTCATGATGATACAGGTTTTTATAATGATGTCTTACAATGTCAAGATATTTTATAATGTCTTGCAATTTCATGCTGATATGGGTTTTATGATGATGTCTGACAATGTCATGAATGATTTACTCCTCCTTGTAAATATTTTTTATACAATTATCTGAGCATTGAAGACCCTTTGTCTGCCTTAGTCTGTTGTCTGCTCTTTGGTCGGGTTGTTGTCACTTTGACATATTCCCCATTTCCGTTCTCAACTTTATATATATTTTTTTATTTTGCTGTTTTAGAGCAACAGTTGTAGAAAGCCATGATGTTTTTTGGACAAACATAGTCAACAACCCTCAGCAAACAGGAACAACCGGATGTAACAACACGTGAACAGAGACCTAATGACAACCTGGCCACAGACCTAGAGCAAGGTCAAGCTCGTGATCAAGAAGGAAAAACAACAACGCCAAGAAATATCGCCAGTCGTCCAGATTTTAGTATTATTTCTGCGCTTGGAATAATTTTGAAACATTTTGTGTAGAAACATATAAAAGTTGTTGACAAAAAGATGTTCAGCATAACAAGGTTGTCAGATCTTATATCGCTCTATTGGTATCATTCTATATTAATGTGTCGGTTCTTTTAAAATATCCACCTAGCTTTCTCATATATCTGTCAGTAAATACTGTAATGGTAACATAACTGTTCGTCCCTTATTTATATTTCTGCATGTAAATGTCATGGGTAAAAAATCAATGTGAAGATCGTCGTTTTAAGGGTTGCGGTTACTTTTGTTTCCTTCTCGGAAGTCAACATCAATAAAAATACAAAAATGTACGCATCATTGAAAAATCATACAAGGACAGGAAAACTTTGATTGACGGTTTCGTATCTTTATATGTATCTCTTTGTTGTATAGAAAGAGACAAAACAAGTGGTCTTTTTCCGTGTAAAACGTAAACTGAAAGTACTGTACTTCCTTGTTTGCCTAAGTTAAGATATTATATCAGAAAACAGTTGACAGGTAAGGAAATCGGAATATTATATTTAGTAGATAGTTGTCTCTATGGCAATCATATACTCTTTTTTTTTGGCACAATCACAAGGTTATTTCTTTGCAGTTCTTACCTATATTGATATTCAAAATATTCTTGTCAAAACTCTCACTCCCACCTTCCCTTAGAGTGACACACAAAAATGCTATACCCTTTATTCCTTTGTTTTTGTGGTACCTTGTTTTAATGTTTTAAAGATTTTAATAAAAGTAAACTATACCATTTAGAAATATTTGTGATACAGTTAGATAATCCGTCAAAAATTAATGTTGGTTTGAACTAGGGTTTCAAAATATATTGTACATTACATCAATAAGAGGGATTAAGTGCTTTTATTTGCTTATTTAAACATGTTTGTCTGTGTATGCCTTTTGTTTTGTCTTTTTCTCCCTTTTGTTAATTCAGAAATCGAGATCGTGAATTGGGTAACATAGTAATATTAATTTACCCTGATATATTTATCCAACTTTTAAAAAAAGAACTTCCGAAAGTTCTCTCGTGTTATTTCTAAATAACTTGTGTGTTCTTTTTACATTTCTAGTATTTCGTTTTAATTAATCCACATGCTTTTATACCTTGGACGATTTTTTGCTTGACATAATTTATATGTACCCATTAGGCCACACCAATGTGATCCTTGTTCGACGGACCTGCCCGCACCTTTTTTTTTCAAAACAGAATTTTTTTATTTTTTTTTATATTCCCGCATCCGGAATTGTAAACATGTCCATTTCCCGCACCGTTTTTTTTTTGTAAATATTATAAAAAGATATCAACATTTGTTTTTAAAATCACAGTCTAACCTGTATATAACGATTTTAAACATAAAAGCACCCCACCACACTGTGTAAATATCTGTGAGAATATTTGTTTCAGCATGAAACCTATTTATCCAAAGTGGGAGTGCTTCGTATAAATTTATAACAGCGGAAATACCTGTAAAGAACAAAATTTGGTTTCTTTCCCCCATACTTATATTCCCTATCGAAAAATGTTCGTTGTTAGAATAAAGTACAGAGAACTTCTGAAGGATTTGCCTTCAACTGCAATTATATTGTATGCTGGCGAAACAAAACCATCCATAGCCGCTGCATGTGTATGCACATGTCCTGATTGATTCAGGGGTCTGTCGTTCAGCAGTTATCGTTTGTTGATGTTGTTCATTGGTATTTTTCCGTTTGGATATATAAATTAGATCGTTGGTTTTCCTGTTCGAAGTGTGTACGCTAATAATTTTGGGGTCCTTTATAGCTTGCTGTTTTGTCTGTATTAAAGTCCTGTGTAAAAGGCCGTACTTTGATCTGTGTTTGTTATTATCAGGTTGAGAACAACCCTCCCTCAGACAAGGGGTCATTTTACTGATGTAGAAAAGAAAATAGAAATACCAAGGATTTGTATAGTTCTTCTATACAAAATCTTTGAAAACTTAGAATTTTGTACTCAAAAAGAGGAGAGTTACATCATATTTTAAACAACTTTTTCTAAAAGAGGGGTCCACTTACATGACTTATTTGAATAATATTAAACTGCTAAAGTAAATGTGTTAATTTAACATGGTTAAAGTCCAGGAATATTACAAAATTCTTGGACATGTTTTGACCATTTAATACCAGATAACATATAGTTCTTTGAGAAAATATAAGCCCTTTTGTACAAACAAATATATTATAACTTATATTGATCCCTCATAAAAGGGATATTTATAACATTAAGGGGTTGCCTCCAAACTGATTATGATGGAGAACTGTCTCATTGTCAGTCACACATAATTTATTCTTGGTGAACTGGGAAAAAATACTTCAGAAATTAAAGAAATGTCAAAGTACAAGTGATAAATCAAGTTTTAATATGGTCAAAACCTACTATTTTATGTTTACAAACAAAAAAATATAATCACTCGCCTTTACTTTTCAAGCTTCGCCTCAAAAATTTGCAAATTAAAATTTTTTTTATTAAAATTTTCAAATCGCTCGCTCGCCCCAAATTTTGGAGTCCAAAAATCCGTAGAACAAGAAATTAAATTTATGTGGCCTTAGTATAGAAAAAATCATCCCATATACATTTGTACTATATAAAAATTAGAATTAAAAGAAAATGTGGTGCGCTCTAAGTGTCTCTTTGTAAATGGTTCAATAGACCACTTTCGAGTTCATCCGTCACCGGGAAAAAAACTCGTCAATTATGCGCGCCTTTATGACGTCATTTACCAGATAGAGGGGATCGCCTGTATCCCTGCACTATTTACGCCCAACAATCGTCTTAGTGATCGTCATTGTGCAGGATAAACTAGAAATAATGGTTGTTCTGTAGGTACTTAATGACAATTCCCCAATGACAGCAATGCTGATTGCCAATTTTGAGAATTCAATTTGCCGAATAATTCCAACCACTAGCTCAACATTGGAATGGAAGTGACGACGCCCCTAAACGCACAAATGACGTTCACTAAAACCACAGTATTTGACGGAAATGCATCGAACTCGAAAGTTGTCTATTGCTGTCTTATTGACGTTAACATATTTATATCGAACTTTTTTTTATAGAAATTGACGTTTTACCAAACCGGGAGAAAACGATAGCATATATATATAGCAAACAACACCCTTCGTGAGACAATACGATACACACAACAAAATTTACAATATATACTTGTGACACATCGACATTAAGTTAAGGCTGATCTTTTTTAATCATTTTCCGGACATGTAACCCGGAAACTACCGAACGTTCCCTAATCGTGTATATTATGTTGTTAATTTGAGAACTAAAGTGAAGTAAGTAAACACATTTTTTTACTTCCATTCTTCATTTTCTTTTAAATAGTCACATTTTGTCTATCTAATATATTTTATAATATTTCATTTCAAAATCAAAAGCTAGTTTGGTTTATTTGTTTGAGTTTTAAGGTATAGCAGATTTTTCTTCTTCTTTTTTCTTTCGACTAAAAGTCTTTGTAGTTATAATTATTATCTGCACTTGAACCAATCTTAACTTTGTCGGGACGTTACCAGTAATCATATATATATTATATACTTAGAAGTAAATACAGATAAATTGTATGTGTAATACAATCAATGGCAAGCGTGCTGTATCAGCCACCCGTGATGATATCGATATCAGCACGGTTGCAAAAGCTTTATCACACCTTTAATCTGTATGACGTCACGTCATCGATTGCTGTCACTGTTGCAAAGCTTTATCAAATCCCTAATCTGTATGACGTCATGCCAAACCTATAATCTGTTTTACGTCATTTCAAAACTCCTTATCTGTATGACGTCATGTCACATAAAAACATCTACTTATGGTAAATGTATATAATAAAGTGTATATGATATGGCTTTTTCAATATCACACACCGTATCAACCCTCAACCAATATAATCCCTCGAGCAGAGCTCTTGGGATTATATTAGTGTCTCGGGTTGATACAGATGCGATATTGAAAAAGCCATATGATATTCTCTATTTATTAACGTTAAATAATCTTTACTTTGTCGGGACGTTACCAGTAATCATATATAATTAACAATAAATAATCAAACTTGATGGCAGATCTTTTAAATGTCTCTATTCAATTTATTCACACTTTTTTTATAAACGAATATTAATGTTGTTTGCTTTTATTCTCTTTAAGTACAAAACGGACTTTTCTTCCCATCTTAGGTAGCATCAGAAACAAAATACAAATGTCCGTTTAGCCAAGTTATAAATTTAAAAGAGAAGTTTGACTGTAAATACCAATAGAATGTGTAAAAATAAACATTCCCTTTAAACTCAACAGAAATCCATAAATTAATTTTGTTAATTATATACACCCTGACAATGCGTCAAACCAAGCGTCATTTTCTATTCTGAAGTAAGTATTCAATACTAAAATAGAGTTTAATTGTTAAATGGCCAAAATAAATGAATTTTATTTAACTTAAAAAATAATATTGATAGTTTTCACAACCCGAAGTGAACTTTGTTTATACTACTTTCTATATTTTGAACTGTTAATGTACACTGCTAGCTGCGGAGCTACCATGAAGAAGGGAAGGTAATACTGCGTTATTTATACACTTCATCTTATTTGAATATTAACCAAAATTTGGAGATGAATAAACGTAATTCATACTAAATGTCGTTAAATAAATAAATTTGGTGTATTTACTGTTTTCTGATTGGTTAAAAGTGTTAGTTTTATTTTCAATGTTGTCAATTTTTATGGCGACGCACCCACTCTGACGTTGTGTTTTCATACGCCAACATGTGTGTACGTTGTTATTGTTAATATAAAAAATATCAAAAGTTCTTTGAGCCTTATTTTTGATAGAAATTTATTTATAATGAATGGCAATAATTTATTTTGAATTTATTGACCCATAAAATTAATTTTTGACTCTTCACATTTTTAAGTTACATAATCAATAAATTCAAAATAAAAAATAGCCATTCTTTAAATATAATCATAATAATGTGTTCGACTATTGAAGGGCGTCGTCCTAACAAAGTTCATGGACGTAATATATATGTGAGGGGGGGCAAGGGGTTTAACTGTTATGCTGTTATGGGGCATTTTAATTCTTTGTTATCTGTTATTCTGAAAATATATTTCCTGTTAGCTGTTATTGTCTTATTCTTTGTTAGCTGTTATAGGACTATTATCTATTTTGTTATCTGTTATTGTGAGAATCTATTTGCTGTTAACTGTTATTGAAAATTGGAATGTTAGCATTTTGACAGCCAGTCTTCCGTAGAAATTGAAGATAATTGAAAATTGTGATTTGAATGGATAATAGTCTCATTGACACGCTTACCACATCTTCTTACAATGTATATCTATTGGGGTCTTTCTACTGGTAATATCGGGTGGCCCTGCACGATATTTGCAGAAGAATTTCAGTAACATACATCACATAAACATATAAAATTAATTGGACCCAGGATCATTCCAGTATATATTATTATTATCCTTTGTAATAAATTCCATTGTCTGTGAACATGTAGCATTTTGAACAAATTATAATTCACTTATTACTTGTACAATAACTTATAGTATGGATTGTGTTGTAAAAAAAAGCATTGGTACACCCTATAGATTTTTTTATTCAATGACCACAAAATAATCTTTATGTAATGTACTATTACACCACTGTCCCTGATTAGGGGAGGATTAGACTAGCATGCTAAAGTTGATGCAGTCACATTCTGTATGTGCCTATTTCCAATCAGGAGCCTGGATTCAGTGGTTGTAGTTTGTTACTGTGTTACTAAGTTTCTCGTTCACTATTTTGTGGATAAATTAGGCAGTTAGTTTTCTCCTTTGAATTGTTTACATTACTAAGTGGAGTGGGTTTGAATTATGGCTTTGGGAATTATACAACATCTTTTTCTTTTAGCATTTATATTATAAGTGCTACTCCGACTCTTTTCATTTACATGAAAGAGAACCCTGACTGACAGACCACCATATTTTTAAAAGCTTTTTAACTGCTTCACATGGCAAAAATTGATGCAAATACAGATGTGTCTTCAGTTTAATTTTTCGACAGATACCCTTTTTAAACGGTCCTACAGCTTCTCCAATGCTGTACCCAAATTTTCCATATTCTATAATTTCACATAAGATACATGATTGGTGTTTCACTTGGTGTCATCCAAATTTTCACTAAGTCTATTTCTATAATACTATCAGAAGTGTCACTTGAGTCAATTTCTATTATCAGAATAACCATAACTGGCATGCGTGTTTCAGCTGCATGTCCTGTCTCCACTGATCTGGGTATTTTTGTATTTTATAAGTAAGTTTTATCATGAGGTCATTAAATTAAAAAAATATATTGTGCATCAATGTTTTTTTTTATTACTTGTAAAGTATATATATTGCTTTTCAGAAGAAAAAAATCTAAAAATCAGATTGATAATAAAGTATCACTGGCTGCACTATTTTCAAAAATTAAATTTTATAAAAAAAAATCATTAAAAATTGATCTAGATTAAAAATATCCCTATATCAAAAACAGAAACTAGTAATTTCGTTCAAAAAAATTCAACATCCAGAAATTTTTGCGCCTGTCCCAAGTCAGGAGCCTCTGGCCTTTTTTAGTATTGTATTATTTTAATTTTAGTTTCTTGTGTACAATTTTGGAAATTAGTATGGCGTTCATTATCACTGAACTAGTATATATTTGTGTAGGGGCCATCTGAAGGACGCCTCCGGTAGCGGGAATTTCTCGCTACATTGAACATGTTGAAGACCTGTTGGTGACCTTCTGCTGTTGTTGTTTTTTCTATGGTCGGGTTGTTGTCTCTTTGGCACATTCCCCATTTCCATTCTCAATTTCATAACTTATTGTACAAGTTACGGAAAAAAATCAACCAATGGAACATCCCCTGGCTCACGAGAGATATTAAAAGAGCAATACGTAAGAAACAACGACTATATAACAGAGCTAAAAAGACCAAAAAAGATAAAGACTGGGTAAAATTCAAAAATATTAGAAGAAACATAAAAAACCTACTAGAAGTTGAACACAAAAATTACTTGTCCAATTTATTAGAAATTAAGGATGAAACCAATACTGAGTCGCCTAAGCAGGGAATCACCAAGCAGTTTTGGAGATATGTAAAGTCAAGAAAACAGGAGAGTAGTGGTGTATCAACACTCAATGTAGATGGACAAATTAAGGAAGACAATACATCCAAAGCAGAAGCACTTAACAACCAATTCCAGTCTGTTTTTACAGAGGAAGACATGGCTTCTTTTCCAAACATGGGACCTAGTACCATCAATAAGATTAACGACATCAAAATTGAAGAAAAGGGAATAGCAAAACTACTAAAACAACTAAATATCAATAAAGCTAGTGGTCCAGATAAAATATCTTGCAGAATATTAAAGGAAACAGCTGATGAAATATCACCTTATCTGAAACATATATTATGTCTAAAACAAGTCCCTCACGATTGGACTACTGCAAACATAACAGCACTTTTCAAGAAAGGAGATAGTTCAAAACCAGTAAATTATAGACCGGTATCGCTTACATCAGTACCGTGTAAAGTAATGGAGCACATAATCTTTAAACACATCATGGAACACTTAGAATGTTATAAGATCCTTGCAGACTTCCAACATGGATTTCGGCAAAAGAGATCATGTGAAACACAGCTTATTATTACAGTTGAAGAAATAAGCAGGTATTTAGATTCCAAACAACAAACTGACTTATTGATACTCGACTTCAGTAAAGCTTTTGACACCGTACCCCACATCAGACTCCTCCATAAACTAGACCACTATGGAGTCAGAGGAGACATCCACGGGTGGCTGAAGTCTTGGTTAACAACTAGACAGCAGAAAGTACTAGTAGACGGCGATGAATCATCATCTGTAAATGTAAAATCTGGTGTACCACAGGGCACAGTGCTTGGGCCGTTAATGTTCCTCTTGTATATCAACGACATAGGTATTGACATTAAATCATCAATTAGATTATTTGCAGATGATAGCCTAATCTACGTAGCTGTTCAATCAATGAGCCATTGTCTTCAACTCCAGCAGGACCTGACCACTGTGGTTCACTGGACTAAAAAATGGCAAATGATTTTTAATCCAACGAAATGTTTTGTATTACGTATAACAACAGGACGACAACCAATAATCTACCCATATGATATGGAGGGACACATCCTTGGAACAGTCAACCACAATCCGTACCTAGGAGTGGAGCTATCTAGCACTTTATCATGGAATGACCACATCGGAAATATCACTACAAAGGCAAATAAAACTTTAGGCTTTATACGGCGGAATCTTAGTAAATGCCCAATGAATATAAAGCGTCAGGCATACATAACACTTGTACGACCAACACTAGAATATGCTAGCAGTGTCTGGGACCCGCATCTCTCCAAAAACACATACAACAGCTAGAAATGGTCCAAAGGAGAGCAGCCAGATTCATCAGGCATGAGTATTCTCGAGACCCGGGCATAGTAACATCTTTATTAGAGGACCTTAAACTGCCACAATTACAGGAGAGACGAAAAACATCACGTTTACTCCTGTTTCACAAAGTAATCCAACAACTTATTGCTATTCCAATTCCAGAATACTTGATGACACCAGCAAGAATGACACGTCAGTTCCATCAACGACGATTTGTCAGATTAGGATCAAGTTCTGAACAAAGAAAACATAGCTTCTTCGTAAGAACCATCACAAACTGGAATGAACTACCGCCTAGCTTATTGGACATTGATGACTATGAGGCATTCAAAACCAACCTCATAGCACACAGATATCCGTAAATCAGCACACACATGTTTTTATCTGCACTGGCACCTGTACATATGATTTTAAAAGAGCACATTTTGGATGACACAATTTTAATTTTAATACATTCGTGTGATGAGTCAACCGACTCTTTACGGATTACCCATGTAGATGTAGATGTAGAAGGCAGAACTGCCTCAACGTACGGCCGAAACGTCTTGTTTACACAAATTACAATTTTCTAGGTCCATACCACAAGTTATATACTAAGATCTACGAGTCATCTACTGGATTGGCCCTGGACAGATTTATTTTCATATTTCATTTACTGTTATCTGTTATTATCTCTTTTCAATTCCTTGTTATCTGTTTTTCACCAAATCAATTCACTGTTTTGCTGTTATGGGGGCCCCCCTTGCCCCCCCTCATATGTGTATAATAGATATTATGACAAAAAATTTTAACAAACTTTCCATTGGAACTTCTGTTAGGCGGAACAAAAATACCTTGACAACTTTAACCAAGTTGAACGCTCGTCAATATTTGCGATAAATTAATCGAATTTCAATTTAGTTCAGCGACAAGTATATCATTGTTAGCCAAATTTTACTCGTCAATATAATAGGAATATTATAATAAACAGTCAATTGTTTCTAAATGAGAAAACTTAAAAAAAAATTTATAATGAATTTTCTTTATTGTTAGAGAGGTTTTTAAATGAAATGTATTTTTCTGAGTTCAATGTTCCTTTAAATAGGTTTTTTAAGCATTTAAATTTGACAAAACTTCTTGTAATATTGTTCGGTAAATATGGAATTTTGAAAGTAGAATAATCTTACTTTTAACAAAATTTACAACATTTTCATAGATACCAAATAGAATAATCATAATATTCAAAGGCAGTTCAATATTTGTCATTTCAAAAATAAAAATAAAACATAAATGTTGACCTTAAAAGAGATGTCAAATGTTCTACATTTGTATGTCTGAGTCCAGAGTAAAGAGTAGCATAGGAGCACTATATAGAACATCTTCAAAATAGATCTTCTCACATCAATAGTGTCAAATGTACGCACAAAATGATCACATACAAATATAGACTCTACGAATAAGAAGATGTGGTATGATTGCCAATGACACAACACTCCACAAGAGACCAAATCCGTGACAAAGAAATTAACAACCATAGGTCACGGTACAGCCTTCAACAATGAGCAAATGTAACACAACACATGGTTATTGGAACAGTAGTTTATAAAAGCCCGTCTGGACCAGTGTCCACAACGGACGGTCTCTCTATACAGTAAAATACATATGTATATATATACAGAATATAAACAGTGTCAAGGTTTCTATTAATTAAAAGATACAGGGATGAATATCTATTAAGTTGTCTCTGGTTGACATGTTTTGACCAACCTGGAGATTGATGGTCAAAGAATACACGTATGTCCAGTGTTTTGACTAATTGTTATTGCTACATGTCTCCACATGAGCTGCAATACACGTATGTTCAGTGTTTTTGTTATTGCTACATGTCTCCACATGGTCTGCAATACACGTATGTCCAGTGTTTTGACTAATTGTTATGGCTACATGTCTCCACATGGTCTGCAATACACGTATGTCCAGTGTTTTGACTAATTGTTATGGCTACATGTCTCCACATGGGCTGCAATACACGTATGTCCAGTGTTTTGACTAATTGTTATGGCTACATGTCTCCACATGGTCTGCAATACACGTATGTCCAGTGTTTTAACTAATTGTTATTGCTACATGTCTCCACATGGGCTGCAATACACGTATGTCCAGTGTTTTAACTAATTGTTATTGCTACATGTCTCCACATGGGCTGCAATACACGTATGTCCAGTGTTTTGACTAATTGTTATGGCTACATGTCTCCACATGGTCTGCAATACACGTATGTCCAGTGTTTTGACTAATTGTTATGGCTACATGTCTCCACATGGGCTGCAATACACGTATGTTCAGTGTTTTTGTTATTGCTACATGTCTCCACATGGGCTGCAATACACGTATGTCCAGTGTTTTGACTAATTGTTATGGCTACATGTCTCCACATGGGCTGCAATACACGTATGTTCAGTGTTTTTGTTATTGCTACATGTCTCCACATGGGCTGCAATACACGTATGTCCAGTGTTTTGACTAATTGTTATGGCTACATGTCTCCACATGGGCTGCAATACACGTATGTTCAGTGTTTTTATACGACCGCAAAATTTGAAAAATTTTTCGTCGTATATTGCTATCACGTTGGCGTCGGCGTCGTCGTCGTCGTCGTCGTCGTCGTCGTCGTCGTCGTCGTCGTCCGGCGTCCGAATACTTTTAGTTTTCGCACTCTAACTTTAGTAAAAGTGAATGGAAATATATGAAATTTTAACACAAGGTTTATGACCACAAAAGGAAGGTTGGTATTGATTTTGGGAGTTTTGGTCCCAACATTTTAGGAATTAGGGGCCAAAAAGGGCCCAAATAAGCATTTTCTTGGTTTTCGCACTATAACTTTAGTTTAAGTGAATAGAAATCTATGAAATTTTGACACAAGGTTTATGACCACAAAAGGAAGGTTGGGATTGATTTTGGGGGTTTTGGTTCCAACAGTTTAGGAATTAAGGGCCAAAAAAGGGCCCAAATAAGCATTATTCTTGGTTTTCGCACAATAACTTTAGTATAAGTAAATAGAAATCAATGAAATTTTAGCACAAGGTTTATGACCACAAAAGGAAGGTTGGGATTGATTTTTGGAGTTGAGGTCACAACAGTTTATGAATTAGGGGCCAAGAAGGGGCCCTATTAAGCATTATTTTTGGTTTTTGCACCATAACTTTAGTATAAGTAAATAGAAATCTATGAAATTTAAACACAAGGTTTATGACCATAAAAGGAAGGTTGGGTTTGATTTTGGGAGTTTTGGTCCTAACAGTTTAGGAATAAGGGGCCCAAAGGGTCCAAAATTGAACTTTGTGTGATTTCATCAAAAATTGAATAATTGGGGTTCTTTGATATGCCGAATCTAACTATGTATGTAGATTCTTAATTTTTGGTCCCGTTTTCAAATTGGTCTACATTAAGGTCCAAAGGGTCCAAAATTAAACTTAGTTTGATTTTAACAAAAATTGATTCCTTGGGGTTCTTTGATATGCTGAATTTAAAAATGTACTTAGATTTTTAATTATTGGCCTAGTTTTCAAGTTGGTCCAAATGGGGGTCCAAAATTAAACTTTGTTTGATTTCTTCAAAAATTGAATAAATGGGTTCTTTGATATGCCAAATCTAACTGTGTATGTAGATTCTTAATTTTTGGTCCAGTTTTCAAATTGGTCTACATTAAGGTCCAAAGGGTCCAAATTAAACTAAGTTTGATTTTAACAAAAATTAAATTCTTGGGCTTATTTGATATGCTTTATCTAAATATGTACTTTGATTTTTGATTATGGGCCCAGTTTTCAAGTTGGTCCAAATCAGGATTCCATATCAAGTATTGTGCAATAGCAAGAAATTTTCAATTGCACAGTATTGCACAATAGCAAGAAATATCTAATTGCACAATATTGTGCAATAGCAATTAATTTTCAATTGGAGTTATCTTTCTTTGTATAGAATAGTAGTTGATAATATATGTTGGAAATTTGCCAGACATGACTATGATGTCATTTTCTATTTTTATTTGCCAATAACTTTATGTAAATAACTTCATTGGAAATTTGCCAATATAAAATGTTGCTGATGAAGCTTTTTTTCCTTATCTTATCTAAAATGTTTTAGATAATGTATGTTGGAAATTTGCCAGACATGACTATGATGTCATTTTCTATTTTTATTTGCCAATAACTTTATGTAAATAACTTCATTGGAAATTTGCCAATATAAAATGTTGCTGATGAAGTTTTTTTTATTGTTTTATACAATAAACAATGTATATTCACTTTTACTACCAACCAATCTTTACCATTCAGTGATAACAAGCACTTTATTTTACATTTTAATATTTTATGATGTATTTAAAAGAGTAGTTATTGTTGCAAACTCCATTAGAAATTTGAATTGATATCAGTTTTGGAAAAAAGGAAACGGGGATGTGAAAAAAAAGGGGGGGGGGTTAAATTTTTTCTCATTTCAGATTTCATAAATAAAAAGAAAATTTCTTCAAACATTTTTTTGAGAGGATTAATATTCAACAGCATAGTGTATTGCTCAAAGGCAAAAAAAAAACTTTTAAGTTCATTAGACCACATTCATTCTGTGTCAGAAACCTATGCTGTGTCAACTATTTAATTTTAGATTTAAATAAGAAGAAATCTTTAATTGATTTGTAAAATCTTGACATTTGTTTTGTGTAAAAAAAACCATGTAATGTCAAAAATTTGATCACAATCCAAATTCAGAGCTGTATCACGCTTGAATGTTTTGTCCATACTTGCCCCAACTGTTCAGGGTTCGACCTCTGCGGTCGTATAAAGCTGCGCCCTGCGGAGCACCTGGTTGTTATTGCTACATGTCTCCACATGGGCTGCAATACACGTATGTCCAGTGTTTTGACTAATTGTTATTGCTACATGTCTCCACATGGGCTGCAATACACGTATGTCCAGTGTTTTAACTAATTGTTATTGCTACATGTCTCCACATTGGCTGCAATACACGTATGTCCAGTGTTTTGACTAATTGTTATGGCTACATGTCTCCACATGGGCTGCAATACACGTATGTCCAGTGTTTTGACTAATTGTTATTGCTACATGTCTCCACATGGGCTGCAATACACGTATGTCCAGTGTTTTAACTAATTGTTATTGCTACATGTCTCCACATTGGCTGCAATACACGTATGTTCAGTGTTTTGACTAATTGTTATTGCTACATGTCTCCACATTGGCTGCAATACACGTATGTCCAGTGTTTTAACTAATTGTTATTGCTACATGTCTCCACATTGGCTGCAATACACGTATGTCCAGTGTTTTAACTAATTGTTATTGCTACATGTCTCCACATTGGCTGCAATACACGTATGTCCAGTGTTTTAACTAATTGTTATTGCTACATGTCTCCACATGGGCTGCAATACACGTATGTCCAGTGTTTTAACTAATTGTTATTGCTACATGTCTCCACATGGGCTGCAATACACGTATGTCCAGTGTTTTTGTTATTGCTACATGTCTCCACATGGGCTGCAATACACGTATGTCCAGTGTTTTGACTAATTGTTATTGCTACATGTCTCCACATGGGCTGCAATACACGTATGTTCAGTGTTTTGACTAATTGTTATTGCTACATGTCTCCACATGGGCTGCAATACACGTATGTCCAGTGTTTTTGTTATTGCTACATGTCTCCACATGGGCTGCAATACACGTATGTCCAGTGTTTTAACTAATTGTTATTGCTACATGTCTCCACATGGGCTGCAATACACGTATGTTCAGTGTTTTGACTAATTGTTATTGCTACATGTCTCCACATGGGCTGCAATACACGTATGTCCAGTGTTTTGACTAATTGTTATTGCTACATGTCTCCACATGGGCTGCAATACACGTATGTTCAGTGTTTTGACTAATTGTTATTGCTACATGTCTCCACATGGGCTGCAATACACGTATGTCCAGTGTTTTTGTTATTGCTACATGTCTCCACATGGGCTGCAATACACGTATGTCCAGTGTTTTGACTAATTGTTATTGCTACATGTCTCCACATGGGCTGCAATACACGTATGTTCAGTGTTTTGACTAATTGTTATTGCTACATGTCTCCACATGGGCTGCAATACACGTATGTCCAGTGTTTTGACTAATTGTTATTGCTACATGTCTCCACATGGGCTGCAATACACGTATGTCCAGTGTTTTGACTAATTGTTATTGCTACATGTCTCCACATTGGCTGCAATACACGTATGTCCAGTGTTTTAACTAATTGTTATTGCTACATGTCTCCACATGGGCTGCAATACACGTATGTCCAGTGTTTTGACTAATTGTTATTGCTACATGTCTCCACATTGGCTGCAATACACGTATGTCCAGTGTTTTAACTAATTGTTATTGCTACATGTCTCCACATGGGCGGCAATACACGTATGTCCAGTGTTTTAACTAATTGTTATTGCTACATGTCTCCACATGGTCTGCAATACACGTATGTTCAGTGTTTTTGTTATTGCTACATGTCTCCACATGGTCTGCATGTAAATATGGTATATGCAACTTAGCGGTCAATTGAACAACGTTTTACAAGGTCATGATTTTCTAAATAGATATTCCCCTGTATTTATTTTATTCAATTATATAAACATTTTGAGAATATATAATCATAAATATAAATATAAATATATATTATATATATATCTATATATAAAAGTCTATAAAAACGACCAACCAGCAAATTTACTATGTACCGGATCGTCTAGAATAGGCGATACTATGTAGATAAGGAAAAAATTATATCAGTCTAAAGATTTGCACAACGGTACTGATATAAGATATAATAATACGAAAATGTTGTTATTAAATCGTGCTGACAAATATTTCGGCTCAACAAATGGCCTTCTTCAAGTGTCACAAGTTTTAACAATACATCTTATATCAGTACCGTTGTGCAAATCTTTAGACTGATATATCTATATATATATATTTTTTAAACCCATCATATTGTCACACAAAGCCGATACCGCATAGTCAGCTTTAAAAGTCCCCGAAATGACAAATGTAAAACAACTCAAACGAGAAAACTTACGGCCTAATTTATGTACAAACAAGAATGTGTCCAAAGTACACGGATGTCTTATCAAGCACTATCATTTTCTATGTTCAGTGGACCGTGAAAATGGGGTTATAACTATAAATTGGCATTAGAACTAGATCATATCATAGGATCATAGGGAACAAGTGTACTAAGTTTCAAGTTGATTTGACTTCAACTTTATCAAAATCTACCTCGACCAAAAACTTAAACATGAAGAGGGACAGACGGACGAACGACTGAACGGACAGATAGACGGACGAACGACTGAACGGACAGATAGACGGACGAACGACTGGACGGACAGACAGACGGACGAACGACTCAACGGACGGACGCACAGACCAGAAAACATAATTCCCATAAAAATAAACGAAAAAATAATATGTAACACGTCAACATACAACAACAAATGAATTACAGGCTCCTGACTTTGGACAGGTACATACATACAGAATGTGAGGGGGTAAACATGTAGGCGGGATCCCAAACCTCCCCTAACCTGAGAAGTGGTGTAACAGTACAACATAGAACGGACTACAAAAATCAGGGAAATACTTCTAACAAAAACAGAGTGGACGTGGCCGGGTACTTGTATATCCCAACAACAAAAAGACACTAATTACTCATCTGAGAGTACTCTTAGTTACTGACAGCTAGTTCAAAGCCACTAACAATTAACAAAAACAAAAGTAATGTATCTCAGACTTCCTTGGATGAACAACAATCTAGGGAAACTCATATAAAAGTGAAACATGTTTAAAAAAAAAACGTAAATAACATCCAATTGAAATACAGGAAACTAAGACAAACAGTCCCAAAAGAGCAAAGGCAGGCTTATTGGGACTACATAGAACAACTTGTTTGTGAATTAACAATCAAAGAACCAGACCAACATCAGCCCATAAACACAAATATAAAAAAAAACTATTTCAGTACATCAAAAACAAAAGAAATAATAATACAAGAATTGCTCCTCTGAAAAAAGAAGACATACTTTTTACAGACACAACTGAAAAAGCAGACATTCTTAATCATCAATTGCAGTCAGTAATCACTAACGGACCACCGAACAATAGTCCTGATAAAAATCCAAGCCAACACACAAATATCCCAGTAATAAAAACTACAACACCAGGCGTCGAAAAGTTATTACACAAACTAAATCCCCACAAAGCTAGTGCAGAGGCGGATTTAGGGGGCCCAAGTCCCCCCCCCCTTTTTGAGAAAAAAATTGGTTGCTTATATAGGGAATTACTGAAGCATGACGAGATCGGGCCCCCTCTTAGGCAGCCAGTGGGCCCCCACTTATGAAAATTTCTGGATCCGCCACTGTAGTGACCCAGATAATATCAGTGAATGTGTATAAATAGAACAAAAAAAAACCAAATTGCATCAATCATAACCATCATTTTTATCTAATATCTTGAAACAGGCAACACAATTAATGACTGGGAACATGCAATCGTTACACAAGCATTAAAAAAAGACGAACGATACAAGGTTAAAAATTATAGACCAATTCCCTTAACTTGTATTTGTTGTAAATTTATGGAGCTCACATTGTGACTAGTAACATCAATTCCTATCTGTAGACATATAACATCTTTACGACCTCCAACATGGTTTCCGTAAATCGGACTCATGCGAATCACAACTCATTTGATTTATACAAGAACTTCATATAACAACAACAGCAAAAATATACAAACAGACTTTATCATTATTGATTTTTCCAAAGCCTTCAATTCTAATATGACGTGTTTCTTTCGCTTTGTGAATAAACCCATGCTCAAAATCCAATAAAATTTATTTGCACATGCGTATAATGACCACTGCAGAATAATGAATCTTATCAAATTGTGTAATGCATTTGACATGTTTCATTAACTTAAAACACTTCCAAACTCTTAAATGATGCACATGTTGTAAATAATTCATTTATTATGACTGTAATGTGTTGCATTTTGAAATTTACATATTTTACCTAGATATGACAACTGTTCGTGCTGGCTGTTCAAAACTCCTCCTTCTAAAAATATCACATTACCAGTCATTAGCTTGTTTACAAACAAAAAGGGGGGGGGGTCATGGAAAAGCCTACACAAACACTCTACACTTATACGCATCGGACATAGAAATTACCTTAATTGTCCTAATCAGAATCGAAATAATTGATGCAAGCTATACTTTATTGTAGTTTTAACATGGGTAGGCATTATATTCGTGCTATTTTAGCCCTCACTATTGCTGAAATAATTGATGCTAGCTATACTTTATTGTAGTTTTAACATGGGTACTAAGACATTATATTCGTGTTATTTTAGCCCGAGCGCATAAAACTATAATAAAGTATAGCTTGCATCAATTATTTCTTAATTTAAAAAAAACACACGAATGTCTAATCTACAAATTTAAATACTATAGCATTTAAGACAAAACTCTTCAATTGTTTCAACCTTTTTTATCAGACCGTAAACAAACAGTGGTTAAAGACGAAATAACATCAAACACAGTACATGTACCAGTTACATCAGGTGTGCAACAAGGAACTGTCCTTGTGCCTACACTCTTTTAGATATATAAAAAAGATTTTCCAGAATACCTCGATCTCAGCAAGTTACGACTCTTTGCTGATGATAATATAACATGCCGCCATGATTACACGTTGTGGTAGCATGTCAAACAATTGAAACCTTAAGGATTCGGTTGACATCAACTGCTCTTCAAATTAATCAATACTAATGTACATATTTTTAGATCATTTGTTGGTTTTTAGTTTTTCACAGTGTTTTCTGGATTTTTTTTTGTTTTTTTTGTCTTATCGCTCTTTTTAAACACGATAACTTGTTTTCGGGATTACGAATTCTACAATTTTGTAGGTAGAGATGATCTGCTGTGATACCTGTTTGAAGATTGTAGGGCTGTTTTGTTGTCTTTGTTTTGTCCATGCTTATCCGGACGGGTCTCCCGCTGTTGCTTGTCAAAATAGGACTCCACAGCATAACGGAACAACCGCTTCAACTAGAGCCAAGCGCTATACAGTGACTGCTAACTCAACATACTATACTGCTACAGAAAACGTTTTAGGTAAGGTGTATAAGCTAAGTTAAGTTCAGATACTCTAAAACTGAAAAAAACAAGAATCTTTCAATATAATGCTAAATGACAGGATTTCTTGTTTTTAAGGGAATCACATGGCACATCTGTAAGATATATAGTTGTGATTGTACAAACTGGTCTCTCGCGCTTGAAAATTTTCATATAGTTTTAATTTCTGTGTCATTTTGGTCTCTTATGGATAGTTGTCTCATCGGCAATCATACCACATCTTCTTTTTCATTATCTATATCTATAAACGATCCTCGCGTATTATTGCAATATATATAAGAAGATGTGGTATGAGTGCCAATGAAACAACTCTCTATCCAAGTTACAACTTGTAAAAGTAAACCCTTATATGTAAAAGTACAGTCTTTAATATGGAGCATTATATCACACCGAATATCAAGTTATAAAGGGCTCCGCAAATGACAAGTGTAAAACCATTAAAACGGGAATACCAACGGTATAATATATATAACAAAACGTGAAACCAGAAACATTTACCAAACGACAACCACTGATCACCAGGTTCCTGGTTTTGGTCAGATACAAACAAATGCAGCGGATTTTAATAAGAACATTTAACAACATACACCCTTACCCGAAAAAATAGACTAAAGTTTTACATCACAACATAGAAAGACACACTATAAAATATCAATTGAAATAATGACTTACTTTAATTAAATCCAACATAAACAGCAGCAGTTGCCCTTTTCTAGATTTAGACATTTCAATTTCTAACGGGAAACAACATACTAAAATTTACGACAAAAAAGACGATTTTTCATTTCCTATTGTTAATTTTCCTTTTTTAGACGGCGATGTGCCTTTGGCTCCATCATACGGTATTTAGATATCCCAACTGGTTCGGTACAATGTATACCCGTGTGTGTTCTTACTTACTTACTTATCCTCTTTGCTCCGATCTGAGCATAAGGTCAACACAAGTCCTCACCACTCTGGTCTGTTCTTTGCCATTGTTTCTGCCTCTCCCCATGTCATCTTTATGTCTTTTAATTCATTCTCTATTGTCCTCCGCCATGTTGTTTTGGGACGTCCTCTTGGTCTCTTTCCCTGTGGTGTCCATCTAAGGGCTGTTTTGTTATGCTTGAGTTTTCCTTTCTCAAAACATGTCCAAGCCACCGGAAGCGCTTCTGTGTTATCTCGTCGATTATACATGACGACTCTGTCATTTTTAGTAGGTTGGTGTTCGAGATGGTATTAGGCCAAAATATTCTGCAAATTTGTCGGAGGCAGCTGTGATGAAATGAAAAAAGTGCCCTCATATCTGCTTTCGTAACTCTCCAACATTCACTTCCATACAAAAGAACAGGTTTAATATTTACGTTGCTATTGTATAATTTGATTTTTGTTTTTCGGCTGTATTGCTTTGATCTCCAGATGTTCCTTAGTTTTTGAAATGCTGTTCTTGCTTTTGCCAATCTGTTTTTGATGTCCTTTTGTGTAGAACTTTAGTGCTGATGACTGTGCCCAAATAAATAAATTTATCTACTTTATGAATTTCATTTCCATCAACCTCTAGTTTTCTTTGAGATGAGGTGTTTAATCTCATTTCCTCTGTTTTCTGTGTGTTGAGTTGGAGTCCGGTTTGGTTTGCGAAATGGCTGAGTCTGTTGGTCTTTTCTTGCATATGATCATGCCGAGATGATAATGAGGCAATATCATCTGCAAAATCCAGGTCTTCCAGTGTTGTAAACATAGACCATGTTATTCCTCTTTTCTCGTCACTTGTGGTTTTTCTCATTACCTAATCGATTGCAACTAGGAATAAGATAGGAGAGATGATGCATCCTTGTCTTACCCCGGAGTCTACTGCAAACCATTCTGTCTCTTTGTTGTCTAATAAGACAGAACATTCAAATTTTGTGTATAAGCATTTAATGAGGGTCACTATCTTGTCTGGTACTCCGTATGATCTTAAAATTTTCCAGAGTGTATCTCTATAGACGCTGTCGAAGGCCTTCTTGAAGTCAATAAAGTTGATAAAGAGTGGTGTTTTCCATTCTATTGACTGTTCTACAATGTTTTTCAGTGCAAAGATTTGATCTATGCATCCTTTGCCTTTTCTAAATCCTGCTTGTTCTTGTCTTAGCATGCTAGTAGTCTGTTGTTATTTATGTATTATTGTCATTTTATTTATTTATTTATTTTCTTTTGTTACATCTTTTGACATCAGACTCGGACTTCTCTTGAACTGAATTTTAATATGCGTATTGTTATTGTTTTACTTTTCTACATTGGCTAGAGGTATAGGGGGAGGGTTGAGATCTCATAAACATGTTTAACCCCGCCGCAATTTTGCGCCTGTCCCAAGTCAGGAGCCTCTGGCCTTTGTTAGTCTTGTA
This sequence comes from Mytilus edulis, assembly GCA_019925275.1. Classification (NCBI taxonomy): domain Eukaryota; kingdom Metazoa; phylum Mollusca; class Bivalvia; order Mytilida; family Mytilidae; genus Mytilus; species Mytilus edulis. The sequence continues at coordinate 7,819,155 of CM034361.1, forward strand.
TGATTTTAAATTTTAGTTTCTTGTGTATAATTCGGAGTTTAGTATGACGTCCATTATCACTGTACTATTATGCATATTTTAGGGGCCAGCTGAAGGACACCTACGGGTGCGGGAATTCTCGCTACATTGAAGACCCATTGGTTGCCTTCGGCTGTTGTTTGCTCTATGGTCGGGTGGTTGTCGCTTTGACATATTCACCATTTCCTTTCTCAATTTTATTTTTTACAGAGTTTGTCTTTAGTGCCGTGTGGAGACAGTAGAGTGCCTCCCCGTGCTTAAGGTTTATGCTCTTATATTATACTAGATTATGGAGTGTGTGTCCGAGCGAGAACTTCTCTATGTTCATTACTTTAGGAATATCTATCAAAAAGTAGTATTTTAATATTCAGCCCCATTCATCTATTTAGTCAGACGTCAGTCGCTACCTTGATATACCCTATCTTTTGTTAAATTTGTCGGGTAACTTATGACAATAAGCATTTGACGTCTTGAGCCGAACAGTTTTATCATTTTTACACAATTTAATCTACTGTGTGATGGTTCATATTCTGGACGCCAGTCTTTGCTCCTTTGTAATAAATCTACATACCAAAAAACAAATATGAAGCTTAGAAATGGAAAAATATTAAATACTAAACTCGTTCAAAGGGTATCTACACGTCTCAATCTTCAGAATCGCTTATCTAAAAATACTACAATAGCTAACGTTTTTAACAATAAAAATCGTGGTTACCCTTCTATCGATAAGTGTCATGCCAAAAAATGACTTACGTGTCCCCGTCTTTCCACCAACAATACAGTAAGGTCCACATTTAATGGTCGCACATTTTCTCTAAATTTTGAAACTGATATTACTTGAAAAACTAACAGTATTATTTATTTACTCACATGAAACAAACCGGGATGCGGTATTCAGTACGTAGGTGAAACTGGGCGATATTTATCTAAACGCACGCAAGAACACCTGTATCGTTTTAAAAGACCCAATAAATTCAAAAGTATCATTTATCAACATCTTAAGAAGCACAGTCATCCTATTAAATATTTAACAGTTCAACCTTTAGAAGTAGTAAATAAGCAGCCTGGTGAATCTCATTCCAAGTTTGTACGATCACGAAAAATAAATGAATTAAATTGGATTAAAAAATTACAGACAGTCTACCCTCTCGGTCTTAATGATAATATCATGGGAATTGGCAATATATCAAGAACCGATTCTGTTAACATTTTGGATATAGTTTCTAAAACTGTTCGTAAAAATCGTTCTCATGGACGCAGAAAAAATCGCAATCAAAGAAAATTTCGGACCAACCATACAAATATTTCGGACCTAATTTCCATTTCAAAAAACAACGGCAGACATTATCTGTTAACCAAGCTTTGTTCTTTACCTATAAATAAATTAAATAAAATTTTAGAGGATTGCAACACAATTTCATATTACAGTCCTAAGTATGAAATTGTCCAAATTATTATGGCATATTGTTATTCTAAACTGTTTCCAAAAATTGATCGCCCTGAAGATCATAAAAAACATTTTATTAAAATAAAGTATGTCAATAAAGGTTTTGATTTTGTAAATATTGCCGGTATTTTTAACGACCATTCTGTTAAAGACCAAATTCCTGGATATTTTGATAATACTGAACTCCCTCTCATTTGTTATATTTACAAGAAATCTACCCGAAAATATGTGTTTAATTATAGCCAATTGTGTAAAGATGTAAATATCACTGAAAATACACCTATGTCGTGTAATTGCAGTAATTCAGAATACACCTATGGACCAATTTCCCATGTTATAACAGGAGACCTTAACATCGTTCGCGACCGAGAGTTAAAATCATTCCTCAGTAAAGGACCTAAATATCGTCCCCGTCAACTGTTAACTGGAATGAGTGTCGTAATATCATCAACGACTCACTCCGCGCCTACTGTTTGAAATGGGTAAAACGGGAAAAAGCTGACAAAAAATCTTTGGACTCTTTTTTTAATTCAGTAATGAAGATAGTTGATATTCGAATACAACATTTTAAAGAACATTTTACCCTCAACAAAAACTATAAAAACCCTATTTCGCGTATCAAAAATAAACTAACAGAACTAGCCAAGGAATTTGTTTTTGTCCCGGCTGATAAAGCTGCTAATAATATCATTATTGTTTGACGTAAATTTTATATAGAGGTTCTGCAAAAGGAAATCACCAATTCACCAACATTCCAACTGACTTCATTTTCAGAAAACGACATCTGTAACAAACATAAACTTTTAGCTACTTCTTTACAAGCAGAACCAAACACAATGAAAGTCCCAACTATGTACTGGCTTCCGAAGCTGCACAAAAAACCTTACAAATATAGATTTATTTCATCTTCCAGCCATTGTTCAACTACTAAATTGTCTGTTTTACTTACTAGTACACTTGGTACAATAAAAAACCTGATAATAAATTGTTCAAATAAGGCCTTTGAAAATAGTGGAATTAATTACTTTTGGAGTGTCAAAAACTCGTTGGAAGTACTTGATAAATTGCATGCATATATTGGTGATTTTGAATCTGTTCAAAGTTTTGATTTTTCTACCCTATATACCACTTTGCCTCATATTCTTATTAAGAAAAAATTCACATCCCTAATTAACTGGGCATTTAAAAAGTCGGAATGCGAGTACATATGTTCAAACTCTTTTAGATCATTTTTTAGTAGCAATAAACAAAAGAACTATGTCAATTGGACATGCTTTGATACTATTTATGCACTTGAATTTTTACTTGATAACATTTTTGTTCGCTTTGGAGATGCCGTATATCGTCAAGTTATTGGAATTCCAATGGGGACTAACTGTGCACCACTTATTGCGGACCTGTTTTTGTATTGTTATGAGTTGCAATTTATGACTAAAATTAGCAAAGACCCATCAAAACAACATTTGATACAAAAATTTAACAATACTTTTAGATATTTGGATGATATATTGGCTCTAAATAATGACGACTTCAGTATGTATACTAAAGAAATTTATCCTGTAGAACTTACTTTAAATAAAGCTAATGATAACAATGACCACTGCCCTTTCCTCGATCTTGATATCTATATCATAAACGGGAAGCTTAATACAAAAATTTATGATAAAAGAGATGATTTTTCATTTCCTATTGTTAATTATCCATTTTTAGATGGTGACGTTCCCTTGTCACCATCTTATGGTGTTTATATATCTCAACTTGTACGATTCGCTCGTGTATGTAACAATGTATTAGATTTTAGCGAGAGAAATTTATGTATTACTGAAAAATTATTACACCAGGGTTTTCGATATCACAAACTGGTCAAAACATTTACTAAATTTTATCACCGGTATAAGGAAATAATTCGTAAATATAACTCAACATGCAGACATCTTATACGTTCAGGTATTTCACATCCAAAATTTTATGGAAATATTCTTTATAAAGCACAAAAATGTCAGTATTCTCCTCAGAAACTAACAAAACCTTTAAATAGACTTATTAAAAGGGGATATAGTTACGATACTGTTGTCAGGTCATTAAAGATTGCATATTTTGGCTTTAACATTGATTCACTGATAGGGTCTTTGCATCGGAACTAAACACATTTATTTCTAAAAAAACAGTTGTTGGCATGACACGGGTTATGTTCTTCTCATATATTTTATGATAGTATGATACTAAACCCCTAACGGGAGGGATTGTACCTGATATTCATATGATGAAGACATAATCTTTCAATCAGTTTAATTGAGGTCTGGAGCTGGCATGTCAGTTAACTGCTAGTAGTCTGTTGTTATTTATGTATTATTGTCATTTTATTTATTTTCTTTTGTTACATCTTTTGACATCAGACTCGGACTTCTCTTGAACTGAATTTTAATATGCGTATTGTTATTGTTTTACTTTTCTACATTGGCTAGAGGTATAGGGGGAGGGTTGAGATCTCATAAACATGTTTAACCCCGCCGCAATTTTGCGCCTGTCCCAAGTCAGGAGCCTCTGGCCTTTGTTAGTCTTGTATGATTTTAAATTTTAGTTTCTTGTGTATAATTCGGAGTTTAGTATGACGTCCATTATCACTGTACTATTATGCATATTTTAGGGGCCAGCTGAAGGACACCTACGGGTGCGGGAATTCTCGCTACATTGAAGACCCATTGGTTGCCTTCGGCTGTTGTTTGCTCTATGGTCGGGTGGTTGTCGCTTTGACATATTCACCATTTCCTTTCTCAATTTTATCTAGTTCTTTATCTATCTTATTGAGGAGTATGCGACAGAAAACTTTACTAGGAATTGATAGTAGGGTGATGCCCCTCCAATTGTCACAATTTCCTAGATTACCTTTTTTTGGTAAGCTTCACTATAAGACCTTTTGCCCAGTCTTTTGGGATGATGTTTTTCTCCCAGATAGTATTGAATAGACTGTACAAAACATCTGTTGCAGTTACTATGTCGGCCTTTAAAAGTTCAGCTTGAATCCCATCTATGCCTGCAGCTTTTCCGGTCTTCATGGATTTAATGGCTATTTTTATTTCTTCCTTAGATGGGGAGTTGATATTTATATCAAGTTCACATTGTTGTTGCATGCTTTCAAAATGTACTGTTGGTTCTGGCCTGTTCAGGACATTTTTTAAATGTTCTACCCATCGTTTGGTCTTTTCATCATGTGTTGTTAACAAATTACCATTTTTGTTTTTAACAGGTGGTACTTGACTGGCTTTTCCACTAAGTTCCTTGGTTATTTTATAAACTGTATTTAAATCACCTTTTTTTGCTGCCTTTTCTGCTTCTTCGGCACGTGTCTCGATGAAATTTCTTTTATCCTTTCTTGCTGATCTTTTCACCTCTTTATCCTTTTGGTTATATTCTTTTGCAGCTGTTCTTTTAGTCTAAGTGACTTGGTGTTAAGGACTTTTTCTTTAATCTTTCGTCTCTCATCAATTATTATCCAGGTGTCTTGTGTTAGCCATTGTTTATCGTTCTTTCTACGGAATCCAATTGTTTTTTCAGCGGTCTCTTGGTAGACTTGTTTGATGTTTTCCCACCTATTTTCTAGATCAATTTCTTCCATCTGCCTGAGATCTTCTAATGCTTTAAACCTGTTCTTAAGTTCAATGCAAAATTTCTTTTTAACTTCTGCATCATAAAGTTGTTTTGTATCTGTAATCTTTCTACTTGTTCTTTTCATACTTTCTGCCTTCTTCAAGTTGAGTCGTACTTTTGCTATTATTAGATTATGGTCACTATTTACATTAGCTCCCCTATATGATCTTGTATCAAGAAGTGATCTTCTCCATTTGCCGTTTATTATAACATGGTCTATCTGATTTTTGTCACGGTTGTTTGGTGAGTTCCATGTTATTTTGTGTATGCCTTTTTGTTTGAACAAGGTACCTCCAATAACAAGCCCATTTGTTGAGCAAAAGTCAGCTAGTCTTTCTCCGTTTTCATTCATGATTCCAAGCCCTTCTCTGCCCATTGATCGTTCATGTTGGCTGTTATCATTACCAACCTTGGCATTCTGATCACCAATTATCAGAAGGACATCATGTTGAGGTGTTTTGACTATCTGTGTTTGTAAAGCTTCATAATAAGCATCTTTCACTTCATCTTCTGCATCATTTGTGGGTGAGTAACATTGGATTATTGTGGTCTTTGCATAGGTGGAATTGAAGCGAGCTTTTATGAGTCTTTCCTTTATTGGCTCCCATTCTATTAAGCTTTTAGCACTTTCTTTGTTCATGATTAGCCCAACTCCTTCTTTATGTAGGTCATCAGCTCTTCCAGAGAAGATGATGGTGTGGTTGCTTGAGACAGTTTTCCCAGATCCTGTCCATCTACACTCACTTATTCCCATGATGGCTATGTTGTATCTGTCCATCTCTTTAATGACTTGCGCCGTTTTTGATACCTGGTACATTGTTCTTACATTCCAGGTACCAACCTTTATGGTTTTCTTTGGATCCATGAGGTTACGATTCCTGCTTAAGGCCTCCCTTTGTGGGCTTTCTCCGTGTGGTTCTGATGTCATAGATTTTAACGAACGTAATCATTACATCACTGGGAAATTATTGTGTCAGGATTTCGATACCATAAATTACTTTAAAAAACTTTTACTAAATTCTTTCATAGATACAAAGACTTGATTAGTAAATTTGGCTGTACCTGTAGAAAACTTATTAAAAATGGTATTTCACATCCTTAATTTTACGTTAATATTGTACTTAAAGCGCGGAAATCACTATGTGATCCGTGTAAACTCATCGAACCTTTAAACAAACTTATAAGTAAGGGTTATGGTACCAATATTGTAATTAGATCTCTGAATATAGTTTACATTGGCACTAATATCGATTTTGTCATTAGCTAATTAAAACATAACTAAATTGTATCTTCTTTTGGGACGGTATGTATAGAGACACACACACGTTAATTTTTAACTCTAAAGAAGTCGCTTCTCACTATCCTACTACCTGTCGATACATATAGTTTTGGCATTGCACAAGTCATGTCTTCTCTGACTGTTCATGACGTTAAAATACTAAATCCCTGAGATGTGTTTTAGTTGATTTTAGTCTCTGATGCATGATTTTTTATTATTATTTTTTTTTTTTGGCTTTTACATGTAACTAGCTGTCAGTAACTGAGAGTACTCTCAAATCGTACTTTCTTGTTACTTTGACCTGTTGATACTTTGTATAATGTTTTTTTGTTATTTTATATTAATATGAATCTTGTCTATATACCAGCTTTGATTATTTGGAATATCTACTAATTTTCACTTTTTTGTACTACATGTGTATGAACATCAAGATTATTCTCCTTAAATCTGTACAGGGGAGTTTTAGCCAGCTCTGATTGTATAGTTTTATTTTTGATATTTTCCCCATATGTATCTAGTGTTTAATTATGTATTTATTTGACAGAACTTTCTTGGTATTCCTAATTACTGGAAAATTTTATATACACAGAAGTATTATATCTAAAACGACAAAATTATTTTTTCATTTACCTGTGTATATTTATTTTTTTCAAAAGTGATTATTTTCTAAGGGTTATTAAGTATTTCGCGGTGGTGTCTTGCCATGGCTTTGTTTGGATTTGTTTGTTTGCCTTTTGTCCTTGAATGTTTGTCCCTTATATTTCATCAACTATGTATTTGCATTCAGGTATCGCAGATCAAATTTATTCGTTCATAGTGTGTTAATTTACGTTTTTTTACTGAGTTAAGCCTTCCAATTGATATTTTATCGTGTGTTTTTCTATGTTGTGATGTTATACTATTTTTTCAGAAAAAGGGAGAAGGTTTGGTATCATTTAAACGTTTAATCCCGCTGCAAATGTTGCACCTGTCCTAAGTCAGGAATCTGATGTACAGTAGTTGTCGTTTGTTTATGTAATGTATACGTGTTTCTCGTTTCTCGTTTTTAGTATAGATTAGACCGTTGGTTTTCCCGTTTGAATGGTTTTCCACTAGTAATTTTGGGGCCCTTTATAGCTAATTGTACGGTGTGAGCCAATGTTGCGTATTGAAGGCCGTACATTGACCTATAATGGTTTACTTTTATAAATTGTTATTTGGATGGAGAGTTGTCTCATTGGTACTCACACCACATCTTCCTAGATCTATTAACTCAATCAAAGACATTTTAAAACACAAGTGAACATACACTGAATCTATTTTGTATGCACTTTTAAAATTTTTACAGCAGTAGAATATGATGGAATTGTGTGACGTCACAAGTTACACACTACATCTCAGATCAGAGCACCACCGGACTTTTCTATGATAGTAGAAAAAAAATTAAAAAGCAATGAACGGGTTGATTCAAGCCTTTCACATTACATTTACCGGACTTCATAATCGGTTACCTGTAGTAGTTGTCGTCTTCATCGTTCAGTAGTCAATTATTATTACTCCCTTTTTATGAATTTGTTATACAATTACATGATGACTTGTAGTTGTGAACGATATACACCCTTGTGTTACAATCTTTTGATGGATAGTTGTCTCGAAACCTTCATATAACATGTCTTCGTTATTGATTGAGTTACTTTTGTATTACAGTGACTTTAAGGGGTATTAGTGGCACGATGTTTAAAGGTTTCCTGATACAGATGAGGACAGCAAACCTGCAGCAAATAGTGGGAACTTTCACCGTCATAACAACTGCTGAAAGCCAACTTCTACAGTGCAACAATGTGGCAAGTTAACTCCAACAGTGTAACCATGTTGTTAGTTAACTTATACAGTACAACCATATCAATTGAAACTATATGGATAAATAAGTTTGATTTTATCGACGATTCTATGAAACTATGTTGTTTATATTTGCGTTGCTTGTACAATCGTTTTTGTTAAGTATTATACTGTTCTAAATAGTTTTACATGCGCTTTTTCTATACTATTTTTTTTGTGTTTTCTTTAACGTTTTTTGTTTAAATATCAATCAGTAGACAGCCAATGGATACTTTTACGGTTTTTTTTAAATATCAATCAGTAGACAGCCAACGGATATAGTGTAAAGACGTCGTAAAAAAATCAGAGAAAAACACTATCTTCTTCAATGCCAAAACATCATTATCGATAGACCGTATATTTTGATAAATAAAAAAGTAAAAATTTGGTGTGACTTGCAAGCCAATTATACATCAACAATATTTTGGGATTTTTTTTTATATATATATCAAACAGATTACTATTAACACTGTTTCAATAGTGAGCCTTTATTTAAAAAAGAAACTTCATATCAATTTTTGCGAGTTTAATTCGTAGCTAATGTCCCTTTTTTTAATAATGACCCATTTGGTGGTTTTGAACTGTTTCTGATCTTAAGACGAGTTGTTGTCTTTCTGACACATTCCCAATTTCCATTCTCAATTTTATTTTTATTTGCATACATTTATTTTAAGTAACACCATGTATATGTTAACACGGTGTGATTAATGTAATTTAATTGACTTACAGAATGGTGCTGCTATAACCCATACTAGTAATGATAGTAAGACAGATATACAAGCGATCTGGACACCCCCGTCACAGCCTGTTGGAAACGTCATAATAACGTACGTATCTTTATGAGAATACCACAGACACTTCAGAAAAGAATTCCTAAAAACCTTAATATTTAGATATATAGGGGAATTCTGAAACCAGTTCCATTTGAGAAGAGTAAATACACCCGGTTTTCTCATTAACCTGTTGTAACATATGTGTTATTGGCTAAGTAAGAAAAAGTATATTGTAACATGTTAGTAATTAGAAAGATTGAAACTAATTTGAATATATTTTTTACGTTTAAAAAATCTATAAAAGAAGTGCGAATATACCATAGGGGAACTCAAAGTCATAGGTCGAAAATAAACTGACAAGGCCGTGGCTTAGAAAACGACAGTCAAACAAACAAACAAAAGTACACAAGACACAACATATAAAATAAAGACTAAGCAACACAAACCCCACCAAAAACTGGGGGGATCTCAGTTGCTCCGGAAGGTTATGCATATCCTGCTCCACATGTGGCATCCGTCGTGTTGCTCATAACAAACCCGGTCACTATTCTAATTAAGTAGGTTACATTCGTGGCAAGTGCACGGGATTGAAGTTATGACACGTGGAACATATATGATATCGTCTGTGAAAATGATATTCCGTAAAGGTCAACCAATAAAATTTACGAGGGGATGAGTCCAACTTCACCAACATGGAACTCTTGGTTTAACATCGTCCTTGTGAGCAGCAACCCCCTATCAAGAAAATTATGATAGGAAATACAAGCCTGGGAATACCGTATCCATTTGGAAATATATAGTGATCCGTATGCAGGCGCTGCTGGAATGTTGCTTCATAGAACTTAAAAGATCACAATAGGGAAGCTGAATCATTATTTTTGCCGTAAAATTTTGATTTCATTCGATCTTTATTGTCAAATTCTAGATGGTAGTAGAGATATGAGGCAGACTTAACTGTATCTGTTGTATTCTTTATCTAAGGTTCGATGGGATTGATGAGTTCAACATAGTCACCAAATTTTAATTTAGTGAGAGAACACCATTTATGTAGCGGAAAGTAAAGATAAAGGATATTGCTAATTTCTCTTCTTTCTTCTTAAGAAGTTCTTGAATGAAGTCAGCCTCATACGATTCAAGGGACAAGTCGACAAAAAGAGTGGCACAGTTGGCTCCCATAAGAATGCAGATTGTTTGTTGACAAAACTTTCTCCAAACGTAACAAAAAAAAAATGTTGACAATCAAGACATCAAGCATCGAAAAAGAATTTTTAAAGATTGACGTAGCATGGGTATTGATAGACCATTTAGGCTTCTTTTTTTTGTGTTCTGATTTGTATCAACGACCTCATCCCCCCCTTTCCAACCCCCAAAATCCCTTTGGAAAGAGTATCTACATTTTCTTTCTTAAGTTTAACCCTCAACATAATAGGTGTCTCATTATTCTGGCTAATTTTATAATTGTATATTTCTTAAGAAATTGAGTTCTTTCAATTATTATAGTTTTTTTTATACAATGTCTAAAAGTTGTTTTACAAGGACCAATTTACCTGAATAAATTATCTCATCTGATATTGATTTATTTGTAGAGCCACAGTGGTGCAGGACTTTCAGACTTTCTGGAACAACATTGTATCAACATCAATTCAACAATCTACACCGTCCACCACAACAACTGTTGCCACAACTAAGACTACACGAGCGACAAGTGCGTCTTCAGCGATGACTGCAAGCTACGCAGGACTCATTGGGACAATGTTTGCACTGTATATCATGCACATTCTAAATTAATATTTCCTTTTCAAAATAGATCGGGGGTCCATTGTTAATTTTTTTTTTTATAAATGATATGGTCTACATTTTTATTGAAATTAACAAGTTTGATGCAGACATGAAATTTATTTGTAAGAATTATGTATTTCCAAATTCACATTATATCTACTTTAACTCATTGATTGAAAAATATATCAGGGGAGATAAGTCAAAAAAATATTTTGTTCATTATGGAATGTACAGTAACTTTACATGATTTGTTATTTAGTAAGGAATCAAACCCGAAAATCTTGATGACTTTTTTTTTTATTAAATCATAAAGTTTAGTTTTCTTTCTATTCAAGCCAAAAGTGCTTTGCCATGTATAATCTATACAAAATCTGACAATTCTACACACAACTTGTAACTTGAGGGAAAGCTCGGTGGCCAATAACTTTTTAAAACATATATATAAACTACATTTTAAAAAAAACTATTGATATTTATATAATATTGATATCGGTAATCAAGTTCGAACATTTCCTTTAATTGTATTACTCAGATAATTGAAATAGTACAAATAATCTAATAGGAAAATAAATGACATCGCAAGGGATGTACAGCACCGTGAATGTTGATTCACACACATATAAATAAAGGTCCAAACGACTTAATGATATGTTTCTGAGTGAATTGGTCCAGTTTTTACACCAATAAGTTCCTAAAAAATTATGTTTAGTCCTTAGAAATCTTTAAAATTGGAGTAATGCATTTGATTTCTCCCCCTCCTTACCTCTTTCGCACGAAAATTGTATATTTTTGTCATTGAATTGACTAAAAACTACAAAAATATCTTACTATCATTCGAATGAATATTTTGTGTTTATAATTTAATTCAACGGTGAATGCGAAGTGAAAATAAATATTGTTAACGTTAGTGTATTCCTACTGTTTAGACCTAATCGAGATAAATGGTGAGACTTCCATATTGATAAAAACGATTTTTTCCGATATACATTTGTACGTTTATAATATAAAAAAGAAGATGCGGTATGATTGCCAATGAGACAACTGTCTACAAGAGACCAAAATGACACACAAATTAAAAACTATAGGTCACCGTACGGCCTTCAACAATGAGCATAACCCATACCGCAGTCAGCTATAAAAGGCCCCGATATGAAAATGTAAAACAATTCAAACGAGAAAAACTAACGGCCTCATTTACATAAAAAAATTAACGAAAAAGTTTGTTCATTTTAAAAAGTGGATCAACCAGAAATTTTGAATGGTTGCTAAAAAATGGTAAATTAGGTGGAACATGAAGGAGTAGAAATATTCATGGCAACACATTAAAAACACACAATCATATATGTTGCAGTGATTATGGGCAAGCTCTTGTTTAAGGTCTTCATTTCTAGATTTTAATTCATCCTATATTAACCAAACGGACGTACCTCATCCTTATATATAACTGTCGAAGCCAATGAACAATATTTATAAACCCTAGCAATTATATGGGAAGTATTTGTGTCGATGTCAGGTCTTTTGTTGAGTTTGATTTGTATTACTTCCCTAAATTCGATATGATGTTGCCACTCGTCCACCAATGACTGATTGTGAGTTAATGTTGGTGAAGAACCAGTGGCAAATATTTCAAGCATATCAAGGACGAAAGCAATTTTTAAAGCAATACATTTCAAACTGCGAAATAGGTCGACCAAGATGAAGGCGGAAGACTACATCTGGAAAAGATTTCTATATTGGGTAGGTGGCGACACTGTGCATGGAAACAGACTACCACTGGTCCGCTTAAAGAGGTGTTGAAATGATGCCTGTACGTGTCTAGTTTGGCACTATCCTAAAACGAGGCATTGAATTGAAAGTTCGCCGTATGTAGCTATGTATTTATACATACAGCACGACCCAAAAAATCCCAAAACCAAACCATTGTTATAACTGTTAGAAAGACATGTCCATATAAACATTACAAATTCAACAATTGGGTGTTCCATAGTTAAAGAACGTATGGTAACATTTAATGATCATGGCGAATTGTTGGGATTTTTTTCAGTCTATCTAAAACATCATATAGTTATTTTTATTTGCTGTAGAAATGTTCTATGTAATAATTGACCAGAACATGTGTTTGCAATGCAAAACATAAGTATAAACGACAATGTAAAACTGAGGAGATGTGATATGATTTTCAATAAGACAACTATCCAGGAGAGCTAACGTGGTACTAACCAATTATCAAAACCATTAGACCTTCAACACTGAGGAAAAACCTATACCGTATAGTAGTCTATAAAAGGTCCAGATATGAAAAGAGAGAGAGAGAGAGAGAGAGAGAGAGAAACTAACATCCTGGTTCATAACAAAACAATTTGCGAAAAAACAAATATGAAGAAAGACACGAACCAAGTTGAACGACAACAGTGAAGTACTGCACTGCATGCAACTGCAGTGGGACAGGCACATAAAGAATGGAGCAAGGTTATACATGTTTGTACCCTGGGACAGAGGTGTGACGACACAATCTAAAGAACGCATGGTACAAATCTGTTGTAATTGGTCTGAACCCAAAAATTGGTATGAGGCATAAAAATAACAAATCTAATATGTGAACCATCCTGTCGTTATATATTACGTAAAACTTGTTTAAATGACATGAACAAAAATAACTATATCATTTGTGTTTTAAAGCGATTTGTGTTATATAGCAATAAAATAAAAGAAGAAATATCAACTATAAAATCTGAAGGAAATGTTTAAAATTACATGTAACTTGTAACCTTTAACCTCGTTAGGTTTGTCTATGCATTGTTTTATTTTTGTTATCCCGGGACCTTTTATAGTTTAATCTATTTGGTGTAGATTTGGCTTATTGTTGGAGGCTTAACCTACGGTGACCTGTAGCTATATAGCCTTAAGTCGTTGTTAAACAATGTGCACGTTGTTAATCATAACACATCTATTTGTTTTAAAATATACTTTCATCATTAAAAGATGCATTAATGGAGGAATAATTAAAAGTCATTTTAAAAGTATTCTCAAAGAGAGAATATTTCTACTTTATCAATTTGTCAGTTGTGGGTATTTAAAATACTTTTGGCGGCTTTTCGTACGTCAGTGACCTTATTAGGACAAAATATTATAATTTAAAATACAACAGAAGAATAATACGATTTAAATTTTACACTTACTTAAGTTTGCTAAATTGAAATTATGCAGATTAATCCAAATTAAGCAGATTTAATGTAAACCCACTGCTCTATGTTTTAAACTCTTCGATATCACTCGATATACATACACTACAGGGAGGGAAGAATAGGGGAGGAAAACGAAAGTTGTTATATTATTCACGATTGTGTTGGATGTCGTAATAAAGTAATGTAATACACAAACAAAAAATCAGTTTCCCTGAAGATATATGAACGAACAGAGGGGCGAATATTACCATCTATATAAATACTTCGCAGTTGTAACCTATTACTGGCCTATTCTGAAGTATGGCACTGTTGTAATGGAGAACAAACACATGGAGACATAAAAAAAATTGTGAAAAATTTACTTTTTATTTAAATTAATTCGAAAAAGTTTATTTTAGAGTGCCATAATGACTTAGAAAAATGAGGATTCTTGGATATTTGTTAACTTTGTTTGTGTTTTTCTTGTCTTACGGTAAGTTAGAAAAAAAGTATATTGAAGTTCGTCAAGTATCATGGACAATTTAAAAAAAAAACGTATCTTCTGTTTTCGCATAGTCGTAATAAACCGATATAAGTTATGACTGTAATGTCCAAACATGACTCGTCGTGAACAGTAATGAGATACATAACAAATGATTGTTAGTTATGGTTAATTGTCCTCTTTTGTCTAGACCGTTCAACTTATAACGGGGAAAACCAACGGTCTAATCTATATTGAAAAAAACGAGAAACACTTATGAACCACGTCAACAAACGACAACTACTGAACATGAGCTTCCTGGCTTAGGACATGTGCACCAACAAATGCAGTGGGTTTAAACGTTGTAATATGTACCAACTATCACCGTTATCTGATACAATAGTGTAACATCACAACATAGAAATACATATTATAAAATATCAATTGACCCTCTGTCTAATGTTAAAATTTAAAAAAATTGCACTCATATCTGACACAATGGGTATATCGCTGCCCAGAAATGCGTTTCACTACAAAAACACTAAAGACAAAAATATTTCGTAAGTCTTACACAATTCAGCATAAAATATTTAAGATAACCAGTAAAAACATGCTTTCAAATTTAGAAAGTAATTTGTAAACATAAAAGTTGACATTTTGACATGTTATAACTAGTATGCATATGTACGAAAATACAGATAACCTAAATCACCAACTACATGGACAGCAAACACCCACCCACCTGCAACCAACTCCTCCAAGAAAGACAACATACCGCCAGATTAAGAAGGTTTAATAAGAGCAAATGTGTTCCAGTACCTAAGCAGGTATAAAATTTGATAGTGTATGCAATACATCTACTAAAAGAGTATTGCAAAATATGTCCACTTCAATGATGTACATTCCAAACAACTTTCGAGAAAGTGATGTTCCATTTACATTGAATGATGTACTCTATCCAAACAACTTTCTGAAAAAATGAGGTGCTCTTTGATTTTTAGTTACAGGCAGTGAAATTTCGCTGGTTTCAGAACCAGGTTTCACATTGTTTTGTTTTTGATACAGATACAGATTGAAAACTCCGTCAATTTTGAAAGGAACCGGTTTCAGATTACAAATGATTGCATTATTGTAAGGGTGAAGGATTTTCGATTTTATCATCATTATAATGTTATTATATTGCAGTTGCTGGATGTACAATCCCGACAGCGTTGATTGGAACATGGACCAGTAGTAACTCTGGCACTATAGAACTCAACTCCACCCATCTCATCAATTATTCTATATACAATAAAGGCGGACAAACCTTCGAGTGTTTTGACCATACCGGACGTTATTACTCGTTCAAGTAAGTTTATTTTAAACAGCTATTGGATGTTAACTTTGGACATTGAAATGCGTTATAATTTGCTGTTTTACTCTTCTTAATTCCTATTATTGTAGAGCGGTTTATTTTTCTTCTTATGAAAACCTTTAAAGAGAATAGGCGAATATAAAACGGTTAAAAAGGTATCAATTTATGATGTTTAACTCTAAATGGTAGTTTAAGGACTATTCAGGTACCTCTCACAAGATTATATGGACCAATGATCTTTTGTTAGGTCCATATAGTTTTGTGAGATAACTGAACGGTTCATAAACGGAAATATGACCCAAAACCAAATATTAATTATTTGTTATGTTGCACAAAACTGTGAAAGTGTTTAACAAAACAGATTGATTTCAATTTTATCGGAAATATATGAAATTGTACATATAAAGCAGCCCAATAAAAACGTTCTAAGTACTAAAATGCAATTGTTCTATTCAGGATTTCAAGAAGAGCAGATTTTTTTTATAATTATGAAAGTTTTTTTTGACGTTTCTTACTGAAACATTGGTTTTGAATTCTTTATTATGGTCATAGTCCAATATGAGTATTGGCTCAATGAGTTTTTATAGTTCATTGAGTTAAATTTAAGTATATAATAATTTATTTTGTTATTGATTCTGTCAATTAAAGCAGCGATTGTCACTTCCCGATACCTTTCTAAAGTATATGAACGAGAGGCAAAAGATACCAAAGGGGCCTTCAAACTCATAAGTCAAAATATACCAAAGGGGCCTTCAAACAAATAAGCAGAAAACGAACTGACAACGCCATAGAAAAAAAGCATAGGCGGACCTGGGGGGGGGGGGGCTGGGGGGGCCCGCCCCCCCCCCTTTCGTGGGAAAAATTTGGTTGATTATATAGGGAATCACTGAAGCATGACTGGAGCGGGGCCCCCCTTAGGTCAACCAGAGGGCCCTCCCTTATGAAAAGTTCTGGATCCGCCACTGAAAAGGACACAAACAGTAACTCAAATAATGGAATACAAAATATAACATTGAAAACTGAATACTGTGCAACACGAACCCCACAAAAAAGGGTGTGATCTCAGGTCCTCCGGAAAAGTAAGTAAATACTGCACCACATGCAACATCCGTCGTGTTACTTTTGTAAGTACAATCCCGATGACAACAAAAATCAAGAATTACAGGAGATACATTAATGTAATATCCTTTACTTGGTTTGATTATATAAGAACACATTTTTCTATCATTTTTCTATTAAATTTATCTTACAGAACTGAAAGTATTCCTTTGTTCAATGCAATTGCAGTTGCTTCATTATGTATCGAGTTTACGGCAGTCAAAACGGGAATGTATAAATATGTCATCAAAACAAGTAAGTTACATATAAAAATACCTGTACCAAGTCAGGAATATGACAGTTGTTGTTCATTCGTTTGATGTGTTTTATCATTTGATTTTGCCATTTGATTAGGGACTTGAATTTTCCTCGCAGTTCAGTATTTTTGAGATGTTACTTTTTACAATGTTAACATCTTTCATCAAGACAAGTTACAATGTATAAATATGTCATAAGGTCAAGTAAATTACAATGTATGGGGACATCAAAGCAAATAAGTAACATTCCACTAAAAGTCTAAAATACATACAATGCTTGCCTTAGTTGAAACTGGGGAAACAAATATCAATAAAAAATTATTCGTCGTTTGATTACCATGGTCTTAAAGTTAATAACATAAAAAATTCTAGAGTGTATCCAATTCTTTAATGATTGATTGATGCTGTACCAGGTTGTATAGAAACCGTTCCCTCCTAGTCTCATCTATCGGAATTTATATTTCCAAGAGTATCCCATACAGTAACGTTATGATCATAAAAATATTTCTGCAATTCCAAAGTAGCTTTATACAGAATTTTAGAACATCAAAATATTCAAAAGAATTGTACCATGTTTTTTTTTCAATTCGTATTAAAAAAAATGCATGTAGAAGAAAATAACAGTTGAATTAAACATTGTTTATTCCATTTCTTCAAAGGTCAGCTGTCACAGGCAGATGATGAACGATTTATGTATACCTCTAGCTCGACATCGTTGACTTCATCCCTTGTATGTGATGACACTTCAAACACGGATTATCAATTATTGTTAGATCCAAGTAAGTATTTAAGTATGATAACCTGTTCGATTAAGGTAGCACAATACAAAGATTTTATAACTCCAACTCCCAAGTTTTAAAATGCTGTAACTTTCTTAATAATGCTTGAAAATTTATAAAAGTGGTAGTTTTGGATAGCTAACAGATCACTCTTTCAAATAAATGCAATGTTAGTATTATGCAACAATTATGTAACCAATTATAATGTTAACTGTGTCTAAAATATTTTTCACCAAATTTCCACTTTCAAATGAAATTAGCTTCTGCATAGGTATCCCTAGAGGGATGATTTTATTATATGTTATTCCTATGGCCATTATCTACAAAAGGGTGTCTCAGATTTCAGATAAAATGAATAGAACAAATTTTACACCTAATTGAACATTGTCTTCTTTTATGTGGTTAGGATGTTTACACTAATTAGAGATTTATGAGAGAATGGAACACCATAGAGACAATCTGAGACACCCTTTTGAAGCCCATGATGTGTTGATTAAGATTCCGTTAAAATTTTCTGTATAGTTAAAGAGATGATAGAGCTAAATTCATTCAAGTGAACGTACCCAGATTTTGCCACTAATTACATAATAATTGATTACATAATGATTGCATAATAAAAATATTGCCACCATTTAAAAGAGTAATCTTTTATCTATCTATATATACCTCTTTTATTATTTTCTATGCATACATAAGAAAGTTACAGCATTTTAAAGGTTAGTGATTGAAAGTAAAAAAAATCTTTGTATTGTGCTACCTTAAAAGGAAAAAAAATAGAAATGACAATAATAGCGAAGAAAGTGTACCGATGCTTAATGGTTCATCTTCTTATAACATGCATTCACCGATATTTTTTTTTAATTGTTTAAGGTTCTTATCGAATCCTGTTGTCTTTTGGGATAGCTGTCTCATTGGCAATCATACCTCATCTCCTTATCTTTATATTGAATTAATTGTTCAGTCTGTTGCTGTGGATGCATGGAATTTGTTTTCTTTTTTAAGGATCATCAACTATCAAATTTTATATAGCAAGACGTCGGTGTAGACATATCAACATGATTGATTGATTGAACGATTGATTTATCGATTGATTGATTGCTTAATTGATTGATTGATTGATTGATTGATTGATTGATTGATTGATTGATTGATTGATTGAAAACTTAGATAAAACTAAAGTTATTCCTTTCAGGATCCCTTCTGTAAAACAAAATAAAAGTAGATATTTTTTGTTATATCTAGTCTTTTTCTGTTATTTCCTTATAAGTTTATTGATTGTTAAAAGTAAAGCACAGTCTTTTACAAAATTAGTTGATACTCTGCTCTTGCAAGTCATAAGCTATTGTGTCTCACCTTGGAACACTAGTTATTTTTCTTGTATGTCATTGAAAATAAATCATGCATTTCGTTTCTTTTTTTTTAAATAAAATTGTCTTGCCTTTTTCAGATGTTACTATGGCCAAATCCTTTATATGACATTGATGCATGTACTTAATTCGTGCTATATAATAATTTTACAAAAATAAAGAAAACTTTAGGACTCCAGCATTCTCGCTGTGGTCCCTTGATAATAACCATGTACCAATTAAAATTCAATAAGAATACAGTAAAAAGTGTATAACGATTTGTTTATGTTTCAGGTATTGATGCAGCAAATTTCGCTGAACAATGTCCAGATGCATTTCTCGGAATATTTGGGTATGTTTCTAATATAACAGCTGAAGCTGAGTGTAACGGAACCGGAAGTCTTAATGTGTGCGATACAACTACCAAGATGTCCTTCAATTATACAGCATGTTCTACAGTTCAAGCATATTCCAGTAAGTAAAGTTTCCTATGATAACTTGAGTATTCATTGATTGGAATAATGCTTACTCGTCAAAGGGTTGAAAATATATAGATTTTGGGGTCAAAAGGTCAAAAGTCAGGTCACTGCTACTAAAGAAAATATTTTAGGAATTGGTTTCCGCATGGAAACTGGATTGTTTCTTGTGTAATTGAAATGAAACTTCTTATAAAAAAAATAGAGGGAAGAAAAGAAATAAAATTGAGAATGGAAATGGGGAATGTGTCAAAGAGACAACAACCCGACCATAGACAAAACAACAGCAGGAGGTCAACAGGTCTTCAATGTAGCGAGAAATTCCCGCAACCGAAGGCGTCCCTCAGCAGCCCCTAAACAAATATATACTACTGTGGATTCATTTTTATTCGTGGTATACCAATTTTCGTGGGTTTCGTGGGTCACAGCGAACCACGAATTTAAATTCAACGAAGAATAATCCCGAGAAATGTGTATGGAGTCGGATGTTTATTTCCGGTTATGTTATGCAGTTCTAGTATAGTGTTGACTAGCGATAAACATTGTAACATAACACGTGTTTTTTTATTGAAAGAAGATACAAGTATTTTGATTAAATCTATAATAAATATATCGAATATCAGTGATAATTTACTTTTTAAAATTGATTAAAACTGTTCATGGAAAATAACTGCAAGTTGTTAATTACCGTGTCATAGTTTGGTTTACCAGTGATGAAAAATCAATAGGATTAAGTACGGGGATATTACCCGTAGGTAATATTGTTTATGACAGGAACATTTATTTTCACACCTTATACTTATATCACTGTTTATTATATCGTGAGTAGGGAAATGAGCTTTCAATCATAAAGTTTTGAATGCCTTATAGAATTCAGACGAGCATTTATAAATTGTAAAACAAACAAATAATTAGTTGTCTCTGTCCATTATTTTTATCGAAGTTATCAATGAACACTTTAACCTAGAATGACCAACTCAAAACTTTTTCAATGAATTCCTTCTTTTTTGTTTTGTTTTATTATTGATCAAACCAAGGAGGTTATATGATCTCCTAAATCAAAAGAAATCCACGAATGACTTATCTAATTTTTTGTTGTTGTAATCAGCGATCCACGAATTTACGTATACCACGAAACGTCTTTTTTTCTCTATCCACGAAAATTGATACCCACGAAAATAAATGAATCCACAGTAGTAGCATACTAAATTTGGGTTCAATAGGTAAATGGTCAAGGTCCCTTACACTTATTTAAAATGAAAATAATGGTAAAACGTTTTGCGGATGGTGGCTTGATATTACCTTGCTTGATTGGTATCAAAGGTATTAAGTTGGACGGTCTTTTGGTTCAAGGTTCAACAGGTATAAGATAAATGTCTCTGTTATAAGACATATCTTTTTTCTTTAAATGGTATACCATAATGAATCATAACACATATATACAGATGAACAGTTAAATAAAAGCAATAAAAGTACATGTTTGTTTTTCCTTGCAGACATACTAGTAGTCCAAATAATTATGACGTCTGGCAAGGCTATTTTTTCGAAAGGCGTACAAGAAAAAAATGAAATAGCCTTGCTAGATTATTCCTACTAAATATTTTAACAATCTTGGTAAAAACGTTCTTGTCTTTAACATGAATTTAGATAATATTAAATCAATAGATGGACTTGGAAAAATACCCGATTTTTATTTACAAGTAATTTCAAGTTGGGTTAAAACAGGAGGAGGTTTATAAATATTTTCTAATATATAAAGCCAATCGGCATCAACATTTGGACAAGATATTTAAGATTAGAATACGTACCACATATGTCATTTGTGTACGATTTTATATTTGAAATTTTAAAGGAAAATAAGTTAAAAATCTTCAGATGGAAACTGCTTCAGTGTATTATTCCTACAAAGCAACTACTATTAAAGTGGAAAATATCTGAGAACGATAAATGCAATTTTTGTAAAACAAAAGAAGATTATTTGCATTTCTTTATTACATGTTCATTTTTGAAAGATTTTTGGGAGAAAGTACATTATCTTCTAGCAAAAATTAATTTTCAAAACAAGATATTAGCAAAACATATAGTATTTGGATACAAAATATCAAATCAAGGGTATAACGGTTTTAATTATTTCTTGACAATACTAGGTTTTTGTATTTACAAGTCGTACTATGTATCCGAGCAAAAACTGAAATTTTTAGATGTGTATGCTATGTTTATAAAGGAGCTACGAAGGTTTATGAATGAGAACAAAACAGTATCTCAAAATGTATTTTTCATAAAGTTAAAAAGATTGATTTAATTGATGGAAAAAAGATAATGTTTATATTTTATTATATTCTGTGTATTTTCTTGGATACTCAGAAAGTATTTCACAGGGATACTTTATTGAAGCTTGGACAATGAAGTAAAAAAGAAAATAGCCTTGCTAGACGTCATAATTATTTGAACTAACATACTAGTACTAGTAATTAATTTTTGAACCCCTTAAATACATTGTTTTCCCTCAATAAATTTGCAGCTTGCGGGGACTGTTTTAAAATTATGTTTTAACTTATTTGATTTGTATCTTCTTTCTTGCAAAATAATATTTATAACTACAAGTCATTTATAACTACAAGTCATTTATAACTACAAGTTATAAAAGTCATTTATAACTACAAGTCATTTATAACTACAAGTCATTTATAACTACAAGTCATTTCATAAATTATAGTTTTGTTTAAAAAAAAAACCAAGAGTTTTGTTGTGAACTGTACACTTATTTCATTATGATTTAGGTGGTGGCGAGTTGTACTGTATCTCATCAACGACTTCCGGTACTAGTACCCAAGTAACGTTGTATAATTTGGATTCAACGACTGATGAATCTACGAATTACAGGATTGTGTGCTATGTATGTTATTTAGTTTTTCAGATTATCTACTATAATCTCCAATAAAATGTTTTAATTGCCAGTTAGCAGTGGCGGATCCAGAAATTTTCATAAGTGGGGGCCCATTGCCTGCCCGTAATAGGGGGTCCGCTCTAGTCATGCTTAATTGATTCCCTATATAATCAACCAAATTTTTCTCAGAAAAGGGGGGCCCGGGCCCCCTGAAAAACCCTCTAAATCCGCCTCTGCTTAGTAAATCATAACCAATCATTCAACCCAACCAACCAATTAATCAACCAAAGATTTCTCTTTGAAATTAAGTAAAACACAACCAATTATTTTATAAAAAAAAAAAAGGATTTTCCCTTGTCATTTATTAAGCAACAACCAACCAATCAATCAACCAACAATTTCCCTTGAAATTAAGTAAGATACAACCAATCAATTAATACAACAAAGTTTAAAAATGAAAAAACAGAGCTATTGTAACTCTACTTGATACACAAATTACTTAAATGCTTCCACAAAACTTTATTGCCCCCTTTTCCAATTCATTTACCTGTTTCCGAGTTGTTATACTGTACATGGTCCGGGTAACGTATACATGGTCCAGATTAAGTACCCTTCACACAAGCATTTTTTCATATAAATATTTATATCATGTATGCACTTTCTTACCAAGTAATAGTACAAAAGACGGTTAAAATATACAATTGTTTGTTTAGGTTGTTGAATCTTCGACTGATGGTAACGTGTATGCTTCACAATATCCTCAGTCTTGTTCCACTGGACAAACACCAACCTCTGTATCAAGTCCTGGGGGATTAGTGGTACTGACAGCTAGTTGTAAGTATCTTATAAAGGCAACACTAGTATACCGCTGTTCGAAATTCATCAATTGATTGAGAAAAAAAAAATCCGGGTTACAACGGACAACATCATACATCTGAACTTAACATTCAAATCATTGTTGTTAAAATCAAAAACTAAACGAAGATTGAAAATGTTATGCTGTTAATCTTTTAAAGGACTATGGATAATTTTACTGTTCATTGGTTAAATTTGCATAGAATGCACTATTAGCTTCTGAATCGTCAGTGACATCTCCTTCATAGAAACACATAGGGTTAGTTACCATATGGGGTTAGTAAGGAGTTACTTCCCTTTCAAAACAAAAAAGATGGCACAACCCTTTATAAAAAGAACACGGTGTTGAGGAAAAATTTGAAAGGATTAAGACGAAGAAAATGATGATATAAGGTGGAAATAAATTCATAAGACACAATTTTAAAAGCTTACAAGTTGTTAGTATT
The DNA here is from genome assembly GCA_019925275.1 of Mytilus edulis. NCBI lineage: Eukaryota > Metazoa > Mollusca > Bivalvia > Mytilida > Mytilidae > Mytilus > Mytilus edulis. The sequence goes on from CM034361.1 coordinate 7,843,099, forward strand.
GAAAAAGTTACTTCCCTTTCAAAACAAAACAAAAAATCTGGAAGGTTCCAACAGACAAAGAAATTGTTACATGTAATGAACATTTGACATAAATTCATAAAACAAATTTAACGCTAAAAAGTTGTTATTTTGGGCATTTGTTTTCTGTGTAGACAAATGGAAGTAAGGTTCTTAAACATGTTAAAACTTACTTTAAAATCACTTTGATAGGTCGATTGTCTAAAAACCACTTGTGAAAACAGTCGGTAAGATAAATTCCGTATGGGGTGAGAACGAAACTCAAATCGATATATATGGGGTCAGTACATTCCATATGGGGATTCGAGCTTCGCTCTCACGCCATATGAAATTAATTGACCCCATATATATCGATTTGAGTATCGTTCCCAACCCATATGGAATGTGTTGATCCATATATACCGTGTTAGGTCTCCTATATATATGGAGTCAGTAAATTCACTGACCCCATATGATAAGATAAGATAATTTCATTAACCAATCATGGTGCCGAAAATTTGAGCTTTACAATCAAACAAATAACAAAATAAGCACAGAAAATGATAAGAATGATTAAAGTACATTTAATCTATAAAAAAACAAACATGAATACACGATATATATCGTAGTAGGTCACTAACACACCATATAACTAATAATATACTTTCGATATATTCTTATACGTAATGGACTAACTAACGTGGATTGATTGATTAATTGGAAGTGTTCATTGCCACTTTCATCACTATTCGCTGTATCGTGACAGTCAGTTTTTGTTGAGAAGTCAGTTAAATAAAGACAACAGTAGTATACCGTTGTTCAAACGATACAAATATTAGAAAATATATTTCCTTGTTTTAAAATGGCCTCTTTTCTCTTTTCTTGTAGCTACCTGTGGTACGTATATTTTTGTGTGTGTCTTTAGCTTATTATAGCTCTTCGTTTTATAAGAACTATTATCCATGTAATATTTGTCTTTAGTCGAGTATTTGTCGAGACCATTTCAGACTATACTAAGATTATCAAGTACTGAATCAGACTTACTAAGTATAGTCGAGACCAAAGTCAAGTACAGTTAAGTACAGTTCAATACTGTCGAGATTGTGTCGAGTCGAATCAAGTAAAATCTGAGGTTGAGCACAAAATATGGTCTATTCAGACTCTGTACATTTTGTAGTGAGACTGCTCTTGACGAACGTTTATTAACACAGTAATACATGTGAAGTGTTCTTTGATTTGCATTCTGTAAGGTCCATTTATTGTGGTTTATTTCTCATATAAGAACACACACTGATTTGGTTAAATGTATGTTTACTCTTAGATCTCATTGGTTCAACATTCTGCAAAACTGTTACCCGACTTTGTTTTAATCACCAAAATAAATATACATTAGAAAAATGTGTAATAAATGTAACAAAACATACAAAGCTGGAGTTATGCTCACGGTTTCACAGAAATGAAGAAACGACACAATTACAATGCACTATTTAACTCTTGTGTTGGTGATGTGTTCACTGTCATTTAATTCATTTCTAGATAACTTTTATCATTAGCACAATTTTAGAAAAGCAATTCTATGAGTGTCTATATTCGAATTGAAATTATACCATGCTTCATTGTAAGTTTTCAGAAAATAATAATTTATCTGCACTAGGTCTCTCACTAGGACACTCACTACCATGGATAAGAAAAAAATATATGACGGATGTATGCAACAGCTACTAGTCTATATTGTAAATATATAATGTGAATATGACAGTTATTAATGTCGCTGTGTGGTTTTGGGATAGTTTTGTCGCTAGCAATCAAACCATACATCTTTCTTTTGTAAATTTTGTAAATGGAGATGTATTCTGACATAATAAATAGATTGAAATTTTCCTTGATATAGATATAAAAAACGAATTCAGCATTACCTCTTTAAAACAAGGGGTACTCATTTATATTCCTTGTTTATGTGTGTCTTGGTCTTTCAACGCAATTTAGTTCAGATATTTTCATTTTCTAGCATTTGGTCTCTTGTGGATATTTGTCTCGTTGACAGTGATTTACCGTGAATTTAAGTGAATATTATAAGATTTGTTTGAAAATGGCTCATCAGGAAATTGTCCCGTCCTCTTTTATAAAAGGATGAAGACATCTTGCCTTGTTTCTTCGGGTCTTGGTATTTCAAAACAATTTCAATTAAATGAATGAGATTAATTTACATCGTTGTCAATACAATGTTATTCTATGCTAGGTTTATCTATATATAAAATCAAGTTTAATCCACCATTTTCTAAATAAGCAAGTGCCTGTACCAAAAAATGAATATGTTTGATGTGTTTGAGCTTTTGATTTTGCCATTTTCTTATGAACTTTCCGTTTAGAATACTCAGAGTTCGGTATTTTTGTTCTTTTTACTTTTTTGTATGTGCTAAGTTTGCATTTTGCCTCTGTTTATATGCTATATTGTAATATTTTAGTGCCTCCAGAGTCGTCCGGTTTGACCGCTGGCGCCAGCGCAGGGATAGCCGTTGGCGTACTATTAATATTATTAATTCTGTTGCTGCTTATTGGGTTCTGCATATATAAGAAGACCAGGAAAGTAGACCCAGGTCCAATACCACCTGATCAGGGTGTGGCACCAGCTGAAACAAAGATGCCGACTGAAGACAAATCAAGACCAGATATGATGAGAAATATTAGACCTTTCAACCATTCAAACATGCGCAGAAACGATGATATGGATATTGAGGATATTGAAGATAGGGATAAGGTTCCAAGACTGGAGAGAGATCTAACCCAACATTCTACACTCCGACAACAGATTATAACACCGAGTGTGGTGAATCCAATGGTCCGTGAATGGAGTGATATGGGTTACTCTGATGACTTGACATTAATTGATTCGGAGAATATGCGTGATCAGTTAGATCCACCATCACCTATACCGGAAGGATTGACACCAGTCGATGGATATGGTCCAGTGTACGGATATTGGAATACTATAGACGAAAGGCATGCTCCCGAAAAGAAAAAAAAGAAAAAGAAAAAAGTAAAAAAGAAGAATAAGAAAAATGATTAGTGAGAAGTGACTATTGAAGTACAATTTGGACGTGATTTATAATATTAATTGATACTTGTGTGTGAGAGTGAGAGAGAGAGAAAACACCACATTGTTATGCAATGATAGATAAGTGTTTGTGATATCTGCATATGCACAATGTAGTATTTCTGTACGTTTTTGTATACAACATTATGCAATGTTGGTCTTTTATGAATTTATATTGTTCTTCCGATTTTGGAAAGTGATTGTTTAAATACATGTTTATTATTTATTTGTTTTTTTATTGTGTTAGATGTTAGATTATTGTACAATTGAATATTCTTTGACGTTCGTAGAATGTGTTATTATCATATTACTGTTTACTAGAATTGTAAAAGTTTAAAATGCGACACGAGCTAACTTGGTGTGATTTACGTTTTCATTTACTTTATAACAATTATTCATGATCAGCCACTTATTTCTGTCACCATACTTTTCAGCTATACACAGCTAATCAACATTTTGTATTTTCTGTTACAATTTTATTTTGGCTGTAGTTCTGGGAAGATATGTTTTATTTATGCCAATAAGTATAAATACTGTACTGTGATTTGTCTACACAAATTGGATGTTGGTGAGCAGCCAAAATACATAACATGAAAATGAATAATTTAAATTTAGGTCTTACATTTTTTTTATCGATGTCATATTTAGTCTACTCACTCTGCATGCTCTGCTTACAAAGTAGGTAATCTGTGCTTGTATGGAATGCAAGCATTTTTCACATTGCTTTCAAAACGGATCAAGTCTGTTTATTTTGAAACAAAATGCTAAGTCGATCCAAACATTTATTTATACTTGCGCTGTACTTCTTAATTAAAGATACTATAAGTAGTTCAAGGAAAGGCAACAAAACCCCTAACTATTTTTTGGTAAAACCGCGAACAACTAGATATTTATAAACATTTGGGTGACACATATAAACTGCATCTAATATTGTATGTTTTCTATGTGCTTTGTACTGTGTGATTTCCTGATGATATTATTACAGAAATAGATTCTGACACTGGATTAACAGCCGCGGCAACCATTGGCATAGTGTTTGTTGCCTTGTTTTTATTCTTACTATTAGTTTTCATATGTGGTTTTATTGCACACAAGAAATCTAAAAAGGAAGAACCATTATTAAAAGAGGACTCCGAATCCGAAACAGAATTGCAGATAGAAAACCCTCCTGGTAATCGTCCTAGATCGATGAAAACTACAGTTAATACAACAGCGATGCACGTGCCATCTAGTACACTACCATTCATTGAAGGTAGTGGAAAAGTTCCAACATTATCATGTAACCTTACACGCCAATCGATTCCAACAATTTCAAGAGATGCTACACAACAGTCGATTATTACTCCACGTGCTATAAATCCATCTGTCAGAGAATGGTATGACCAAGAAATGCAAAATACTATATTCTTGGCAGCCGCAAAGTGAATAGAAAAGACATATTGCATTTTAAGTATTCCACATTTTTAATTCTGTTTGAATGGTTTTTATAATATGTTTTCAAGAAATGGTTTTAAATATTGACTTCGACAATGTGAACATTAATGTATCTTCTATGAATATTAATAGTCTAAAGGTTATTTGTTACTTCTCCACTCCAACAAACAAGACATAAAGAAAACAGTCAATAATTTTCCAAAGAAGAGGTTGACCGGACAACATAGTCAACTTTGTTTGTAGGAATCAGAGTAAAAGTTCTTGGACGAAACAATGGATTTAATGAAATATCACTAAACATCCATCCGGGCTGAAGTATACAACATTGAAATAATTGACTTCAAATGGCAATTATTCACACACTCGTTTTAATCCAAGTCAAGTTAGAGAACACAAAAATCAAGAGAAAGATTAAACCCAAAACTGATTCCATTAACTAATTTCATCTCTTGATCTTGTGTAGATATTGTCCACCATGACTTACAATTTATTTCCCCGTACAGTTTTTCAGTATCTACAATAGTTTCTTTAAAAACTGCAAAAAGTTTTACGAATATACAGACATGATACAAGCAAATGACTTACTTGTAGAGCTTGTAGATATGATAAGATGTGGTATCAGTGCCAATGAGACAACTCTCCATGTTGCATATTTAATTTTTTGCTGTTCCAATTTTGTGAAACAGGCATACAAATTATGGACATAATACATAATCGGTTGTGCGAGCTGTATGAAAGTTTCAATGTGGATAGACTTTAACCTATAATTCTAATTTTTTTTTCAAGAAACTTAAGATTAAACAATTTGATCAAATAAATCATACTCCTTTCTCCACAAAAGATGAATGGTCGGTGCTAAAACAGTCAGGTCAAAATTAAACCTCTCATTTGCTATCATTTATGTATATGTTGCAAGCCAACAGGAGACCAAAATTTATATTGGGTAACAACTGGGCGATATAGAATCAGTTGAAGAAACGCTTCTTACTTGAAAATAGAATGCGTTGTTACTGAATGAAATTAAGAAGACGAAATATTTGCAATGATTACCATCAAGCCAACTATTCACCACAGACAAAATAACCTACTATCGTTTAAGCCCCTATGAAGAATGAGAAAGATCAACACCTTAGGCCGTTAGTTTTCTCGTTTGAATTGTTTTACATTTGTCATAGTAAGCCATAAAAGGTACCATCATGAGAAACAAATCAAACGAGACAACAAACGACCTGTTCCTTATGTCGTAACTACAATCCCGTTCCAAATTCACGAATGTGACCTACCGAATTGGACATTTTACCGGCTGTGTGATAACATGAGCAACACGTGTGCCATATGTGTAGCAGGATCTACTCTCCCTTCCGAAGAACATGAAATCAACCCCAGTTTTGGTATGTTCGCGTTGTTGTTGTATCTCTATTTGTGAAACTTTGTTCACGCATCTTTGTCAATATAATGGAATTTGATGCGACTGTCGTACATGTGAGAGGTTTAGCGCTATAAAACCAGGTTCAATCCATCATTTTCTACATTTAAAAAAGGTCTATACCAAGTCAGGAATATGACAGTTGTCTGATGTGTTTTATCATTTGACACTGTTTCCCATTTGATTAGGGACTTTCCGTTTTGAATTTTCCTCGGAGTTCAGTATTTTTGTGAGTTTACTTTTTACAAGAATAATAAAGGAAATATGAAACACAAAAACCAACGAGAACCACTGAGTTACCGGCTCTTGTTTTGGGAGACGCACAAATATAATGTTGCAAAACTAAACGTGTTGGGGAACGCCAAGCCGTCCCGTCATATATATCAGTGACACTCAACGTTTTGTTTGAAACTTACTTTAATTTTTGTTTCATCTATTTTTATTTTTTATTTTTTTTCTACACTCCAACATTAATTCATTTATTCCACTAAGCAAGCTTAGTGTCTCTTTCAAGCCATATATATATTTCTAATGACTTATAAAGGATATTTGCATGTTTCAAGGTACTTTAAATAACTGATGATTAATTGCCTATATATTTAAATATATTTTGCATTTAGTAAGTAACACTGTTAACATATATTTGCTCGTGTGTGCTCACAAGTAGCATGCATGTTCTACTATATTGCATTATTTTAAATACAGTTGTTATGATTGAATTATACCTTGTACATGTAATATGGAGAGAGCTTTTATAGGCTGTGCCTGTTGCTCAATCCTTTTCATATCTTAATGAATAAAATATGTTTAAAATCAAATCAAGCCGTCCCGTAACCTCAGACTGAGATGTAAATAGTTATCAAAGGTACCAGGATTATAATTTAGTACGCCAGACGCGCGTTTCGTCTACATAAGACTCATCAGTGACGCTACATCACAATATAAGAACCATCAGTAACAATCAGTTTTTGAGAGATAAAAAAATGTCGCCTTCAATAAAATTCAGGAAATGTACATTCACAGTTAGAAATAATGTACTGACATGACATCTTGATAGAAAATTAAACCGATGAAAAAATCAATAGTATTGAATTCAAATTTTAAAAATTTACTTTTGACTGACTGCAAACTGATTGCTTTTTATACGATAAGAAAGTTTGTGATAACACCATATTACAAAATTTTACTATAAATAGAAACTAAAGATCATATAAAAAGTAGCCTTTCTGTATAAATAACAATATAATTTTTTGTAATATTAAACAACTGTCAAACAAATTGAAAGACAGAAAAAAAGAATAAATAGGTCTCCTTCTATGACAGAAAAACTAGTGGTTAAACACAGGATACAATTGTTCACATTTCATTGACTTCTGCTTGTGTAGTTGTATTTTTCGGCTGATAGTTATCAAAATAAGCTGGATCTTTAGACAGAACATCCCATCCAGTTCTACGACGGTTTTCATTTTGAATGTTTTTGTCGTTATTTTCTACTGAATTTAATTCGATTTGGTCCGTTTTGATAGGAGATTCGATTTGGTCCGTTTTGACTGGAAATTTTAAGTTGGATTGATGACTAGATGTTGTTGGTGTTTCCTGAATAGAAAATCCGTTGTCAAAACTTATTTTCTTCGTACCTGCTGGCTTTGTTTGAGATTTATAATTTGTTTCCTCCCGATTATATTTGGTCTTTTGAAATTTCGGTACCTTTTCCGAAGGTTTGTCAACAAAACTCGACAAATATGCAATTCCAATGAGGACTAGACTACCTACGCAGATACTGGCAGACACAATACCATTCCTCCTCTGTTTCTCCTCTAATGACATAGGTTCGCCTTTATTTTTACTTGGGCCATTTATGTTGTTGGTTGTACTAGTAGAATCTTTGGTAGTTGTTTTGGTTGAGGTTGGTTGAGTTTTTGCATTTTGACTTGTTATTGTCGTACCCTCAGTGGTTGTTGTATTAATGGTACTTGCTGGTACATTCGAAGAAGACGCGTTGATACCGTCTGTAGTTACATCTTTGACCACACCTGAAGTCGTCGAAGACAAATTGGTTGACGATATTGATGAAGATGCACTAACTTCAGTGCTAGATGGAGAGCCTGTTGTTACATTGGTACTAACAGTCTCAGTACTTGTAGAAACAGTACTTGGATTGGTAGATTTCACTCCAGCAGTGGTAGTGCTGCTTGAAAGTTCACTACTGGATGTATTGTTAATATTGGTGGAAGAGTCTTTTTTTGTACTTACAGAAGTATATGAAGATTCAGTACTCGATTGTCCCGAAGTTTTAGAACTCGTTCCAGTTGTACTACAATAACACTCTACTCCAAAAGTTAATAAAATAGCGATCACTAAAATCTTCTGCTTCAACATTTTCCTTTTTATGAATCAATCTTTCTTCTTGGAATCAAATCGATCTTTCTATAGTGTTTTTAACTTTTCACTTCATACTTGTTTCAAATGTCACATTGAACGTTATTATCAATGTTTGAACAATCTTTGATAATAATTACAAGTGGGTAATATAGAATACTGATCTACTGAATTATGTTTTTCTTTGTTCCTTCTTCGGACTGATTTCAGTACTGACTGAAATATTTCTTAATGTTTTATAATTTCTAATCAAAGATCTTGCAAATTAAAACAGTAAATTGCTAATGACATTGAATAATTTGAAGACTCCTTCATGAGGCCTCATGAGATTACGTTGAAATTTGATAAAAATCCATACTTATTCGTTTATAGAAGGAACGCGGAAGTAGTATCGTTTGATATATTTAGATAACACTTCATTCGCACCTAGATTTAATGACAAATTTTTAAATACGTTAAGTTACTTGTAAAAACCTTATATTGTTTTACTGTCGAAAAAACTAAATTGAGTTATCTCGCTTCTAGTTTAATGCATGACTTGTGTCTTCCCATAACTACATTATCTCTCGTTTGTTGTTGGATATCTACTGTAAAAGAAGTAACTTTTAACTTTTTTGTTCTTGCAATAAGTGGGGTGTGTGGTATTTATTTATTTTTTTTTTTGCTTTACAAACGTATGGGGTTAATTTGTTGATGAATTAAGAATCATCAGCAAACACTACTGAAATGCATATGAAGACGATGCCATGATAACAAGTCATATAAAAAACTATCGACAAATCGTTAACTGAAGTCTATATTTGTGTTTGTTCTTTCTTGAGTTGCATGACAAGTGACAGAAATACATATGTTAATGTTTCGAGAAGGATATCATGATAAGAAACGCAACTCTGTGCTATACTACCAAATGAAAGAAAGATACTCCATATGCTCATCCGTTTTAACATTAAGATCAAATAACACTTCGGAAGAGGGGGGGGGGGGGTATATGTTTGATGCGTCAATTGAATATTGTCATTAAGAAGTAGATTTCAGTATTATTTAAACTCGTACCATTTTTTCTATTTTATCTCAATTACTAGTAATTGATGCGCCTTGTGTCGATTTGGTAAATCAAGTCTACCACTGTTCCAGATACATAGGACAAAGAGTTCAGTGCTTACAGTATAAAATATCCACCAAAGTTCAAGTGAAGTGAGTGTAAACATGTTAAACCCTTATTTATGTTTGCAGCTGTCCCAAGTCAGGAGCCTGTAGTTCGGTGTTTAGATGTCTACTATTTTTTGTTTATTGATTACGCATAATTCAGTCGTTGGTTTCCTCTTTGTGATTGTTTCACATTTTGTCTCGCATTTGCTATTTATAGCTAACTATGTAGTTAAAGTTTTGCTACTTGTTAAAGGCGGGCGTACTGTACACTTTTTTTTGTATTTTTTTTCAATTTTCCAAGATGAAACATTTGAAATTACATAACAAAGTATAGAGTTAAGAAACACGTGTAAGATCGATCAGATCATAATGGTATAATAAGATATAAATATTACAATTGATTTCGTTAATTAAATGCGGCTTTTAACAATTGCCACTTCTGATTCATTTTCTATTTTTTGTGCAGGGGTTAAGGAACATACAGAGTATTTTTCTGTATTAAACCAAAATTTTTAAAATATTCTATCCCACCATAGTTTGTGGGGAATATGCTCTTTAAAACATCTACATTTGTATATATAGTATTTAAATAACAACAAGATGTTATCAACTGTTTTACTATCGACAAAATCATCAGAAGCACCTAAAATGGCTTCTTTTGCACTGAAAGGCAAGAAAATGTCATAATTTCTAATCCAATATATATTGGATAGCCAGAAGTTTTGTGTTACATTAAATGAACTGTAACCTTAAGTTGTGAACATCCTTGTCCTTTATAAAACAATAATGAGATGTGGTATGATTGCCAATGAAAAAATATACACCAAAGTTCAAATGAAGTGAACGTACGCAAGTATAGGCAACCGTACGACCTTTATCAATGAGAAAAACCAATACCATATTGCTATCAGAGCGTCGACATAAAATTTATGAAATATTCAATTTGTTCTCTCACTGGTAAATACTTGTCCAAACTAAAAGACAATTTGTAAGAGTTGGTATTGCTTTGTTTCATAAAAAGGAATGGCCAACGTAGATATAAGTATCTTGTCTTAGGTAGGGATAAATCCTACTTTGCATAAAATCACTCTCATTCAAACAGAAAATTTTCTGAAACTGACATTATCAAGATGCTTGATTTTTTGATTGACAACTTATTTGTTACATGTATAGGACGTGTTTTTCAACAAACAATCGACATTCATGGGAACCAATTGTGTCCCTCTGCTTGCCGACTTGTCCTTTTATTCTTATGAGGCTGACTTCATACAGGAACTTTTTAAAAAGAAAGAAAAGAATTTAGCAATATCCTTTAACTTTACTTTCCGCTATAAAGTTGATGTTCTCTCACTAAATAATTCAACATTTGGTGAATATGTTGAACGTATCTATCCAATCGAACTAGAGATAAAGGATACAACAGATACAGTTATGTCTACCTCATATCTTGACTTAAATCTAGAAATTGACAATGAGGGTCGATTGGAAAGAAAACTTTACACAAAAGAGATGATTTCAGCTTCCAAGTTGTGAACTTTCCATTTCTATGTAGCAACATTCCAGCAGCGCCTACATACCGGGTATATATCTCCCAATTGATACTATATTCCCGGACTTGTATTTCCTATCATGATTTCCTTGATAGAGGGTTGCTGCTCACAAGGAAGCTATTAAACCAAGAGTAACAAAATGTAAAGTTGAAATCATTCCTTCGTAAATTTTACGGACGCCATCGCGAGTTGGTTGACCGTTATGGAATATCCGTTTCACAGATGATATCGGATATGTTCCTTATGTCGTTACTATAATCCCGTTCCCTTTTCACGAATGTGACCAACCGATTTAGACTATTTACCGGGTTTGTAATAATATGAGCAACACGACGGTTGCAACATGTGGCGCATGATCTGCTTACCGTTCCGGAGCACCCGAGATCATCCCCAGTTTTTTTTTATGGGGTTCGTGTTGCTTTAGTTTTCTATGTTGTGTCTTGTGTACTATTATTTGTCTGTTTGTCTTTTTCGTTGTTAGCCATGGCGTTGTTAGTTTACTTCCTTTCTATGAGTTTGAATGTCTTCTGATATCTTTTGCCCCTCTTTTGTTACTTTGGCAACCATACCAAATCTTCTGTTCCACTATCTGTGTTATCCCTAATTCCAATTTGATTGGAAAGGGGCATTTGAATTATTCTAGAAGCATTTTTACCCGTAAATACATATCGCAGGTTTATAAAACAAATTTGTGTCTTTTGATTTGCATGTTTGAAAATTAGTAGGAGCAAGGTTATGGGCAGATTAGAACTTTTTTGGCCAAATTGTGCTTGGACGGATAGAGTTTTTCTTTTTAGCTAGGTCCGTCATGCAGGTTTGTATTTGTTTCAAATACTTTTGGACGGGATATTATTGAAGAGACAGGAAATGCGTGAACTTTAATACGTATTTGTATATATCTATATATGTTTGTGTGATTTGAATTGGATAACAAATGTAACATGACTACAGATAACCTCATATTTTTGAAAATTACTAATTTATTTCTTGGACACTTTCATAGGAATATTCTTCTATATATGCATAAGTGATAATGATAATACGGTGTATGAATGATCTTGAAAAATCTTGATGACACAATACATATGAGAATTTTATTCTCTTATACAACTGCTATGGTAGGCGCAGATCAAGCCATTTTAAAAAGTGGTTCAAACCCCCAGAACCCATATGAAACGTTCACATTTTAAAAGGTCGAAAAAGGGTGAGAGTTCCAACCACAGAAACATACCCTAGATCCACAATGTATAGTATAGCTTTTAAGTAATATTATGCTAAAAAGATTTAAATGAAATTCAATCAACATTGTTTTTGAAAGATAATTTAAAAGTAATTGCAAAGATAACATTTTGTATATTTGTTTGTTGTTCTTTCCATCGATGGTTACTAAGAGACACATTAAATTAATGAATTGCAATGTTTTGATTTATCGTTGAAAGTTAGCTAGCTTTGACTAATAAGCATTTATAAAGTGACATGTTGGACATTGGTCAAAGTAAAAATATATACACATCGATGATGTGTAGTTATAAATAAAAATTGAAATAAATGTGTTCCTATATAAAATGATCTTGCTTATAGAATAAACCCATGGGGAAAAAATACCTAAAATAGATTACAATGAATGCATTTCTGAATACAAATAAAGTTTCAATAAAAATACAGTAGAAGCATCTCAGCGAATATTAGCGATCACGTATGAACGTTTTAAAAAAAAAACAATGCTGTATACATATATATGACTTATAAATGGAGTTATGACGTCACCTCAATGTGGTGAGACAGCTATAAGATGAGAATAGAGTCTAAACACTTAAACTTAAATCTGATGTCAATAATAATAAAAAAATAAAATGTACACCACCTACTTGTCCAAGACATGTCATGTATCTTTCAGATACGTGTTTTCTGTTTAATCGAATTTTCACGAAAGAAATGTTATCACCAATAAATGCATGAAAATATTCCATAATTTATCGATTGTAAAATTGTAAATGTAATGCAAACGTTGTGTTATTATTTTCATATGTCCTTTTAAATAGTTGATTTATATGAAATTGTAAGAAACGAATATCAGTTTAATATGGAAACGTTTTAATTTCCATGATATGACCACATTTATCCATGAATCAGAAAGCTGTAGAGCCTTCACGTATAAGAAGACTATTGTCAGATTTTCTGTTTACATCAAATATTGAAAGTTTTCTAGATTTTGCCGTACCATTCAAATTATTCTCAATTCTAGCTAATAACACGATTAATATGATAATAACTAAACAAACAGCTATAGCCATTACTGCTCCAATAGCCACATTTCCCTCTGAAGGATCGACTCCTTGTTGTAAAGCACTTGCTGTAGAACTATCTGTAGTAGTATTGGAAGGGCCGGCTGTCGTTATAGGAGACGTCGTCTCTATAGGCGACGTCATTGTTGTAGGCGACGTCAGTGTTTCATTCGACATCATCGTTGTAAGCGACGTCTCCGTCGTAGCTTCGGTTGATTGTGTAGTACCCGTCGTTGTCAATGTCGTGTCCATCGTTTACTTATTTCCGTTGTCATTACGGTATTTGTTGTCTGCTTAGAATTTGTTGTTGTTTGAGCCGTTGTTGTAATGTTTGTAGTTGTTTCTATGTGTTTTGTAGATGTTGACCCTTCTGTTTCCGAAGTATCCGCTTTTGCTGTCGGTGTATCCGTTTCTGCAGTTGTAATCGAGTGTGTTGTAGTCCCACATGAGCTGTGTATACTATATAAAACCATTATAATCCAAACGAATATTACCGTTTTGTTCGTATGTTTTAAGAATTCCATTTTAAAGTTCTCTTCAAGCAGTCTTCCTTAATGATAACATTAAATGGAGAGGTAATATTACGGAATTTATGTTCAAGATATTGTGCATGACACAGGTTATGAATAAATAGACTACAAAGACACTAATATAATTTATGGCGCTGTGGGTGTATAGTTTATCTGGCAAATTTATAATGTCTTTTCGAAAATATGTTGACTTTCTATATAAAAAATGACTTGCGCGTTTTAAAGACGGACTCAATATCAGTAAATTTGTGGGAAACATTTTTATCATTATGATAGAATTTTATCAAATAAGTAAGTAACAAAATCACTTTTAGGTTTGTAATTTTGTGAAAAATATTTATCATTTGAATAAAACTTGAAAGTGAAGAGGCAATAAATGGCCCGTGTTTACAGTGGCGTTATTTACTATCATATATATGTCATTAAATGATAACGTCTCGGTTTTATCAAAATCAAATACGGGTGCAGCTTTACTTAAAGTTTTCTTTAAATATTAGTTACGTCTTCTTTTCCAAAATAATTATGGGAGGAAATGTTACAATATAAACATAGGACAATTTACATGTATACATTATTAAAAATATATGCTAGACAATACACTCCTCTATATCATAAAAGTCTAGTGTACGTGGCAATAAAGAGTATCAAAGAACGTTTTCTCCATTATAAGTTTGATTTCATTAAATTAAGATCTCCGGGAAAGAAACAGAGATGTTTGATAAAAGTCATTTCCAGAAGGCTTTTAGTGAGATTCGGGTTGCAAATTCTTATTTTTTTTATGATATGCATTTTTCATGCGTAATGTGGATTGTTTTCTTTCTACGTTTTGCATGTTTTATGTTATGCGTTTTGTTTGTTATTTATTGTTTTCTGTTATGCGTTTTACATGTGTTATTGATTGTTTTCTTTTATGTTTTGCTTGTTTTCTGTTATGTGTTTTGTATTGTTTTCTTTAATATATATGCATTTTGCATGGGTTATGTTATGCATTTTGCATGTGTTATGGATTGTTTTCTGTTATGCGTTTGCGTGTTATTATTTTTATATGTTTTGGATGTGTTATGGATTATTATATGTATGTATTTTGCATGTGATCTCTTATGCGTTTTGTATGTGTTATGGTTTTTTACTTTTTTTACCATTGTGTTGCCATCTCAATTGGACTTATGATTTATAAATGTTCTATTTGGTATGTTCTGATACTTTTTAATATATAGTAACACAGCTGCCACAGTTATTATGATTCTGTGCAATCAACAACTACAACTACCCCCATATGTTCAGGGTAGTTTACATTCATGTACTACTAACTTAACATCAATTCAAACAATATGTTTACAACAATCGAAACCTATTCTGAGATGAAACATATAGTTAAATTAACAAGTTTCGGAGTTTTAAAAAAAAAGCGTTTGATCATTTAGATAAAAGAGGGACGAAAAATACCAGAGGGATAGTCAAACTCATAAAAAGAAAATAAACTGGCAACGCCATGGCTGAAAATGAAAAAGACAAACAATATTACACATGACACAACATAGAAAACTAAAGAAAAAGCAACACGAACTCCACCAAAAACTAGGGATGATCTCCGATGTGCTCCTGAGATATAATTTATAAGATAAATTACCTGCTTTTAATGGTACATTTTTAGTTTTAATTCTCTTAAAATACAAATTTATGTCAAACTAAATTTTCGTACATAAAGTTTAGTACAAGTCATTCATTTTAAAAGGCTAAAAATCTGGCAACCCCACATACTTTGGATTACCAAGTTATATAATGTAAAATTTCACGGACCTTTACATTACATCATTATATAATATATTATGTTAAATGTAAAGTTTATTTGTGAAAAGCTCATCGTAAAATGCACAAATTCAAGTAATAAATTAGAAAAATTGGTTCTCAACAAGATACTAGTGAAATAACTCTCTACATTGTATAACTTCCTTATTTTGATCATTCAAATGGTATAATATTCTGAAAGTAGCCTTCAGGACGATTTAACTGTAAATTCATATATTGATAATAAATCCTATTATTTCACATAAAAAAGGAGCTGTCAGGAGGGTAGCAAAATTTCTTATAGGTGGCTCAAATATTTTGGTCGCATCGTCTGTCAATCTAAGTAATGCGTTTATACGAACACGTTAACAAAATGACATTGCTCGCTCACGTTATTGAGTTTGGTCATTTTCTCCGATTTTTTTCTAATACCGGCGAGTTTTACGCAGGAGCACTACTTTAGTGTTGTTAAGGAGCTACCATTTGATTTTTATGAGGGGGGCTAGGATGAAAAATTGTGTCCTGCATTTGTTTTTAGTTGTAATCTCTGTCCTGCCTTTTATTTTTCACTCTTTTCGGTCTTGCCTTCTTTTCTTTTAGTTTATCCTAACTTTTTTTACATAAATTGTCCTCCTGTCCTTGTTTTTGCCAAGTTGCTCATCTTGCCTTTTTTTCCTCAAAACTCCTGTCCTGCCATTTTTTTCAAAATTCATCCAAGCCCCCGCATAAAAATCAAATGGTAGCTCTCTTAGTTTTTTGCCCTGGCATTATGCTACCTTTCTGCAGATTTTTATTGGAGATTGCTGAAATAGTTCGTCTACATCTTATTAAAAGGAAGCGACCGAAACGATCGTCATGGTTTCTCGGGAGTGTGCTCAATGCCGAAAGTTGTTTCAACATAGCATACATCTACTGTTATAACTTTGTTGTCATGGTCTTGTGCTACAAGTCGATATCAATTTGTTTTAGGTTGATTATCTTTATTTCCTATATATATATATGAAGATTTTACAATTTATATTATAAGAAAAGCATCAAAACCATTACACAAACATATTTACATATTCTTAACAACATCTAAGTAAATGCAAATTTCAAGCAATGTTTTTAAAAAGTCTTGAAGTGAAACACAACTGCTGGGAAATCGGTACTAAAAATAACCCCTGGTTTTCGGGAAATCTTACATAAATATACTATTGAGCACATTGATACTCAAAATTTAGTGCACAATTTTGCCAAAAGTTTAATTTTTGCATTTGTTTTAGTTTATGTAATTAATGACATCAAAGCTTTTTGTCAGGAGAGAGCTACTTTAATTAAGTTCTGAATTGGAGTTAATGAATTTGAAGTCTGACAACTGAACCATGACATGCATGAGGTAAAGACCAGATGATACCTACCAGACTGACTTATACACCTTATAATCATCCAATGCGCCAAATAAAGTCCACCAATTGATAATTTGAACAACAGACCTTAAACACAAAATTTATACATTGACCAATGACCTTCTGCTAGTAGTATAAATGCAAAAGTATCATGATGGCAATAATAACTATAGGATCTTGTATTGCTGATCATTTAGTCTGTTCAGTTTCTCTCTTATCTTCTTGTTTGCTAATAAAACAAAAGAGGTTGAACAAATCCTTATTTAAGGGCATACGATACAGTTTTGATCCGTATTTACAGTTTGATGAAAATTTCCATATAGGCTATTTTTGCCTGATTAAATCAAATATGTAATAAAAAATATACCTTCATGTGCTACTTTTTGAGTTAATTGAGGTCGAAATTTTGTATATTTGCTCAAAATTCGGATTTGTGGCCGTATTTTCCCTTTCGAAAGAAAGCCACAACTTTTTTATTTTAAAAGATAAACACAAATTGTTTTTTGTTAAATAATTTGTAATTTCTGTATTTTATAAGTATCCTAAAAATTTATGCATTTTTTATTCAGAAATAACTCATATTTATCAAATGGTCATGAGTTGAGAAAAAAACGTATTTTTTTGCTGTATATTTATCAAAATTAAAAAAATTGCACTATTTAGTTTTATAAAATTTGGTCCACATAATCTCCCTGCAAAATGAAACAAAATGTCATTTTAAAAAATAGGGGTCCATGCACTCGTTTTCAAATTAAAACAGTTTGAATGATAAAAATCAGTCGAAAAATGCATCTTTTCCCGATATGTCATAGTTTGAAGTCGCGAAAATAACATTTTACGTTAGCAACGTCATTACCTCCCCTGTAACTGTATCTTATGCCCTTAAGGGCAATCACTTCTACAAAGAGTGACAGTATACTAAACTATATCAGCAAATTTTACTTGTTACTAGATCTTGACATGCTGATCATTTTCTTTTTTGTGATTTCAAGTGTCTATTTATATATATTTATTTAAATCATATAAGACAAATTGCCAAAAACATTATGAAAATCACCATTAATGGGCAAAAACTCCAAAAAGGACTCTTCAATTTCCTCCATATTGTTTTAATTGTAGTTCTTGTCTTGCTGATATTTCTGATTTAAGTTTGTATCTATCATTTACAAATTTTAAGATGCAATGCAAAAATGCAAAATAAATAGTAAAAATCTTCATTAAACAGCAAAAACTCAAATAAGGAGTCAACTGACGATTTTGACAATTTCACCACTATGTTCTTTTTTTCAGTTTAAGCAGCCATCTTGGTTGGCAGGAAGGGTCACCAAACACATTTTTTAAAACTAGATACCAGTAGTTTCAGAGATGATTTCAGTAAAGGTTAACCGACAATGACAACAACAACGGATGGACGATGACAGACAATGGAAATTAAACCAAGAGATGTGAAAAGCTCACTTGGCCTATTGGCCCATGCACAAAAAAAATTAAGAAAAGATATAAACAATTGTTCCAGTCCTGCTTTACAGCCTACTAAAGGAATAACTCTCCATATGACCTAATCTGTCATTTTATTCCATATATTTTTGCATTCACAAAATCTCCACATATTGTGTGCATACCAATCTCATCAAATATGACTGAAACCAAACTGTTGACCTGATTCATAAACTGTTATCACAGAGTTATGTAAACTAGACCTAATCACAAACTAATACATTGTTTCCACCGCAGCCACCACCACTGCTGCCGCGGCTGCCAACACTGGCGACATGACTCACTTTTAGACTGTGTCAAACAAGACAAAAAATAAAAGACAAATTTAAGGTAGTATTTATTTATATTTGAAATATTTTTAATCAAGAACTCTATTAATTATCAACTCATCATTTGTACTTGAATAAAAACATGGAAACATATAAATAAATATTTATGTATAATGAATCCATTAGTTCTCATTGGCTTACCTTCATAAGCACTACTCACATACACACAGTTTGTTCAACTTTGTAAGGCAAAGTTCAAGCCAATGAGAGAATGGCTTCTGATGGAAATAAAATACTTAAACAATATACAACTTTAAAAGATGTGCAAGTTGCCATGGAAACTTTATTATGACTTATGGGCTCTTGAAATTGATAAACAATAGTTTTTGTAATTAAAATCATTTTAAGACTAACATGTTTCAAGTTGAAACTAGAAAACATTGATATTCAGAAAGTATGATAATTGTATCCTTCTTTTAACTATAATGTATACTAGCATAACAAACAAATAAATCTTTGGATCCATAACAAAGGTTTAAGATAGTCTTGATTTCTTTTCACAATTTGTTTAAGCATTTCAAATAGTCAGCCACCAAGTTAACATTTCTGTTAGGTTTAAATGGTACATTTTCATTGCACAAGTCCCTATATACAAATAAATAAAAACGTATCCAGACCACAGGCAAACTATGTCAGCCATAAGTCACTTGATTAATTTGTGACAAACATATTGTCCTTAAAATAATTAGATTAAACATTAGCAAAAAATGTTTTATTTTAATATCTGCTTTGTAAAGAATACTCAGGTCTTGTTAAATAATTAGATGATTCAGTATGATTTGGGTTGTGCAAAAATGAGGAAAAAATATCAAATCAGGATCTGAGTTATCTCCCCTTCTTTATGCAATACACTTTTGATTTAAAAAAATATAATAAAAGGGAAATACATCAAATGTGATAGCAAAACAATTGTATGTAAAGAGAAATGGATACTGAAAAAATTCTCATTCATTGTTTTAAATTCTGAAAAATACTACTATTTTGTTGATAGTCTGTATTCTATTGATCTTTTTGGTATCAAATATGAAATTAAATAAGATGTTAGTAAAACAATTTTTTTCCCCCTTTCAACAGAAATAGTCAATGATTTGATACAATGCATTCAATCCAAACACACAGCAGTTCTCATGTTTTTTTGACAGTAAATATAATGTTTAATCACATCAGCTATACATTAACAGGTTGAGATATTCTGGGTATTGGTCTTGGACTTGGTTGATCTAATCCACGCCCTCTCAGATTCTTCTGATCTAATTCCTTTTGTAGCTCCTCTACCTTTTTGGTCAGTTGTTGCTTCAGAATTAGTAACTCTCTATTCCGCAGATGGATAGGTTCCTGAAAAATAAAAGAATTCATACAGCCAAAAAAAAAATCAATAATTACAATTAACATAAAAAAGTCATAGAACAAGACTACAAGATATGTACAGTGTAACCTGTCTAATCTGAGTATTCCAACATCCTATTTTACTGACACATTTTCATTGTCCCAAATATACCTATACTTGCAGAAAAAATCTGAGTACTTTTCATTGATAAATGTAAAATTTATTAAGAAACAAAAGTTCCAACTCCCTGAGGCAAAGTCGAACTAAAGTCAGCTCCCTTTTGGTCAAATAGCTCCCCCTGTATTCAAGTATTTCATTTTTCCTCTGTTCAGTGTTAATTTAATTTTCCCTACCTGTGGCCTCATTCTGGGATTCCACCTGCAGTAGTATGCTGTCCACAGCTCTAACCTCCTCATACTAGCTACAGGGAACAGTACATGTTTGTGGAGATAAGAGGCATACAATGGGTTGGTAAACTCTTCAAGCTGACAGTTTACAAATGACCATAATGACACGGTTTTCTCTTTCAGTTTCTGTAATATTTAGGCAAAATAATATTGAGTAAACAGTTTTTATTTAAAGTCTTTAACTTTCTGTGGAAACTAAATGGAAATCATAGGTAACAACTTTGTAAATAGGATGATCATTTGCAGAAAGATTTTGTATTTCATGAACTGATATAAAACGTTTTTTGCTAGTGTATTTTTGGTCTACTTAGACTTCTTAAAATTGAGAATGGAAATGGGGAATGTGTCAAAGAGACAACAACCCGACCAAAGAAAAGACAACAGCAGAAGGTCACCAATAGGGCTTCAATGCAGTGAGAAATTCCTGCAACTGGAGGTGTCCTTCAGCTGGCCCCTAAACAAATATATACTGGTTCAGAGATAATGAACGCCATACTAATTTCCAAATTACACAAAAAACTAAAATTAAAATAATACAAGACTAACAAAGGCCAGAGGCTACTGACTTGGGACATGCGCAAAAATGTGGCGGGGTTAAACATGTTTATGAGATATCAACCCTCCGCCTATACCTCTAGGCAATGTAGAAAAGTAAACGCATAACAATACGCACATTAAAATTCAGTTCAAGAGAAGTCTGAGTCTGATGTCCATTTCTGGTTCTCTCTGATGAATTGAATTGAGACGATTCAAAGCATTTTCAAGCTTGTTAGACACTTGTCCATTATTGTACAGTGAATTTCAAGTATTCATATAGATTATCTTGTGTAGATTCAGTTATTTTCTTGGGTATCAATTATAAGGATTGAAGTAAAAAAAAGTGTTGGAAATGACCACTGACAAAGGTAATATCTGATTTGAGTAGATGTGACTGATTACAAATGATTTTAACTGAACATTAGGGAAAGTTTTATTGCATACAAATGGTCTAACTATACCTCTGTCATCCTGGCCTGTTCGCAGTTACACAGAAAGGTCCCAAACAAACAGCTGTATAAATGGTCCAATATGGTTATCAACATGTGCTCATTAAACTCAAAGGCATTGGGAAACTGAAATATAATAAAGTAAAATTGAAAAATACAATTTATTCAACAGTAAAACACAAATATGTAGACTACCCATACACACTATATTGGAATACCTTAGCCTGTATTTTGTGGCATTTTATTTGTCTATCATCTGCAAGAAGGAAAATATTATTATCTAACAACTGTCACAGTGTGATTGATTGATTGGTGTTAAACACCACTTTCAACATTATTGTGCTATTTCATGTCAGATTTTTATTGTTTATTGGTGGAAGAAGTAAGACTTTTTTTCCAGTATTAATGCTTTCTGTCATGGTCTGTGTTTTTATATTGTTTCTCTAATTCTATGGAAATCTATCCCTTTCCGAACCCATTGTATAAAATAATTTAATCAACGTGTGGTTGCCAATGATCTTAAAAGATCATTGGATGATTTTAAGGGTCATGACCTTTTTAGCTAACTGGATGAATCAACAGGTGTTAATGAAATTGACAACTTCGTGCATTGTGAAAAGCACTCGAAGGGGATTTTTTCGGTTAACAAAAAAAGAAAATGTATCTTTTAATCATTAGAGAAACAGATTCTTACAAAGTTACTCGTGAATTATCGTATTTATCCAATCTCAATAGTTAAATTATAAATTTTGAAGTCCTTGCCAAGGTTTGGACTTTAAAATTGATAATTTAACTATCTCGATTGGATAAATCCGAAAATCCACTCGTATCAATGTACAAATCTATATTTAACTCAAAAAATGGTGTTCAATAAACTTTTGACACAGAGATATATCTCGCCTCTCTGTTTGTGGTAAAATAAAAATCTAAACTGGGGCCCATGTATATTTAAATGGAACAGTCCCTGCCAAACAAAATCAAATAGGGTTGGATAAGTAGTAGACTGACACATTTTTATTAAGGGGCCAGCTGAGGTCAACCTCTGGGTGCAGGATTTTCTCGCTGCGTTGAAGACCCATTGGTGGCCTTCCGCTGTTGTCTGCTCTTTGGTCAGGTTGTTGTCTCTTTGACATATTCCCAATTACCTTTCTCAATGTTATACTCAATATACTCAATGACTGAAGATATTTAATCTACAGAAATAATTTTACATAATACCTTTTTTCAATCAATAGTTTTTGTTTGTTTTAGTTTTTTTACCTGTTTAGTCATCTGCCATACACAGTCTATAAACTGTAGGAACACTGGAGATCTGTCGGCATCTGAGTGTTTATCTTCACCATGACCATATCTCTGATAAAATTAAACATATATATATAAATTCAGTCAGGAGTTGTCTCCCATAGGCCTAGGTCTATGAAATTATCAAAACATATTTTCTCCAGGTCACATTTGCTTCCATGATGACTTAAAGCTTTGTCAATGAAAATGTTTATATTTATGTTACTTTGTTTAAATATGTCTACATGATTTTGTTTAAATGTACTTTCATCCTTTTGAGCACCATGATTGGTTAATTAAATATCTAGTATATAAAAGTAGACAGATGTGCTAGGATTGTCAACAAAATAACAGCTTTTTCTAGGTAAATGTTTTGTTAACAGTTACCTCGTAATTATTTCCTTCTCTTTATATTGAAATGTTCTTAAAATAACCCATAAACATGATTTCATTTTTCTTATTATTAATTTTATTGCATTTTACCTCAATCTATTTAATGTTTGTTGGTTTGTTTTTAGCTCAGTCCTGGCAGTTTTGATATTGTTGCTTGTCTTTGTTGTGTCTGTCTTTTGGGCATTGGTTTTTGGTGCAGTGCGGTTTGTCAAATGTTAAATATTATTTTTATTTGCAATTCCTGTAAACCTAGTTTGTGTATTATACTACATGAATTATACAGTAACCAACCTGTGCAAATTTATGACCAAAACTCAACCATTCTTTTTCTATAAGAACTTCAAATCCTCTAATTGTTCTGTAATAAGGATCCAACATCAACATGGCTAAACAAGTCAACTGAAATAAACAATCAAACTCTAACATCAACATGGCTAAACAGTCAACTGAAATAAACCCAGGGATCTCCATGGATGAAAATTGAACCATGGAAGAACTTTCACCATTACAAACCGTGTCTACGCTGTACAGTGTAGCGCGATCGGAAGTATTTTATCCCTCCATACAAGGAATGGTGAACATGCTAATTCATTGCTTATTTAAATTATATTTATTTGAATTTTCATTATAGAATTAGAATACCAATATGTTCATTTATTGCCGTTTTTAACCATTCAAATGCCAAGTCTTCATGGTCCCCCCTTAGTCGAGAATGACCAAAAGCTGTCATGAAGGTCCCCATGTAGATTTCTTGTATTTTTGGTAATTGTTATGGGGGTTAAAAATCATATGATGTGGAGCTTACTTTTCATGGACACTGTCAAATTCAGAACCCATTACCGGTATGGCTGATTTGCAGCAACAACAAAACGATTCGTACGGGTTATGTAAAAGGTTAAAGAGCTTTGTAAAGCAAATGAAAAGGTTTTTAATGACTTTATCTGACAAATTGATGCTGTGCAACATGCATCTTTCGAGTCTGAATAGAAATCGGAAACGCGGATGTATCAATTTGATTGTAATATACAAAATGAATTCGGAATTACGATACGATATTTCTTTACAGGAAATATTTACAAGTTTTTACTTTTAAACTTATAAAGTAATTCTAAATTATCGTTACAGCAGTACTCGAGTTATTTGCGATGAAATAATATTTACTGTTTTGCGTCTTATTTTGTTCTTCTTAAAAAAGGGGGATGCTGATTGCGTAAGTCAAAAT
The DNA here is from genome assembly GCA_019925275.1 of Mytilus edulis. Lineage (NCBI taxonomy): Eukaryota > Metazoa > Mollusca > Bivalvia > Mytilida > Mytilidae > Mytilus > Mytilus edulis. The sequence continues at coordinate 7,867,561 of CM034361.1, forward strand.
AAAGCACGTGTTCGACTTGTTAAACTGTTTTCTTTGTAACTGGATTATTAATTCATTTATTTAATCTAAATTATCATAATCATTTGCTGAAACTTAGTTGATTAATTCGACAAATGGATCGTCTATCCTCAGATGGTATTCTCCTGTCTGGTTTGTTGATCTACCTGTACAAGCTCAGGTACAAGTGATTAGCGATCTTAATCCGGATATCCCTCAGGCGTTAGAATTGTGTTGGATTATAACATAAAAAGCCTAAGGGTTATGCAATTACATGCATTTGATTATAATTGATAAAAAAAATGGCGTCGGGCTACAAAAAATGATGAAGTTATGAACGATGGCGGAAGACAATTTAACATTGGCGGAAGACAATTTAACGATGGGGCGAGTCATTTGACGATGGCGCAAGATATTTGAACGATGGCGGGGCGCCATCGTTAAACAGGCCATGGAGATCCCTGAAACCATCAACATCTGACATTAAAATAGCTAAACAGATCAGCCAAAACAATCGTGAAACAATCAGTCAAGATCTAACATTAACATGGCTAAACAGGTCAACTGAAAAAGTTATTAGCATAAATATATAACTGAAACATGGAAAAACTGTAACAAATTTATTACATGTACAGATCTTTACATAGTTCTGAAATGAGTCATTAAGTCACATGTATCTGTAAGAGGAAAGTAGATAAACTTTTCTGATAATTATCTTTAAATGTGTTTGAATATGTGTCAGTTTATTAAATTTTTAAACAAGTTTACTTGCTAAAAAAGGTTTGTTATCTGTGCCTTAGCATATATTGTATAAATAAATAAATTTTTATTCTTTTACTTCATATCTCACATGTGTAATCAAAATCTGATGGGAATGTTTATCAACCTAGATGGGCTATACAGACCTTACCAAAAAGGTCGTCAAAACATTTCTCTATCACAACTTTATATAACTGTCAATTACAAACGAAAGTGAACCAACGCCTGGTGAGTCTGTAGTACGGTAGAGTCCATAAAGTGGATACCTCGCCGGGTATGCAGGTTCGTTATGATAAAAAAAACATAAAATGTAGAGAGTCTTATAACAACAACACTTTAGGGACTGCTGCAGAAAATTTATTGATCGACATGTTTCGGTGCCTAGGGCACCGTCATCAGGATAAAAACAATACATAAAATCATGTTGAAGTACAAAATCAGGTTGTTAAAATTTAAACGTCACAATGTTACAATGGTAAGTAACGTTATTAATAGCAACGTACTGAAAGTGAAAGTGAGGTGTCATTGCAAGTATGTAAATAAACTATAAAAAGAAATTAAAATAAAATGTTTTTGTTGTGAAAATGTTTGTTAAAATTATTCTGCCAAATAATTTTAACAAACATTTTCACAATTTCACTTTCAGTACGTTGCTATTAATAACGTTACTTACCATTGTAACATTGTGACGTTTAAATTTTAACAACCTGATTTTGTACTTCAACATGATTTTATGTATTGTTTTTATCCTGATGACGGTGCCCTAGGCACCGAAACATGTCGATCAATAAATTTTCTGCAGCAGTCCCTAAAGTGTTGTTGTTATAAGACTCTCTACATTTTATGTTTTTTTTATCATAACGACCCTGCATACCCGGCGAGGTATCCACTTTATGGACTCTACCGTACTACAGACTCACCAGGCGTTGGTTCACTTTCGTTTGTAATTGATTTTATTTTTTATCGTGAACCCCTGCATTCCGTAAGGAAACCGCCGTTGCAACCAGCGCTAATCATACTAGCCATTCGCACAGAGTAAACAAAGTTATATTTTATTGAGGCACCAACAGGAACCTTCCGAGAATGCTGCCATCAACCACAAGAAAAGAAATAGATAATAACGGACCATCTTAACCCAAAACGAGCCTTAAGGAGGAAAAGAACAGTGATAGGAAATTATTTCTCTCTAACAGAATTCATTTGAAATTAAATGCACCCGATTTCGTATTCTTCAAATTCAATCTGATGCTCCCGAAAATATGTTAATCAAACATACAACCCTCGAGATACAACCACTTTTACGGATTACTGGCCATTCCTGATAGTTTGATGAACGAACACATAGTTAAAATTCAACATAGACTAGTGATATTTATACTTTGTCCTTTACTCTCGGCGACCGAAACATTTTACAGCATTCCTGACGCGATTGGAAGCAGTACCTCTGGCCAAGGGAAGCCAGTCGAAATGGTACGGAATTGCTGATAAAATGTCGTCTATTTTGGGGAAGAAATTTAACAGAACATTCAGACCACACAACCTATACAGTCTATACACAGCCTGACAACTTATTGTATTATTCTTTCCACGATGCAAGAGGACACACACATGTTGGCAGAATAATTTTAACAAACATTTTCACAACAAAAACATTTTATTTTAATTTCTTTTTATAGTTTATTTACATACTTGCAATGAAACCTCACTTTCACTTTCAGTACGTTGCTATTAATAACGTTACTTACCATTGTAACATTGTGACGTTTAAATTTTAACAACCTGATTTTGTACTTCAACATAATTTTGTGTATTGTTTTTATCCTGATGACGGTGCCCTAGGCACCGAAACATGTCGATCAATAAATTTTCTGCAGCAGTCCCTAAAGTGTTGTTGTTATAAGACTCTCTACATTTTATATAACTGTGTTTAAACATGTTTAATGTATTTATACCTGAGCTGTTCTGTCCCATCCATCACTACAATGAACTAATACTGAGGTCTTCTGACATTCAACCTTATCTGCAACTCTCAAAGCACCTGCTAATATTTGCTGAAGCATACAAGATTAATAGTGAGATTATCGTCATCCAATGTGCAAAAAATGCATTCAAAATATACTTTGATAATTGTAAAGTTGTATATAAAATTGATTCTATCTTGGAATATTATAAAAATTAAAAATAAATCTGTAGATACATTCCTTGTATAGATGTTGTATTGTTTTTGCAGACAAATAAGCAGTTCTGTAAATATCCATTTATTTTTATCTTTTTTACAAAACTTATGGTACTGATGGGTAGTGGCCTCATGTGCAAGTACGCACACACAGAGGAATAATTAAGTAAGTAAGTATGCATATATAGTTTGGGACCAGCAAACTAATTTATCCCTGCCACATAATGTATGTACCTGTCCCAAGTCAGGAGCATCTTATTTAGTGGTCGTTGTTTGTTACTGTATATCATATTTGTTGTTTTAGTTCATTGTTTTGGACATAAATCATGTCTTTGGTTTACTCATTTGAATTGTTGGTTATTTTGGGGCCTTTGAAGGCTTTTATAGCAGACTATGAGGTATGGGTTTTACATACAGTTGTTCATATTGTGAACTTCTATCTCATTTGGTCACTGGTGGAGAGTTGTTTCATTGACAATGATACCACATCTTGTTTTTTTATTTTTACGACTACCAACGAAATTCACAAATATATGTACTGCACATATGAATACAAAGTATCTGATAACTGCAAAATTTTTCAATTTTTTTATTTTATACCTTTATATGGTCAAGCCAATGTGTTGACTCTATGTTAGATAACCAATGAGCATCATCTATTGTTGGAAATACAACATCACGTAACTTTCTTAAACTGAAATAAAAGAAAGATAAGTAAAGCCTCTGTCATAATTATCATCATTATATAATGACTAGGAAAGTTATTGATAAAAATAGTGGAAATTTATAACTTGAATTACTAGTCATTTCAATGAATGTTCTCCCTGGATATACAGTTAAAAGGTAAAATCACAAAAATACTGAACTCAGAGGAAAATCAATTTGGAAAGTCCATAATCACATGGCAAAATCAAAAAACAAAACGCATCAAAAACGAATGGACAAGAACTGTCATATTCCTGACTTGGTACAGGCATTTTCAAATGTAGAAAATGGTGGATTAAACCTGGTTCTATAGCGCTAACCCTCTCACTTTAATAACAGTCTCATCAAATTCCGTTACATTTACATGATGCGTTAAATAAACAGTCACAATCAATAAAATAGTCAAAATATGGGAACATCAGTCATCATCGTATAACAATTTAACAGGACACAACAACATCTACTATCTACGAACACATGGATTGATTTGAGTGTGTAAAGGAATAACAGGGATATAAGTCATGTTTAAAGTTGTAATTCCAGAAATATGTTCAAGATTCTCTGTAGCAGAATACAACACTTTCTGACAGTAAATATTTTCAGACACATCAGTGCTCTAGCTAGAAATCAAAAGGGGCAGGGTGCCAGTGGAGGGCAGGGCACTTTTTATGATAAGAAAAGGCACTGCTCATTTTTTTGTCTACGTTTCTGTGTGTATCACGAGTTAACGAATCTCTTTTTTTTTTACTGTATATGTTGTTTTTTTTAAAATAAAGATGCTCTTCAACTATAGTCTTTATTTCATTGTTCGTGTAGTTATGAATGATATAGTACATCTTCATCAACATATTATGTTTTTACAGTTTAACTTCACTCTACCCATTATCAAAGAATATGTGTTTTTTTTATCTATACTAGAACACACCCGTGATATCGCGGGTCCGTGATTGAATTAAAGTATATAACTATGCGTAAGCCTTATTTTAGTATTGGTATTGTCATCTGATAAAGTCGTGCCGATTATAAGATACACAGTTTTCTCTGCTTTCAAATCTTTCTGTTTGAACCCGTCGACCTGGAACTTTTCAATTATTGGTAATATTCAGGTCCTGGAATTGAGTATTTTTTAATCAACAGCATTGTCCAATAAAGTTCAAATCTTTGATTCGCTGTTTTGCGTCATGCTCGCTAACAAATTGAAAACTGTACCTTTACGCCTTAATCCAAATTTTTAGTATTCGTATTGTTATCTTAGAAAGTTTTACTAATTAAAAAATTACAATAGGGAACAATTTGACAATGATTGAATTTAGTTGTGTCGACTTTGTGATTATGACCCGTGTATATAGTAAAATCAAATACACCATTTGGCGGTGCGCCTGTTAGATGCGGAACGTACAGATAAGGTAATGGGTAACAGGTGAATATACTTTTGGTATCGGTACCGGATTCGACCCGGAACTTGTTAATTATTGGCAATATTAATTATGTGGAAAACAAAAGGGTCTGGAGTGGTGTAATTTTTAATCTACACAATTGTCCTATATTAGCTATATATAAAGTTGAATTCTTTGATATGTCGTTTTTACCTGATGCCGGCTGATAAATTGGACCTCGTAATTTTAGTATTATAGATAGGAATTATAGCTTTTAATACATCATATGATTTGAATATATGGAAGTTTTTAACGACCTTGACTGGCTATACAGCCCTCGCACAGTCGGGTATATGATCTGAAACTGAGAACATTACTAATTTAACAATGTTTAGAACATGGATTGCTAAAAGTATAATTATCAAGTAGAAATTGCAATATATATTTTTTAATATGTTCAAAGACAGTTAATATCTTTAAGGTAACATTATTATGTTATTATATATTCAATTGGTAATTTATTCCTTTTTTTTTATACTAGATAATATTTTTAGAGCACAAATTTGTAATAAGCTAAAACAGGGGAAGTAACTCCAAAATCAATTTCCACCACGTTTGAGTTAATTAAAAACTGTGCTTGTCGCTAACAAGTTGAGATGGAAGGCATTTCTGTATAGGCATAGTTTTATTTTGATGACTTAAATTCAATTCTAAAGTAAGTCTTCATTTATATACGCTCTTCCATTGTGACTTGGAGATCGAAAATGCCGTCCCATGCCTAAACACACTCTTGACACATTCATCAACAGTATGACAAAAAGATACATTGTCCTAATTAAATTACCTAGTTATTAACACCTTTGAAGTCTTTATAATTGTAATTGATTGTAATGACATGATTAACCTGGGGGCAATCACACAGGTGTCATATATGTAATTAACTTGGAGATCAGAAATCGATGAAACAAAATTTTACCAAAACGACACAAGATAATTTTGGAAAAAGACGTCAGGGCAGAAGGGCGCGGCTAAGGGCACCAAGGGCGCGGCACCCTTCTATTTTGGGCTAGCGAGACCACTGCACATGTTACAGCATATTGTGTATATTCAAGGACACAGGTAAGTAAAAAAAAAAGGAGAAAAAGATATCAAAGGAACAAAACTGATGATATAGCATACCACAATTCAAAGCTATTACTGGTAAACAACTAGAAAACAGATTAGATAAATTAAATATCTCTTTCAGTAAGGGAAAAAGTCCAATCACTAACATACAGCTTACCTGTCTTTCATTACATGTATGTTGTGTATATCTAAAAATAGAATTTCTGCATTCTGATAAGATTCTTCTCTCTCATAGCCACCACCTTTAGCCTGCAAAACATATAATTTTATTTTTAAAAAAGTGTTTAAAATTTCTGATGTCTACAATTATCAATCTTTTTTTTACTCAGTACCACAGAAAAAGTTATTATTTTTTCTTTTAGTGTTTTCTTCCAAACTCATTGAGGATGTTTGCTCCTCTTGTTTATGAATTTTTGTCAAACTTTCAAAATTATGAAAAAATCTTTAGAAAATCATTGTCCTGCCAAATTTTCAATGGCTTATATATATCTCGAAAACAAACACAAGAACCCTTTACTGCTTTTTTTGTTCCTTTATTTATATACTATAATTTAAGAACTGTCTTTTAAAAAGTTAGCTATTTTGAAGCACAGTAGCGAACATCCTTAAAGAGTTAATAAAATGTCCAGTCTGTTCTTCAACCTACCATATTAGCGAGTGCATTAACACTTGGTCTTGCATCCATGATATATAACTTATGTGACTGTGCATTAGCGTCCATTATCATCTGTATATAAGCCTCGTCATCTTTGTTCCTTCTGTTAGCAACACCAACCAGAGGCTGACTAGATCTAGTTATTGTAGCTTGACTTTCTGGGTGGATCCAAGATAAAACCTACAAGAAATTTTCAAATATTATGAAAATGAGATACTGGAAAAAGATTTTACTGGAAAGTAAACATCAAGCAAGAAATGTTGTACAGATTAAGTATTCTAATTAATTTCTGACGTTATTAAAAATGATTTGATGAAAAATTAAAAAGGTTTTAAACGAAAAATTCTTCAGAACCATGTTTTTTGAACTATTAAATGTGTGCCAATGTGCACAGGTGGGAAATTTAATTATGCATCCTATTCTTTAACAATGCTAACACAATCATTAATACCTTTAACTCACATCCATTTCAAGTATTTTCTTGAGGAGATACGTGGAAAGAGCTATTTAAACAACTAAACTCAATTGTGCTTTGTGAGCGAATCTGGATAATATGTATACGTCTCGGTGTTCAGTGTTTTACCATTGTCAGGTCAACATCAGGTATTAGGAAAGTGTGCTTTTTAAAAACGAAAGTAAAGCTTTTAACAACATAATTTTGCACAAATGACGAGACTACGGCAGATATTAGTACGCTGATTTTGCACACTTCGAATGATGAACTGTCAATTTAACAGTTTACATCAGAACATCAAATTATTTTAAAGTAAAGTTTAGATATGGTTTTAATTTCAATCATTGGTTATATGATATGCTGATGATGGTCAACTGATCACCATAATTGCATTTTGCTACTTAGTCTTATAGGATTAAAATCGAGATAAGACATAAGATGTCCGGCTGGCTCAAATATTTTTTGGAAGCACTGTTATAAATATGTCTTTGGATTGAGGAATATGATTGTTGCCAATGGTCCTTAAAAAAATTCACACAGTTTCTGTAACTTTTTAGAACTAAAAAGCTGGAACACTGCCGTATTCATACTGGACATGCTGTATGAAACACACTTACTGGTAACCTTCCTCTGCTTCTGAATGTGGCCACCTGTTTGATGTCATCATCTGTGGCAGCCTGGGGTGTTACGATCTAAAAATAAATAATAAGTTACATTGTTTATTTTTTAATGAACTGTTTATAAATAAACTTATCAAAGAAACCAATATTATCACTTTGTATACTAGATATGTGTTCTGCCTACAAAAAACTTCAGTGATAATCAAAAAATCAAAGAGCTGCACAGCTTTGACGGAAAAGACAGCCATTACTTGTATTTTATTTTTTTTTGGGGGGGGGGTGTATCTTTTGATAGTCTTCATACAAAGAATGAACAAAAGAACAGCTAGAACATATAGAAAGGTTGCCAATATTGAAATCAATTGTTGTTTAATGTAATTTCATTTCCTTAGTTAAGGATTCATCATGGAGTCAATTTGGACCAATTGAAGAGATCTGCACCTTCTAAACTAAACATTTGATTAAAGTTGTAAGTTAATTATCTAAAATTCAACTGATTTTATCATTTAACAACTACTACAATATTTTTTGAAATTTTAATTGTGTATGGCTGAACTGCAGGCTAGGGCCGTTCTCCATTTTTTGTGACATTACTCTAAGACTTTTAATTTTTTTCTCAAGAAAGCGAGGACTGAAAAATCTATTCAGTTTTAAATTTCCATTGATTAAGTTCCCAGTTACAACTCTCATCACAGGAATACAGGTATTTATAAAAACCAATATGATTGATATGAGCTGTTTCCAGATCCTACATTTTGATATATTTGTAAATTTCATGAATAAATAGGTTTAAACTACAAAATGCAACATTTTTAATCTCTTTTTTTTTTACCATTACAATGATTATGTTGGTACAAAAAAAATTGTTTTAATGGAAGACTACTTATCATATACTAAATGTCACATTGTAAGTGTTCAGATACATTAACTTTTATTTTAATGGATAAATAAAGGCAGCAGTAGTATACCCCTGATCGAAATTAATAAAGCGATTGAAAAAAACAAATCCTGGTTACAAACTAAAACTGAGGGAAACACATCAAATATAAGAGAACTATGCTACATTAAAATGTAACACACACAGAAACAAGCTATAATATAACAATGGTCATATTTCTGACTTGGTAAAAGACATTTAAAACTAGAGGCTCTAAAGAGCCTGTGTCGCTCACCTTGGTCTATGTGAATATTAAACAAAGGAAGCAGATTGAAAATTGACTACAAAGGTCAATAACTCCTACAGGGGTCAATTGACCATTTCGTTCATGTTGACTTATTTGTAGATCTTACTTTGCTGAACATTATTGCTGTTTACAGTTTACCTATATCTATAATAATATTCAATATCAAACAGCAAAATTTCCTTAAAATTACCAATTCAGGGGCCGCAACCCAAAAACAGGTTGTCCAATTCATCTGAAAATTTCAGGACAGATAGATCTTGACCTGATTAACAATTTTACTTCATGTCAGATTTTCTCTAAATTATTTGGTTTTTGAGTTATAAGCCAAAAACTGCATTTTACCCCTATGTTCTATTTTAAGCCGTGGCGGCCATCTTGGTTTGATGGCCAGGTCACCGGACACATTTTTTAAACAAGAAACCCCAAAGATGATTGTGGCCAAGTTTGGATCAATTTGGCACAGCAGTTTCAGAGAAGATTTTAGTAAAAGATATATAAAATTTACGAAAAATGGTTAAAAATTGACTTTAAAGGGCAATAACTCCTAAAGAGGTCAACTGACCATTTTGGTCATGTTGACTTATTTGTAAATCTGACCTTGCTGAACATTATTGCTGTTTACAGTTTACCTATATCTATAATAATATTCAATATAATAACCAAAAACAGCAAAATTTCCTTAAAATTACCAATTCAGGGGCCGCAACCCAAAAACAGGTTGTCCAATTCATCTGAAAATTTCAGGGCAGATAGATCTTCACCTGATTAACAATTTTACCCAATGTCAGATTTGCTCTAAATGCTTTGGTTTTTGAGTTATAAGCCAAAAACTGCATTTTACCCCTATGTTCTATTTATAGCCATGGCGGTCATCTTGGTTAGTTGGCGGGGTCACCGGACACAATTTTTAAACTAGATACCCCAATGATGATTGTGGCCAAGTTTCAAATAATTTGGCCCAGCAGTTTCAGAGGAGAAGATTTTTCTAAAAGATTACTAAGATTTACGAAAAATGGTTAAAAATTGACTATAAAGGGCAATAACTCCTAAAGTGGTCAACTGATCATTTTGGTCATGTTGACTTATTTGTAGATCTTACTTTGCTGAACATTATTGCTTTTTACAGTTTATCTCTATCTGAAATAATATTCAAGATAATAACCAAAAACAACAAAATTTCCTTAAAATTACCAATTCAGGGGCAGCAACCTAACAACGGAATGTCAGATTCATCTGAAAATTTCAGGGCAGATAGATCTTAACCTGATTAACAATATTACCCCCATGTCAGATTTGCCCTAAATGCTTTGGTTTTTGAGTTATAAGCCAAAAACTGCATTTTACCCCTATGTTCTATTTATAGCCATGGCGGCCATCTTGGTTAGTAAGCGGGGTCACCGGACACAATTTTTAAACTAGATACCCCAATGATGATTGTGGCCAAGTTTGGTTAAATTTGGCCCAGTAGTTTCAGAGGAGAAGATTTTTGTAAAAGTTAACGCCGGACGCAGGACGACGACGGACGACGACGACGACGGACGCCGGACGCCAAGTGATGAGAAAAGCTCACTTGGCCCTTCGGGCCAGGTGAGCTAAAAAAAATGGTAGGTCGAACCTAGTTTTGTGGCATGCCAAACCTTCCTCTTTTATGGCAATGTTAAATATAACATTAAAATGACAACATTACATGACAAGACTACAATACAAATAAATGGGAGAACATATAGGACAGATAAACACACGAATAATAGCTAACAAATGGTATCAGGTTAAAAATTTAATACGCCAGACAGGCGTTTCGTCCACACAAGACTAACCAGTGTAGCTGTGATGAAAATAATTTGAAAGCCAAAACAAGTACAAAGTTGAAGAGCACCGAGAACCAAAGGATCCACAAAAAGTTGTGTCCAATACGGCTAGGGTTTTCTGCCTGGGATAAGGACATCCTAATTATTTAGAATAATTCTAATTACTCATCAATTGAGGTGCTCCTGTATTGGAGGAAGATTGTCAAAACAGAACTTTACAGAAAGAATGAAAACTGCCGTTTCTCTCCCTGATCTCATGTATCCCCATTGTGTTCCGTGAAAGTTGCAAGTTGACATACAAATTAAAGTATTGCCTGTTGATGTTTGCATCATCAACAGCAAACATAATTATGTTTTAATTGAACAAATACTGATTTTAAATTAGTACACAAATTCTGAGAATGATTTTAATAATCAGGAAAGGATATCCCTGCTTCTACGTAGTGTGGCATTCCAACAATGGAATCACTACAATGTAGGTTAAATATATTTAGAATATCTCGTCATACTAATTTTTTCGGATTGTAAAAGAACGTAAATAGTGCAAAAAAAAGGGAGAGCTCAAGATGCGATAATTTCACGAGAAACAGAAGGGAAATGTGTAAAAAAGTGTTTAAAGTCAATCTGTTCATTTGTGTGTGTCCTTCTCTTCAATCTTAGTAAGATTTTATGGGGGTTTTCCAAACTATAAGAATAAAATGATTGACGTGAGAGGATGGCAGTCTGGCCAACCACATAGGGCATTGACGGCTTATAGCCATCTTTCCCTCAAAAAAGTAATAAATAGGGAATGTGTCCAGATGATGCCCCTACTTCCATATAACTTGTTATTGATCTACATTTTCGGTAATAAGCATTGTGTATGAATTTCGTAACATTTGGTTGAGGTAAACTCAAGTTAGAGTTTGGAAACAAAAAATTCATCAATTTTCGTTGTCAAGAGGCATAACTCAAGAACAGGAAAGGGACATCACCAAAATTCAAACTTGATAGGTGTTTTGTGGTAATAAGCATTGTGCATAAGTTTCATAACATTTGGTTGAGGCAAACCCAAGTTAGAGAATGGAAACCTATATGTGCATACAGATGGACAAGGGTAAAACTTAATACACCCTCAGCTATGACAGGGGCATAAAAAAGGTCAAAATAAGCTTGAAATTGAAGAGAATTGATAACTCAAAATTTGGAATAAATTTTGCCAAATACAGCTAAGGTAATCAATTGCTTGGGGTAAAATATATGTATTTACCTATCAATGCTTAGAATGCAACATGTAAAACTGATAATATCATCTTTGATTCAGACATGTGTATATGACCAATGCGTAAATTGTAAAACCTCTAATTTTCTGGTTAGAAATATAAATTGAAATATGCTACAATTAATTCTTGTCTGATTCTATAAAATAAAAAAATTTAAAAAATATCTTACAATGCTTGGATATGTTTCACACAATTCATATTTTTCGTTTATTCTGTTGATCTTCCAACTGTCGTTTGTAAGGCCCTGTAATGAAAAAATATGGGTATTTACAGTCAATCAACAGTAAAGAAGTATCAAAGTTTACTACAAGTCTAGTGAAACAAAATAACATTACCGAACAATCATATTTTCAATGAATGGAAGGATATATGTGACAAAGGTAAAATTAAAAAGACTGTATCATGAAGATAAAAACCGGTCATGAAAAATTTATTCATCAAAATTACAAAAATATCCAATTTTTAAGAACTAATAATTAATGAGACTGGAATATAAGTAAGAGCCAAAAATAAACTTACTTGTATATTTCCAAAGGTTAAAGAAATAGCAGTTGAATTTTAGTCTTAAAATAAACAGTCATTTTGATCTTAAATGTCTTAACATCAACTTATTTGTCTGAACTTAAAATCATCAAGACTTGTTTAGAGTGCAAGTTATTTTTCACGTATTTTGTTCACATAGATTGAGTACGGTTTAGAAATTTGTATATTGCTTTTCAGCTTCATTTCAGACAATTCAGTGTTTTGTATGATTTGTACATGTAAATCTCATTTACTGAACAAATCTTAATTGAATGCAAACAAATTTTATGAAAAGGATTAACTGCAGCGAATAAGTCTGAAAATTGACACAAAGATTAAACAAAACTAAATAATTTAACCCAGATGCTAATTTTAAATAATAAATTTTTAATAACTTTTTTTTTATTTGTAAAACTTGTATATGCATATTTCTTTGGCAATAACAAGAAAACATTTTTTGTAAATTACCACACATGCCCAGCAACAAGTAAATCTTCATTATTCTAAAGTTTTGTTGTATAATCTAAAGAAAAAAATTTATTATCCACTCTTTTAAAACTAATTTGTAAGCAATCACCTGTCTTTTATACTCTGCTATTGGGTCATAGACTTTCCACCCATCATCACCATAATCTTCTTTAAATTCAAAGGCAAATAATGGCTGAAATATATCAAATATAAAAATAAGAAGATGTGGTATAATGGCCAATGAGATAACTATGCACAAGTACTTAATGACATAGAAGTTTACAACTATAGGCCATTGTATAGCTTCATCAATATGGTCTGTAATGTTATTGAAACAACATAAAATCAATCAAAGTGCTTGTAAGCACTGATTGGTAAAGATTGCTTCAATTTAATAGTGGGAAGTCAAATTAATTATTGCATTGGTTGTAGTTGATTTAATAGCAATTCTAGACAAAGGAAGATAACTCCAAATTTTTAAAGATAATGTTAACAATGACATTCTATTTTAAGAACAGATATTAGATTCCTACACCTTGCAAAAGTTATGTAATTTTCTTGACAAGTGTAACAATATTTTGTGCCTTGAATATCTGACCATATATTACATCCATAAATTTCTAGAAATGTTCATGGATAGGATGTATAGAATGTTATGATCAACTTAATCTGTCAACATTAAACACATACCAGCACATACCCATACCAAACAATAAAATTTCTATTGTCTACTACGTGCGTTTTAATGGAAAAGCCTTTCTGATGTTTGTCACACTAATGTTTGATCTATGACATCTATTGTTTTATACTAAGATAATAAAACAACTATAAAGTTTGATTTTTTTTTAATCCTGATAAAATCAAATTTGGTGTTTTGTAATGTATATTACTGTAGTGAGAGATGGGAGACAAATCTTAGTAGTACTCTGTTAGATCCGATTAGATCCGATTATTATTAGTGACTCTATGTCATGTTCCTTTTCAAATGTTCTAAAAACTCCATCTGCAATTAGTGATCATGATGCACCTGTTGCATTTCTCGAATGTCCAATGTCCGATTTTAAATCTTTTAAAAGAGAAGTATGGCTATACGATCGGGCTGATAAAGCCAAATTTGCTGAGAAATTAGACGAAATAGACTGGAATACTATGCTTCCCGAAAGTAAAACCACTAATGAAATGTGTGAATGTTTTACAATAGAATTTTTGAAAATAGCTAAAAAATGCATTCCTACTAAAATAGTAACAGTAAAACATAATGACAAACACTGGTTCAATAATGACATAAGACGTGAAATTCGAATCCGAGACAGATTAAGAAAAAAAGCGATTAAATATAATTGTGAAAATAATATTATGAAGTACAAAAAACAACGAAATAAGGTAAATAATATGAAAAAAATCGCCAAAGAAAATTTTGAAACAAATTTGGACTGTCTAATATCAAAACAACCCTCAAACTCAAAAACGTATTGGAAATTAATGAAAACGTTAATTAAATCCAAAAAAGGTTCAGAAACCATACCCCCTCTCCAAAATATTATAAATGATAATGAACTGAATGATACTGTATATGAAGATGAGGAGAAATGTAATTTGTTGAACAAATATTTTAGTATGATTTCAAAATTAGATGAGGATCATGTTGATTTGCCCGAATTTGATACAAAAACTAATAGTAAGTTTTCAGATATTCAAGTAAATATAAAAGAAATAATAGATATTATTCAGATATTAGATCCAAACAAAGCATCTGGTCCTGATGTGATCAGTCATAAGATGCTAAAGCTGTGTCCAGAAAAGGTAGCAGTTCCACTCCATATTATATTTAATAAATCCTTAAGAGAGGGAATATACCCAACTAGCTGGAAGATAGCAAATCTGATACCCATTTTCAAAAAGGGAGATTCATCCTTGCCATCAAATTATAGACCGATATCCTTAATTAGTTGTGTAGGAAAAGTTATGGAAAGAGTAGTGTTTAAGCACTTATACAATCATTTAAAAGCTAATAAATTAATTTATGAGTATCAATCAGGATTCCTCCCTAAAAATTCAACTGTTCATCAACTCTTAGAAATATATAATTGCATATGAAACTCTTTGGAAAAAAAAGATATAAATTGTTTTGTATTCTGTGACTTCTCTAAAGCTTTTGACAAAGTTTGGCATAGGGGTCTTATATATAAAATGAAAGCTTATGGTGTTGACGGAAACGTATTGAATTGGTTTCAGGATTATCTACACGACAGAAAACAGAGAGTAGTATTAAATAACTCGTCTTCTTCCTTCTGTAATGTCTCAGCTGGTGTCCGCCAGGGATCAGTTCTGGGCCCTCTTCTCTTTGTCTTATATATTAATGATATTGCTGATAAGCTTACTTCACTGTGTCGGCTATTTGCTGACGACACATCATTCAACTATTCTGGTAACGATGGAGAACAGATTAGATCTGTTATTGATCGCGACTTGAAAGAGCTGGATGTTTGGTCTTCTAAATGGCTTATGTCATTCAACCCAGATAAAACCGAAATTATGATTTTTTCAAATATTGAGACTCCAGACCTCAGCTTTTCCTTAAATGGTAAAAATATACCTTTAAGTACATCTCATAAGCACCTGGGAGTTAATTTCAGTAGTGACGCAAAATGAACAATCATATTGAAAGTATAATTACAAGTGTAAAGAAACACTTAAATGTTTTACGTAAACTTAAATATCGATTATCTCCAAATAATTTAGAAAAACTATACTTAGTTTTTATTAGACCCGTTTTCGAATATGCCACGGAAGTGTGGGATAATTGTGGAATAGGCTACTCAAATAAATTAGAAAATTTACAATTGGAGGCCGCAAGAATAGTAACAGGTCTACCAATATTTACAAAAACTGAAACTTTATATTCTGAGGTTGGCTGGGAATCTCTTTTTGAAAGAAGAAGAAGAAGAAAATTACAGATGTTTTATAACATGAACCAAAAGCATGCACCAGAATATCTATGTAATCTTGTACCTCCTTGTGTACAAAGTACAACCAACTACCCGTTGCGAAATGGTCAAGATATTATTGTTCCATTTTGTAGACTTTCCCTTACTACTGAATCGTTTATTCCCTCTACTATACGTGAATGGAATAAACTTGATCCAAAAATTCGCAGTGTCGACTCTATTTCTAAATTTAAGAAAGAATTAAAAAACGATAGTCTAGTATGTAAAATTGAAATGTTTTATTTGTACGGCCCAAGGAAATTAAATATTATCTTAACGCAATTGCGATGTTCCGCTTCATCCTTAAACAATGACCTATTTAGAGCTAACATTATAAATGATCCCTCTTGTCATTGTGGGTCCGATATTGAGGATGTCTACCATTACTTTTTCGTTTGCCCAAAATACACATTATGTAGGAAAAACTTATTCGATAACCTTAACTGGCTATCTGAAAACTTTGTTTTAGATACAAAACTATTAATTTGCGGACACTTGGAACTTTTGAATGAACAAAATATTCAAATTTTCAAACATGTTCAGAATTACATAAAAAGGTCAAACAGATTTCTTATGCCTTGATAGAGCGTTATTATTGCTGACACAGGACGTCATCGTTGCCATCAATCCACAAGTCATCGTCACAGAAGTATACGATTTTTCAAACTTTCTTTTTCCTTTTTTACTTTGTCTCCTCTTTGTTCACCTATGAAAGCTAGTATTATATTGTATAAACTGTTTGTTTTATATGCATGTCCATTATATTATACTATTATTGTAACTTTATATTGTATTATGGAGAAGACTTCATAAGTATGATTTACTTGTGTCTAATCCATTTTGCTTTAATTCAGCAAATAAAATATGTTTAAACTAAACTAAACTAGACAAATCTTACCTGTTTGTTTGTTATAGGAAAGGCAAACTGTTGGATTTTCTCAAAAACTTGTCTTCTTGAATGATTCTCTTGTTTGTGTGCAAATCTTAAATTTCTAATGTCCTGTCAAATCAAAGTTGTACATTATATATCACATAAAAAACTTTAATAACTAGTACTTAAGTCATGATAATATACAGTTATAGTTAAAAAAATAAAATGTAGAAGAAATGTTTTATTGAGCTACATGTCAATTCTTAAAGTAAATCAATATTTAATATCAATGAGAGATCTAAAACTTGACTTGAATGAAAAGTAATGTTCTTTCACTGATTCTAACTCAATGTATAACACATGAAGTGAATGCAAAATCAAGTTTTTAAATGAAAGTGGAAAATGTCTATTTCTTCAAAAACAAAGTTCTGTAACTCTAAATTTATTCAATAATTGTGTTAACTGATAAATATTATGGTGTATGAACATTTTTTTCCTATGACGTCATATTCTGAGGGACCATGTATAAGTGACCCTTAGAGGTGACTTGTATAAAACTAGATATCAGTGAATCAGAATTTCCAAAACTATAAATTTCAGGGTACGTTTGCCTCCTCTGAAAAGAGCTACAGTGGCTGCAAATAAGTTTTCAATTTTCACTGCCAAAAAAACAGGATGTTTACAGTGTTGTCTCCCCTCAAAGCATGCATATTTAATCTTTTTTTTTTAATTATTTGAATCATTCAGCCTGTTTTAATTGAAGCTTATTCACTTGTTTTTACAACCAAATACAAAAAACATGATACTTTATCACCAATTATGTTGATAAAAAGGGATTTCCCTCCATGGCTATTTTAAATCAGGGAATTAACCCTTGTTTTGTATATGAAACTGTTTATAGCACCCTTTGCTTCATTGTGACAAACCTTGCATATTAGGTCAATTCCATATGAATTCTCTCCCTGCTAGTGGCGCCTCCTATCTTCTCAATTTTACTTATCACACCTAGCGGTACATCTAATATAAATAACGATTCCTGAAAATATTTAAGACAAAAGTATTAGGATTTTTGCACATATATTCAAAGGTAAATCAAAAGATTGTTTTAAGTATAATACATGTTAGATTTTGACAAGTAAGTTAACTAAACAATACACATTAAATCATACATACATTTGTATATTTACCCAGTTCCATGAAACTGAACAATTCCATTATATTTTGATACATAATAAATATAGAAATAAGGAGATCAGGTATGATTGGCAAAGAAACAACTATTCACCAAATGATGTTAATGTAAGGACTAATATATACATTATAGTCCAAATACAGCCAGATGTGAAGATATCTAGGAATTGAAATATGGACTTTATTGGCAATGGACAGGCAAACAAGGGGACATTTGTTTCACTTGTGAGGACCAAGGGGGTAGCCTGAAAGGGCTTCTATTTTTGGCTTGCCAGTCTGGGTCAGCATAATATCTTCCAATAATAAAATCAGATCATTTTAAATATTTAAAGAATGTTATCTTATAATATTAAATGTATGCTACAATCAGATATAAGCATTTAATTTCTTCATTATCTTACCCTCTCACTGCTTTTAAAGTATAACTTGTAATTGGTTACTGTCAGTGCTCCTTTAATTGGTCCATTGTAGGGACATAAATATGTTACATCTCTTCCTGAAAAAAAAAGTAGTCAAATTATTACCCTATATTCAATTCAATAAATGGTAAACTAACTATTACTCAGGGATTTTTTTTGTATCCCTGGATTGATTATACAATCTATATTAATTCAAGAAAAAAGGAGTAATTAATCCAATAATAAATTTTCAATATTTAATATGAAATTTAAAAACAAAACAAAAAACATACATTTACCTTGGATTTATCTTGAAATAGCAATGAAAAACAAACATTTTGATTTTGATTCCATAACATCCATAAGAACAAGGATCTAAATCAAAGTAATTAATAAGTCACCAAGAACTAAACTGGTATCCTAGTTCACTAATTATGCCACAATATGCACAAAGCAAAGATTGACCAGGAACAGAAGCTACTCAAATAATTTAAGTACATGTGATGTATGCATTCAAAATGTCTGTTTTGCAACAGCAATAAAGGTACTGCCCATTAAAGCTTTTTATTAGTTGAATAAACTAATGTTATTTCTGGTCATTCAGTTGCATCAAAGTATTTTTTCTTTAAAGAATAATTACATTTAAAGGTATGTCTTTAAGGACAAAAGAAACCTTTGACCACCTGATTGCAAATAGTTGGGATATTGTACAAAAATAATTCTATATTCTTAGAAAACCAGTTAACCTATTCCTTGGATAAGTTCTCCTCCCAGTAATGGTGGTTCATCTGACTGTGATACTTTGGCACTATCTCTTAAAATCTGAAATAAAACACAAGAATATTTTTTTTACTTTAATATTGATCAACTAAACTGAATGTACATTTGCTACAGCTTTAACAGAATTTCTATTGTTATATTTCACCTATATATAGCTAAAATCATGTTAAAGTCCAACTGCCCCTTTTGTTGTTGATCAGGAGTTCAGATAGGTATACAATAGATTTCAAGTTCTGTCACTTAAGCAGAAAACGGGGCATCCCAATTTTAAGGAAAGTGCAATCATTGATGCATATAACGCTATAGATTAAAGCCAATATAACTAGAAAATGTCAATCGGTACTATTTTGTTTTAAATCCAGTCTAAACAAAAATACCCCTCTATAGATAATTTTGATCCCTCTATAGACATTCAGGGCTTTCAATAGAAGGCGGTAGGCGGCGATTTTCGTCATCTACTTGAACGAAATCCGCCGCCTACTTTGCTCAAAATTGTAAAATTAAAAAATCAATAAAAATGACTGAAGGGGAAATTTACGCTGTTGACACAACCAGGGATTTCCGATAAAGTGTGGTTGATATTTATAACCTTTCCCTATCTACGTGAAGTGACCCGAGTAGTCACGAACGCCTAGGCTGGGATCGCTATCAACAAGGAGAGTAAGGCGAAAACTACTGAAAGTAGAAACCAGCAGAAGGCACCCGAACACCGTCCGTAAACAGACTCCTGATTGGTCGATTTACAACTGGTTTTCTTAAACGACCTACGATTGGTGTAATTAATAGGCGTGTACGAAAATGAGTAAACGAAAACAAAGTGACATCAGTCAATTGATTAGAAAAATACAAAAACAAGGTGCTTTATAAATATTGAATGGAAATATAACTTATTCAAAGGAGAACACTGTATATTTTCACAATGTTAAAATAAAATTAAAAACAAACAAACGCCAATATAAACAACGTACAGCCACTGACCCACGTGTTCGCAAGGACACCGATCCCACGTTTGTTTTTTGATTCAAATCCTATTACAAAATGTACATAGAGTGAACTACATGGACATGTTCCTTTATAACTATGTTGGCTTTGTATTAAAAATTAAATAAATTGGTGTCGCAATCTTCTTTTCTTTGTATCTGTAAAGCATCACTGTCAAATTTGGGGCCACTTTAGGGTCTTCTGACTTCAATGCACAATACAACGATGTACCCACACTCAATGCCCATGTCAAGGATCATATAATTTATTATCCTATAAAGGATTTGTCTGTCTCTGCTGTATCTACTGAACTGAATGTTAATGTCCCATTTAATTTATATTCTATTTTCCCTGAACTCATAGAATTTTAATCTAATGACTATTTTTTCAATTGTTATTCAAAGAGCACAATAATCACAAAATTATTAAGGGGCAAATAATAATATTTTTTTTTAAATAAAATTTTTAAATGTTTTTTTCAGAAAATCAATATTAATTCATAAAGCGCATTGACTAATTTCCTATATTATAAAAAGGGATTTTAATAGTGCTATAATTGTACCAAAATATAGTGGTCCCCTCTTCTATTTCAGAACTTCTTGAGTTCAAGTATAATAAAATTTTATTAATGAATAAATATGATTGGATGTGGATCTTTCCCTATATTATCACCATGTCATTGCTATTCTCAAACAACTTCAAATACAAGCTTTAAGTTGAAGTCTGGATCAAATGCATATATAAATGTAATCAATATTTACAGAAAATCCAACCATGCTACAAATTTTAATCAAACATTTGCATTATCTTCATTAAAAAAATGATGTTTTGAGAGGACTGAAACAGGGTCCAGGAGACTCCCAGAATGCAGGATTTTGCACCATTTTAAAAAAAAAAACCATGCCGTAGGTTCGACGAGCAAGCTCGTCGCCGCGGCCGGCTTCGCCGTCCGCATTGATGGGACTCCTATCTTTTGGTTTTATCCTCCTACTTCTAAACTTATTGAAAGCCCTGGACATTGATAGGATTATCCCTCTATAAAGTATAAACACCATATAGAGGGTTTGTTCCCAACCTGTTTTAGGATAAAACTTGATGCTTCCTTCACTAAGGCAGAGGATGAAAACATGATCCTCTTAATTTTAACTCTTCAGATGAGTGACCTCAGTCATTAGGTTGACTATTCTGTCACTTTTTAAAACGAATTTCAGACATCAGAGCTCCAGATAAGCTGCGTATTTGCGTGATCACGCAATACAAATAATAAAAAACCCAATGCAATTGCCCATTGCAGGGTTCAATAACCCAATTAATTCAAAGGAAAACCCAATTATATTCCAAAACCATGAGTTCTCAACCCTTTTATTGGCTATCATTTGCGTTATTTACCCTTATCTGTTCACAGTGGTCGCGTAAACTATTTTTATAATATTTATAATTGGAAATTTCCTTTCGTTCTAAAAATAGATCCCTGCATCAAGTAGCTGAAATGGGTCCCTGTTAGAGTTTTCCGTTGCTCAATAGGTACACATGTTTTTGAAAACATTTCGATCTTCTCGGCGTTTATCCAATTAGCGTGTGTCATGAAGTCATATTTTTTTTCGCATTACTTGGGATTTATCATACATACATTGAATTAAAACAAAAGTGAATGTCCAGTAAAAATATTGAATAGAAGCATGTTTTCTGCTTCTTTTGAAAAGCTTAGGGAAAGTTATGATGATAACAAGACTCAGCCAGTGTTTTGAGGAAGCGTCCATCGAACACATGGGCGTGTGTATGTACCTTTACGAGAACATTGCTAATAAAAACAGGGTTTCCTCAAAAACGAAATCAGTTGGAAAAAGTGAAAGGCCAAATTAATTTTGACATGATAAAGCATCAGAAACCAAAAGTTCTAATAAAAGACAAAAACTAAACCCAGATTTATGAAAATGGGAATAAAACAAAAACATTCAAGTATAATTAGAGTTTATATACTATTTTTTTTTTTTTTATGGTTAATTAATGAATACACACACAGGCACTGGTCTCAGAATTTATTATATAAAGGTATAAGACGAGTGCCTGTGAATACACATATCCGTTTTTTTACAGTTTATATGAGAAAATACAAAACTGGAAGAAGGTTTGAAACGGAACACAAATTAAACCTACAATTGCTTCTCAGTCAACAAACCAAATAAAACAGCTAGCAAATAACCCTAACCCTAACCCAAATAAAACAGCTAAACAAAGAAAGAAACATATTTAAGATGGAAAAAAAATCTGGGGTTGATATTGCCTAAATATTCAATATTGTGTTGATGAAAAAACCCAATACTTTAAGGAGCTTGGTGGTGAAAAACCCAATTTGATATTAACATGAGGGGTGAATTGGAATTGATAATGCAATCAAAAAACTTTATCACACAATTATATAAGAATATGGTGGGTAAAAAACCCAATTTGTGAATTCTTATCTGGAGCTCTGAGACATTTTGCGTGTTCTTTTCTCAGGTAAATGTAAAAATAAAAATAAGTTTGAAGAATTTCTGAGTTATTTACTTTCATTTCTATCCCGGGTACATTTTCTGACGACGTTGAAGATGAAGAGCATAGGGATTTGGATGGAGAGTCGGATTCTTTTGAGCTATTGCTTGAGGTTTCCTGAGGAAACGATGTGGATCTATCCGAAATTGAGTCGTTGCTTGCTCCATTGGATTTCACTGCCTGTGACCCATTTGTTTCTTTTGGTTTGTTTCCTTCCATTTTGGAGACAAAATGTATTTTCAAAGTTTTGGTTTTTGTTTCACTTTATTTTCATTTTACCGGAAACAGGAAGTTAAAATAATAGAGGGCGCTAACAATACTTTATATACCTCTTTTCAGAAAATAGGGAAAGTATCAAAAGCAACTTATTACGGGGGCATCTCAAAGTAACATTCGTAATTTGTTTTCCCCCTGTATAGAAAGTAACACGATAACATAGCAATTGAAATGACTTGACTCAATCAAAAAACGTAGTAACACAACTGAACATACACTGAACAAATAAATTTGATCTATGATACAATGTAAATACAAAGTTAATAAAAATAAGGGATAATCATAAAAAAAAAGTATTATACCGCCTGCTCGTTTGTGGAGCTTTTATGATGTGTTTTCAAGTTATCTGCTTGCTTGTGGGTTTTTGTTTTATTTTCAGCCTGATATAGCAAAGTAATAATAATGTGACTACCTGACCAAGTTTAGGAAATGTACAATTTTGGCTTGTTGGAGATAAACATAAATTTGCTTGAGTATATTTCTTTTGCTTTTCATGACGAAGCCATAAATTCGTCTGTGGCCGTCTTTAAACCCAGTAGTCAGCACGTCGGTGTTGACATGAATATCAAGTTATTATCCGGTCATTTTTATAAAGGAGTAGGTTCAGTAAGACCCCTTTTTGGCCCCAAAATATAGCAGTTTTACAAAGTTGTTAAAATGTAAACCTTTAGTTATTTATTGGACAGTAGAATGCTTCTGCTACATAAATATGGGCTGTTTTTGACATAACAATGCACATATATAGGGTACTAGCACCATAAAGTCATGCTAATTTACTGAAATCTTCACAATTCTAGCATTTTAGTTAAATTTTAGACAGTTTTCAGGTAAAACGAAAGTGACCGCATTCGTGTTCATCCTTAATATTCAAATGTAAGTTGTATTTTATGATAATACATAATATATATAAAGGTTGAGGATGAACACGGATGCGGCCACTTTCGTTTTTGACAAAAACCATCTGAAAAGTGACATTTTCCGGCATATTTGGCAGATTTTTCATATATAAGCTTGAATCGGATCGTTTTTAATTACTAAATCAGTTAAAATCTTTCACATAAACTAATTGATTCAAATGAAATAGACACTTCAGTGTTTAAAAAGTGGTCAAAATCTTTCGTCAGATGAACCTGAAATTTGAGGCCAAAATCGGTCCTTACCGGACCTACTCCTTTCCTGTTACAAAACTTTGGATTTTTCGAAAAACTAAGGATGTTCTTATCCCAAGAATATATTACCTTAGCCGTATTTGGCACAACTTTTTGCAATTTTGGGTCCTCAATGCTCTTCAACTTTGTACTTGTTTTGCTTTATACCTATTTTGATCTGAGCGTCATTAATGGGTCTTGTGTAGACGAAACGCGCGTCTGGCGTATTCAATTATAATCCTGAAGTCGATTTCACAAAAAAAACTTACGACTAAGATTAATCGTAAGTATACTGATTTGTTCATTTTGTGAAACCGACCCCTGGTACCTTTGATAACTTTTGAATATCTCAATCTTTTATTTCCGTGATATATTTTGTAAATTGTTGCTTTCTGTTCTAATTTCTTAAGCTGCCATCAAGACATTATCACATGTCTACATGATATGTTGATGCTTATATATATATTTTTTCCTTTTTGAAAATAGGGTGTCTATAGCAGAGATTTTATAGTCTCTGTAAAAATTTTGCATTTTATATAACTCCGTTGCTTTTATTGAAACTGTAATCTGCATGTCATTGACCTCTAAATGTCCGCTGATATGGTTACTTGTGTCATGTTTTGCTGTCTCATTTAGAGAGGCGAAAGATACCAAAATTTAAACTCATAAATCGAAAATAAAATGACAACGCCATTGATAAAATAGTACACAAAACACAACATAGAACAAGAATGTGTCCAAATTACACGGATGCCCCACTCGCACTATCATTTTTCATGTTCAATGAACCGTGAAACTGGGTAAAGAAATTAATTTGGCATTAAAATTAGAAAGATCATACCATAGGGAACATGTGTACTTAGTTTCAAGTTGATTGGACACCAACTTCATCAAAAACTACCTTGATCAAAAACTTTAACCTGAAACTCGCACTTTCATTTTCTATGTTTAGTGGACCTCGTAATTGGTGTCAAAAGTCTATTTTGGCTTTAAAATAAGAAAGATCATATCATAAGGAACATGTGTACTAAGTTTAAAGTTGATTGGAATTCAGCTTCATCAAAAACTGCTTTGACCAAAAACTTTAACCTGAAGCGGGACAAACGAACAACCAGACGGACGCACATACCAATAACACAATGCCCCTTTACTATCGTAGGTGGGGCATAAAAAATAAAGACTAAGCAATACGAACCCAACAAAGACTGGGGGTGATCACATGTGCTCCTGTTGGGTAAGCAGATCCTGCTCAACATGTGGCACCCGTCGTGTTGCTCATGTTAGCACACACCGGTTATAAGCCTAATTAGTTAGGTCACATTTGTGAAAAGGGAAGGGGATTTAGTAACGACACAAGGAATATGTATGCTATCATCTGTGAAACGGTTATTCCTTAAACGGTCAACCAACCCATGATGGCGTCCGTAAAATTACGAATGGGATGATTTTAACTTCAATCGCCATTTTAAACTCTTGGTTTAATAGCTTCCTTTTGAGCAGAACCCTCCATCAAAGATATCTTGATAGGAAATACAAGCCAAGGAATATCATGTCAATTGGGAGATATATACTTATAAATCCCATCTTCTCAGTTGTATTCGTATGATAGTTAGATTACTCTTAAGAATTTCCTATAATTTATATTTTACAACTTGTGTTAAACACCAATAAAAAAATGTTTAATTTCCGTTAAAAGAATTAGTTTTAGGATATCAGAAAACACTAAACTAGTTTGAGATTCGAATGGCAGCAATAAATGGAGTTTAGAAGGGTGGTAGTTGCAGTAGTCATTGTATATCAAGTTGGCTTTCACGGCATGCACTGCTGATTTTGTTTTCCAAATCTGACTTAAATAAAATAGTGATGACTCAAACATTTCAAATTGCATGAAACGCAAATCATCGGTAAAACTTTATCCCAGTTTCTAACTTAACACCTACACCAAATAAAAGACTTATGTACAGAGAACATTGACCCTTATAATCTTTTAATCTTCCCAAAAAACATGATCTGGTTCTCTAACTTGAAAACAGTAGAATTAAAACAATGGTAACATTGAATAATTGGAATTGACATTTTCCCAGTTTTCTCAAATACCATGCTCTCTTATTCTTGAACATACAGGACCTTCCAACATCGATAGAATTCTCCACAATATAGAGTTCACACCTGTTTATCCTGATGTCTGAATGTATATACATGTACTTATCGAACAGTAAATTCCACACCCTTCTTACATGTTATGGTTTTAATCAGGGATTATATCCCAGTGTTCAGTCGTATTAACCCAATAATCCGAAGTAAGATCACTTCAGTTTTAAAATGGTTATATAGAATGACACTTTCTGTGAGAAGAATAATATGGAAGTTGATGTACAGTTTCACAATTCTAGCAGTTTCCTGGACAGCTTGTTCAGGTATAATATTCTAAATATCATGACTTATTCAATACCGTTAATAAAAAAAAAACTTTATTTTGATATACAGACGTAGCATATTTGATATATATTTATAACAGTTTCCTATAATAGCTAACATCCCCTTCGTTTTAATTTTGGTAAATAGTTAAAATTGAAAATGGAAATGGGGAATGTGTCAAAGAGACAACAACCCGACCATAGAACCGATAACTGCAGAAGGTCACCAACAGGTCTTCAAGACAATGCAGCGAGAAATTCCTGCACCCGGAGGCGTCCTTCAGCTGGCCCCTAAACAAATATATATATATTAGTTCAGTGATAATGAACGCCATACCAAACTCCAAATTGTATGAAGTTGAATGTTTAATTGGCAATCATATCACATCTTATTTTTATATATACAGTCCGCCAAAAGTTAAGCACCACCTATTTGTATTGCATCGATTTTTTTTCAAATATAAAAAATCAATGATTCCTCGAAAAAAAGAAAACAATCATATAGCAATTTTGCTAATGTATACCATAAACAAACCACAATTATAATTTTGGTCACTTATGAAGGTTCTATGCATATAGGTTTTTCGTTCATAGAAGTAGTGTAAATTACACAATTCAGAAACAGAATTTAAGTTTTACTGTGATTTTATTTTTTTACAACAATTGATTACCCAATATCAATACAATTTTCTACACATAACCTTTGGTATGTTTGGCAAATTCAATGTCAATATTTGAGTCAATAGCATGTGTAACAACCTCTCTTCCGGTACAGTTTCATAACACGACGTATCATTCTCGGTACAAGCCCTCAAAACTTTAGTCAAGGAATCTGTTGCATTAAACAACAAATGCCACTTTATAATCAACAAAATATTGTAAAGGTGGATCTCTGCGATTGAGATTTCCGCCAATGGCACCTCAGATATGTTTGATAGGGTTTATGTATTGAGACATGCAAGTTCAAAATATAGTGTAAATGGCTTGTTGCTCTTTGGACTCGGTTAAAATCCTTGCCCTGTGTGGTCTAGCGTTGTCGTCCATGTACAAGGGTCTTGACAATGTTGACGCAAGTGGGGGGTTATTAAAACAAGGGACTACAATGTTTTAAGGCATCAAATCTCTGTATGTCTGTCCGTTTATGTTATCCATCAGAATTTGCATACCCAGCTTATAACGGTATAAGAAGCAACCCCGTACTGGAATAACACCAGCACTGAATGCAGTCCTTGTGCAAACATTATCTTGGTCATCGGCCGTTTTGTTTTCCCGCGAAATTCGTATTATGGGGTCTACTGACAGTAAAAGATACTGATTCCCATCTGATCAATGAGTGTTTTGTCAGCTATCATTTTCAAGCATAGAACGTCATTTTCCCGTTGAAACCTAACGGTTGAGTGCCTGCCTGTAATTAAAGGTCTCTATACACCACGACTGGCTCTTAGGTTGCCTCTATGAAGTCGACGGACCAATGTACGAACACTAATACGACCACCTGGGGAAACAGTGTATTTGTTAACGCACATATGACCTTTAATAAAAGGTTGCTTGACTGCTTTATCGGAATTCAATCTTTTTGGTCGTAATGAATTTTCTTAGTGTATGTTAAAGGTAATTCATAACACCAAACATAAATATTTTTTCGAAATATTAAAAAAAATATTGCCAATTATATTTCGGTGGTGCTTAACTTTTGGCAGACTGTATATGTAATGTGAATTTCATCGTCAGACTTTACACATTGAAAACTCCGAGAAAAATTCAAAACGAAAATTTCCTGATCAAATGCAAACTCAAAAGCTAATAGAACTGTCTTATTCCTAACGTGGTACAGACATTTTCTTATGTAGAAAATGGTGGGATAAACCTGGTTTACAGCTTCTTTTTTTTTTGCATTCTTGTTCTCATTTTCATGAATAAAATTCTAGCAAAATCTTTAAAATTGGTTAGATTTGAACGAACCTTTTCTATTCAGCGGATATTGTGAACACAACAAAAACATTGAAAGTCTCCATGATCTCAAAATAAAAATTTCTGTCTTACATTTAAATGCAATGTATATGTATATATACAACTCGTCTAAACATCAACCCAACAATGTTAGATCTGTAAATTTGCTTTCGCAAATATTTTGTTCTTCCCTCGCCGGGATTTGAACCCATGCTACTGAGATATCGTGACACCAAATCGCCTGCACTGTAGCCGTCCCGCTAGACCACACGACCACCTGGGCTTCACAATAATAAAGCTTTCGGTGGCCGTGTGTTACCTTTCCTCGTCAGTTTTGATCTAGCGTCGTACTACAGTACATGATATATAAGGCATGGAGATGTTATTGTTACAGATCAGCTCAATTGTCTATAGTAAAGGATCCTACAAATTAATGCAAGATACAGTCACAGAAAATAATTATATTTATAAGTACGTCTGAGTCAGTGACAACTCTACTACAGATTTATCCATCGGATCACCAGCAATGATGGTGATACATGGCTGTGTACATAATGTATATACAACTCATATATATGAGTGATGCTGTACAATTGTTTAATTTGGTAGCTTCCACCTGCGAGTTTCCTGACGAGCTACAAGGGATATGGTATAGTTCACACAAAGGCAATCTTAATTTTACTGGAACAGAAGTGTTGGGTTATCCTATAGCTATGTCAGCCACCGTTAGCGAACTCAACTTTAACTGTACAGAGAAAAATGGAGATTACTACCTTTTAATGTAAGTAACTTTGCTAAATTCATGAATATTCAATAAAATACCAAAAACTACTAGGCAATTTATTCTCATCTTATCTTATATATACTGCTTACTCATTTTTTGGCCACTATGTTTCTTGTTGTATGCTCTTGTTGTATATCTTCTTTGTAACTATTATCAACTAAAAGTTACATTCTTGTCTATGCCACTATTTTGATCTACTAATATACTATTTCTTTTCATGCCACTTATTCTATCTGTATATAATCATTCATAATGTTACTATTTGCATCTGTACGCAATGATTTTTTCCCACCATTTTCATCTAAAAGATGAGTTGCCATGTCACTATTTTTATCTGTACGATGTTTTTTTATGCCACAATTTTCATCTTTTCGATTTTTTTCATGATATTATTTTTGTTCCAGGGCTGATAGATATGTGTTTACCCTAAACACCAATGTACGAGCATACATATGTTTAAGGCTTCACCGTGTGTCGGCATTTAAATATTATTATTATCTTGGATCAAGTAAGTATATTAATACTAACCCTTGAGTTAATCAATGTCTCATCTGGACTGCCTGTCTGAAACACACTATAATTCTTTACTCTATTCTGGAGTATTCATATTGGGTTAAGAAATTGAGGTATGAGTACCAATAAGACAACTCTCCATCAAAGTCACAATTTACAAAAGTAAACCATTATAGGTCAAAGTGCGGTCTTCAACACGGAGCATAGGTTCACACTGAACATTAAGCTATAAAAGGCCCAAAAAGTACTAGTATAAAACCTTTCAAACAGGAAAACTAACTGTTTAATCTGATTAAAAAACGAGAAACGATATGATTTAACACAAGTCAAGCAAGTAACATCGAAATGAAAAGACTGATTGATTAATATGTTCAGTGCAAAACGTTTTAGGCCAATAGAATATTATGTATGATTTGGAAATAAACCGATTGTGTTCGTTTCCATATCGAGACATTTTGACAGAGTCCGGAATCACAGATCGAGAGAACGATGCATGTAAACGCACCACTTCTTTTTAATGATGTACTTTAACAAGTGAAATCAGAAATATCCAAAGAAGTCAGAAGAACATAAGTGCAGGAACAAAATAATCAAAAATTTAATTTTCTTAAATTGCGGGAATAGACTGACTCGGTCTTTTACCATATATTTTCATTGGTTTAATTTAGGTCTCAAATCGAAACAATCTAGAAGCTGCTTAAATTTTGGTCTATGACTTTTATGAACCATTGATGTCTCAAATGAAAAGAAAACTGGGTGTTATGGGGTAAAATGTTTTACCCTGTATTGTAAAGGAAAGGGGGGACAAGGAGTCCGAAACCTGACCTAAGTTGTTTCTTGGTTTGGTATACATGATTTAAGAGTTTAAACTTTTGGAACACTATATCTTCCATTGTTTTTTTTTTTTTATTTAATGTTACTTCGGGATCCCTTTAATTTAAATATAAGGTACTATGAAGCTATCGATTAGCATCATAAAAATGTTCCAAAAAATGTTTGGTTTAATATTCGATATACTCAATAACACAAGGAATAGATATATGCTTTGCGCATTAAAAATGCAGAAGAAACAACAGTTTTAGAAATGAAAGGGAAAACAAACCATTTTCAACTTTACATTCTTTCTTTACACAGCAGCAGTACTTATAGCTAGACCCTCTGTTATGGTACCTATCCACTAGCTTAAATCTAATAGTATAGAGGTTCCTTTGCTTTTTTTTCAGCACTGACAACTATATATGACTATGTGTACGGAGTATTAGAAGGGACAGCGGTGTCTTTATCAGAAGCTTGTGATCGCACGGAGCCATATGAAGAGAGCACATTTATAACTCTTATAAAAAATGGTAAATTTACGTAATGATATGACAATGATAATATTCAGTGGTTAAACTCTCTTGAATTTGATAGTAAAAGTACATCTTTAACTAAACGAGTTGTTTATTCTTTAAAAAAATACTATAAAGTTAGACAATTTATGTTACTTCAACATTGTTCAAACGATATGTTAATGAAAACTGTATGTAGAATAAGTCTATACTATTATTATTATCTAATTAGCTTTCTTTTATAATGAATATAAGAACTCTTTCAAATGCAAAACTTCACGATTTAGTATTTAACATACGAATCATAAAGGCATGTCCGACACAGAACCCCTGCAACACCTCTCTAATAAATTTCATGGGTCGTCTGTCGAAAGGGGAAATATGTGCCCTTTGACATTGACAGTGCAAACTATTCGCCTTTAATTCAAGGTGTTCTCACTTTGCAGAAACTAACTTCTAAATACTAATTGTTAGTTTTGTCTCATCTTGAGTATATATTACGTATTTATCACTAAATGTAATGTACACAACAATTAATTCTCTAACTGACGTTACTCTCTACGTCATTCAGTATACTGAAATTAATTTTTTTGTGGATCCACCATGGTAGTAAGTTTCAAGTTGCAGTAGCTTGCTTACAGAAAGTACGGGAACCGTTGGCTCGATCCCTGTCTAGGTAATACCGAATTCCTGAAAATTGGCATTTTCTGTATTTCTAATAGGCATTTTAAGTAGTAAGAGCAAAGACTTGTTAGCTAGTTGTAAATATAATGTGTTTTTGTTTCTGTTACCTTGTGAACTAGCATGATAATAAACCGGTACCATGTCGGTCTATTATAAAGCAGGGTTCATATTAATATCATACTTCATTTCACAAAGGGAAGAACAAGTACCATGTCAGTTACTTTAAATTATTGGGTTTTTTTTCAATTCAGATACAGGTATAATCCCTGCAATGACGGAATCAAGCTGTCCGTCCCAGTTTCTGGCCAGTTATTCCAATGTTTTGATGACAGACAATAGTGGGTCAACAACTTGTGACGGCAACAGTGTTGACGGCTGTAGCAGCAACCTAACAGCGATGTCATATACATACCAGGCTTGTTCCTCTGGTCTTGTGTTCAATTGTAAGTATAATATACGACATATGACGATATACACACAGATAAATATAGGTATAAGCATACATATTTGATTAAAAAAAATGCTGAAATAAATTTGATTATTCAATTTTACTTTTTTGTATTTCTATTCAAAATTTTTATAATAAGTATACTGAGGTATATAGCGTTATGATTTCGAATACAAGACTTTTACATGGTATACGGGTATTATAATAAACATTGTACATATCAACAATATACTGTTAATTGTAATTTTATGCAATAATTGCGAAACATGTACATTTCTGAAACTGGAATACACATAATAACACATACAATATAAGATGAAAACTTAAAAGCATGATGCATGTATACACGATAAACGTTCGTCAAACCAAAAGTACAAAAAGATCAAAAGCATCACTAGCAATATATAGAACCTGAACAAAACATCCGAAATAGAGACTAATATTGACTTTGGGAAAATATTGCCGAATACAGCTACAGGGAACAGCATCTAAAAAGCGATTGCATATCATCTATTATGTTTTTAGAATCAACGTAGTATTCATTAAGTATATATAAATATCATATTTCATATTGCTGTTTCAGCATTTTTGTCACAGCATTAACCCTTCATTGAAATTACAAAGGTAACTAGTATCTGCTTGTATGGGACGTACAGTTCCGATTTCAGTCAAATAAAAATTAATTGGATACCATATCTTGTTAACTATACAATCGATATTTTGTCAGCACAGCTGTGCAATAACTTTCTCCATTCGTTTGATGTGTTAAAGCTTTTAATTTTGGCATTTTATTAGGGACTTTCCGTTTTGAATTTTCGTCGGAGTTCATTTTTTTGTGATTTTACTTTTTTCATCATTTTAGCCACATTATCAGCATATGGTCATCATTGATATGAAATGATCTTCATATAATCTGCCTCGGTATCAACTTTGTGTAAGTATGCACTGAAATGTCTTTTTTTCAATTTAAGCTGCAGGATCAGTATCCTGTATTTATTACCTGACAAGTAACGGTATTACCTATCTACACACCTGGAATAATGACGTCACTGTCGACGATTCTACTACTTACAGAATGGTTTGTTACGTAAGTTAATGTTTATTTCTATTTTTATTTTTTGTTTTGGGTGGGGGTTTACAAGGGGAAAATTTCGGGGTATTGTTTAGAAGATTGTCTATTTCATTCATAATTGATATCAACATTTTTCTTTAACTCATATCTAAATTTTCAGTAACTAGTAGTTTCTTTCATATAATTCTATTTTATCTATAATTTAATATAGGCAATAAAATCTATTGGAAGTACAGTTTATGCCACAGTTTATCCACATTTTTGTAGTGATGTAAAACAAAATCATTCTGATGTGGCATCGCCTGGAATAAAGCTACAGTTCTCACAGTCTACACAAACTTGTGGTAAGTGACACGTTGCATCGTCTGTTAAAAAGCTACAGTTCTCAAGGTCACTTCAAACTTGTGGTAAGTGACACGGGGTATCGCCTGTAATAAAGCTATGGTTCTCAAGGTCATCTCAAACGTTTGATAAGTCACATGTGGCATCGCCTGTTATAAAGCTACAGTTCTCACAGTCTAAGCAAACTTGTGGTAAGTGACATGTGGCATCGTCTGTAAAAAAGCTATAGTGCTCAAGGTCACTTCAAACTTGTGGTAAGTGACACGTGACATCGCCTGTTATAAAGCTATAGTTCTCAAGGTCACTTCAAACTTTTGGTAAGTGACACGTGACATCGCCTGTTATAAAGCTATAGTTCTCAAGGTCATATAAAACTTGTGGTAAGTGATATGTGGCATCGTCTGTAATAAAGCTATAGTTCTCAAGGTCACTCCAAACGTTTGGTAAGTCATACGTGGCATCGTCTGTTATAAAGCTACAGTTCTCACAGTCTACACAAACTTGTGGTAAGTGACATGTGGAATCATCTGTAAAAAAAAGCTGCAGTTCTCAAGATCACTTCAAACTTGTGGTAAGTGACACGTGACATCGCTTGTTATAAGGCTATAGTTCTAAAGGTCATATAAAACTTGTGGTAAGTGACATGTGGCATCGTCTGTAATACAGCGTTAGTTCTCAATGTCATATAAAACTTGTGGTAAATAACATGTGGCATCGTCTGTAATAAAGCTATAGTTCTCTAGGTCACACCAAACGTTTGGTAAGTAACACGTGGCATCTCCTGTAAAAACAGCTACAGTTCTCACAGTCTACACAAACCTGTGGTAATTGACACGTGGCATCGTTTGTAATAAAGCTATAGTTCTCAAGGTCATATAAAACTTGTGGTAAGTGACATGTGGCATCGCCCGTAATAAAGCTACAGTTTTCACAGTCTACACAAACTTGTTGTAAGTGACATGTGGCAACGCCCGTAATTAAGCTATTGTTCTCTAGGTCACCTCAAGCGTTTGGTAAGTCACATGTGGCATCGCCTATAATAAAGCTACAGTTCTCATGGTCACATCAAACTTGTACTTAAAACGCATTGCATCGCCTGTAATAAAACTAAGTGGTTTCGCCTAGATTAAAGATAGAGTTCTTGCAATCAACTCTAACTTACGGAAAAGTTTAAGTGATACGTCGCATCGAAAGAAATTAAAGTACAGCAGCTGTTCTATAAAATATGTAATATAAAGTTGAGTTGAGTCGAGTTTATTTGACCAAGCCTTCACAACTGACTTGGGTGATGCCTCAACGCAGTGACATCTGTGAGGGAAAATAGTATAATAAAACAATTATAAGTTAAAACTGACACAATCAAACGTTATCAACCAATGGAACACGAGTGAAAAACAACTTTCTTATTCCTCACTTAGTACTGTATTCATCCGAAGAAAATGGTGGGTTAAACCGGTTTTATGTTGCTGAACAAAAACCCCGATATCATTATCCAAGGAATTGTATATTTAACATATTTAAATATACAATTCCTTGCATTATCTCAATAAAATACATGGTGTTAACTTAAAAGATGACAACTTTGGTGGATTAACGACATCCAAGGAAAATTGAATATTTAAACAGAAAGTCCCTGATCAAATGGCAAAACCAAAAGCTCAAACACATCAAATGAATGCAAAACAATTGTCATATTCCTTACTTCGTACATTCATTTCCTCATCTAGACAACGGTTGATTAAACTTGGTTTTAAAGCTAGATAGACCTCTCACTGGTATGCCAGTCGCATACAATTATTTTATGTTGACAACAATGTGTAAACAAAACAGATATAATACTAAAATAGGGGTACAGCAGTCAAAATTTTGTTATAATCTTTATCACTTCAAAATAAACAAATATGTCAACAAAGACATAAAAATGTCACATAAACAAAAAGCATATAAATAAAAACGAAAGAATACAAAAAATGACCTAAGCACAATAACTCAATGGCGGACGTATAAGTGATGAGCCAAGCCAAAAAATGGACTAAACAGTAAAGGTTAATAATTTACAAAAACAAATAAAAGATAACTTTAACACGAAAATCAGAAGACATACAACGTCAGCATTTAAAAGCTTTACTTCAAGACCATTTTATTTTTTGTGAAGTTGATACGGAATGCTTGTCACGGTACCTTCCGACGAACTTTTTCAAAAGAGGACGAGACGTTCCTTGACATAGATTTTGTTCATAAACTTTCTGCCCAGAAACTGGTGACAATGATATTTTATAAAGTCGGAGTAGCAACTGTAAGCTCTTCAATACCGAATGAGTTGGGAAATGTATATCCCATATGCAGGTGAAGTTAGTATATTGCTTCTAAGGTAGAGGAAACTGATATTTTCAAAATTAAAATGGGTCTCTTTGTTTTCTCGTTTATTTTTTGTTCACTTAAATGTTTCTGTTGTTTCATTGTTCTCCTCTTATAGATGATGTGTTTCGCTTCGTTTTAGTTTCTCTCGATCGATTCATGACTTTCGAACAGCGGTATACTACTGTTTCCTTTATTTGTCATAGATTCTGGTACTAAGCCGACCGATTATGTCATATTTTTGAAATACATCTAAATATGAGGCGTCGGAAATCGTGTTTATTGGTTTTTTTTTAATTTCTAGTTCTGGAGGATATATTAATGAAAACCAATCAGAAAAGTTTGAAATGTTAATGTATCAACGTCATCGATATATCTCAATGTAAATTTAGATGATCTTACTTCTTACAAAAAGATAAATACGGATCAGATAGATATACTTGATGAGTTTTACAGTTTTCGGGGTACTTATATACCACCTGCTCACTATTGCCATCATAGCCCTCACGTAAAAATAAAATCACACACACACACATTGAAGCATATACACAATGAGAAAAGTAACCCTAATCTTTATTGTTTCAGCGACGTCTGTGACAGATTATAACTATGCTGGATACATATTCCTCATTATTATAATGACAATCCTGATCTCAATCCTTGTTATTGGAGGATGCATATTGTATAAAAAGCTGAAAGACGGAGATAAAACACTGTAAGTTTATACTTCAAATTATTAAAATTTTCTTGTCTATCAGTTATTTTGAACCGAATGTCTGCAGTGAATTAGTATGAAAAGTTTCTTTGTCTGTACAAGTCAGTTGTGTTTGTACTATACATAAAGTGTTCAACAACGTCGAGTTAAACTCGAAAGAAGACATTTGATGAATTGCTTTTTTATTATCAATTAAGTGTTTTAATGTATTAGGACAAGGCTCAGAGGATTTTCATACACAAGGTAAAGACTATTATTGAAACAAAAAGTTTGAAGACAAGTAAATACGAAAAGTGTAACTGACTGCCTCTAAGCACCACTGTTCTTCAACAGTCATTTTCTTGATTATTTATTCATAGATTGCTTTAGAAGAATTGGTAATGATGTGTTGCAAATATCTTTTTTTGTGTTCATTCAAAAATAAAAGCTCAACTAGAAATATATAAATGGCTTAAAAAAATGAAGGGAATTTTATTCGTATACCCTATTAGATTGTATACCATTTATATTTTTTTGCTCTCAATATTTTGACATTCTAGAAAAAAAGACCCATGCTTAAATGTTGTTTGAAATGGTATTTACATAAGTATACCGTTTTTTCATGCCAGGTTCCGTTTGTGTGTAGTTTAAACTGGCCTCTTGTGTTTGTGATACAACATCTGGATGTTTTAAGCACAGACTTGCTCTCCGGATACTACTGTTTTTGTAGACTTTTACACAATATGTACAATGAAGATCTCGAGAGAACCTCCTCGTATATGTTATTCATATAAAAAAAGAAGATGTGGTATGATTGCCAATGAGAAAACTCTCCACAAAAGACCAATATGACATAGAAATTAACAACTATAGGTAACCGTACGGCCTTTAACAATGAGCAAAGCTCATATCGCATAATCAGCTATAAAAGACAACCACTGAATTACAGGCTACTGACTTGGGACAGGCACCTACATACATAATGTGGCGGGGTTTAAACATGTTAGCGGGGTCCCAACCCTCCCCTAACCTGGGACAGTTGTTATAACAGTACATCATAAGAACAAACTATAACAATCAGTTGAAAAAGGCTTTACTCGTCAGATGGACAAAAATACAAGTGGACGTGGCCGGGTACTTGTATATCCCAACCAACAACAAAAAGACACTTGTACGTCCCAACCAACAACAAAAAGACACTTGGAACAGATCTTATGGTCCCTGAATGTACCAAAATGAAATGCTCTCACTTAAAGTCTCTTTAGTAATGCGAGAGTCCAAATTATTTTAAAATCTAAAACCTTATACAAATTACGAAGAGTTGATGTAATCGAGAAGAACCACATTTATAACCAATGAGTCGCATTTACCTTAAAATCATGATAATTAAAACATTTTGCATTGCCATTTCAGGAAAGATACACTGTGTTGTCGAAATAAACATCAAATCCAAAATCAAGATCAATTGGAACTGTCTGGAAGAGATTTCCCTAGAATTAAGACAGCTAAACTAAGGAAAGTTATATAATAATCGTGTAACCTTGCCGACTCAGCAAACGGTGGAATATTCAATTTGGTACTATCATGATTGAAATACAAGTTATTATTCCATATGATGTTATTGTAATGAAGGAGAAAAAACACCAAACGAATTTAAATTTCTTATTGTTTTTTTCATGTGCTGAATAAAGCAAAACACTTCATAAGGTTCAATGAGTAAGAAATATAGTCGTCCACGGTCTTTGATTAGAATTATTAAACGTAAGGGTAATAATATGAATATTCAATATCTCTCATTTTGAATTTTATAATTATATATTAAAAAAAGCTATGCTTATATTCAATTACATTAAGCACGACATTATATGTATACTAGTAAATATGTAGAGCTATTCGCGTGACACGAATAATAAAAAAACGATTGTGAATTTTATTTATTGGATAACAAGTTAACGTAAAGTTATACACCCACAAATGTAAAAATTAATTATTTGTAAATTACCACCTGTTTTTATTTTGAACAATTCCTTTTTGTGCTTGAACTTTAATAAATCCTTATTGTAAACTATGTTTGTTTTATTGTAACCGATTTCATGAATTTTGTAGGCGATTTGTTTTAAATGTTAATACAAGCGTTTACTTGATACTCACCCAATAATCTGATTGTACGCCACAGATGTGAGATGTGATATGATTGTCAGAAAGAAAACTACTAGTAATCATAAACACCAAAAGATCAAATATTAACATTGTAAGGTAAATAAAGATGTGCAAAACTTATAACAGTACCCATTTACTGTCCAATTTAGAAAATTGGCATTTGATACATCGATCTCAGTAATGACCGAGAAAGAATAAAAAAAATCTGACAAAATCAGAAATCAGCCAGACTATCTTTCTATAATCAAGGAGGTTATATGAGAAGGAGAGTGAACACTCTGATTGACATAAAATAAGCATCATTAGGATAGCAATTCGATCAGAGAAAAATGATGAAATTATAAAGAAACCGACATTTGAGCCACGATCTCGGGCTTATTTTGTAAAATCTCGGAAGGTTTTCAACACTTCGGGTGTTTCCGTTCTTGCTCGAATGTGTAATTAGGACACGGTCTCCCTCTGCAACCGAATCGTTCTCAACTAATTAACACCCACTTACAGAATAGGCGGTAACATTTTATGTGTAATTATCGTATTTCGTCCTCTCTCCTTCTCATATGACCTCCTTGCTAAAATGTAGTTTGCTAACTATTATGATGCTTTAAATAAAGGCACTGTAGTATACCGCTGTACAAAAATCATAAATCGATTAAGCGAAAACAAATCCGGGTCACAAACAAAAACCAAGGGAAACACATCAACAATAAGTGGAAAACAACAGAATAACAGAAACACTGAACTGCTACAAAAACAAACCCCAAAATACATATACCCGGTAAACGGACTATTTTATCTGTCATATTCCTGACTTGTTACAGGACATTTTCATAAAAAAATATATGGCTAACCAAACCTCCCGCTCAGACATCAATGTCAGAAATACCGACAACATTACGTGACAGGAATACAGTTCAAATACACGAAAGAACACTCCGAACAGAGAATTGCACAAATAAATAATATAATATGTAAACCACAAAATGGACACCGACCACACACAGTACACTACAATATGATTTTGAATTGTGCGTCACATGAATGTATCAACATCATAAAATTGACGTTACAGTTAAATAAAGATAAAATATTAAATTGGGATTAAGTTTGTAATGGTGTTATTTGATGTATTTTCTAACCATTGTAAGAATATTAATATAGAATAATGTTAGTAATGGTGTAATTATTTGCATTTTCTAACCACGTCGGTTTTTTCTCAAAAAAAAACCCTGTGTAAAAACAAATAAATCATCTGCATATAGTAAACTAAAAATCATATAAATGAACTAGCTGATTAATTATCTTAACTTTAACATATATATAGGAAATTAAGATAGAATTAAAACCACAAACAAACCACAAACGATAAGACATAACACAATATCCAAGCAGACTTACAAAAAACATATCATAGCTAAATTCATTAACGTTGGATGTATAAATACCTAGACTCGTCTTTATATCAGATAGGTTGGTTGAATTTATGTTTTTTAT
This sequence comes from Mytilus edulis, assembly GCA_019925275.1. Taxonomy (NCBI): domain Eukaryota; kingdom Metazoa; phylum Mollusca; class Bivalvia; order Mytilida; family Mytilidae; genus Mytilus; species Mytilus edulis. The sequence continues at coordinate 7,908,077 of CM034361.1, forward strand.
ACCATTTATAAGACCCTGTAAATCGTGTCATTAAATATATCTTTGATTTATATAATAAAAGTCTTTTTTTAATCATTCAAGATTTCAGTTTGTAGTTATTTAAAAAGATCTAACTTGTACTCAGATATTGAAAAGAATAAAAATGAAGGCAACAGTAGTTCAAAAGTCATAATTCTATTGAGGGAAAACAAATCCAGGTTTCAAACTAAACCTAAGGGAAACATGTCAACTACATTTATAAGATTAAAACAAAGGAACAACAGGAACACTGAAGTGCAATAAAAACACACGCAACATACATAGAAACGAACTATTAGATAACAACTGCCATGTTCCTGACTTGGTACTTGACATTTCAAGAAAAAATGGTGGGTTGAACTTTTAATGGCTTAACACATATGTTATAAAATTAGATACAATCAGTCTTGTGGCCAACAACAATCGATCTTTCGGAAACGCACTAATGGTCATCAATATAGTTTGGTTAGCAACCACACATAATCCCTGTAAGTAACCTCCACCACTGCATTAATGACGTTCTGTACACATCTTTTGTAAATAATTTCTTTCTATAGACATTAAAACTGTACCACCGGTCATGTCCAACTAGTTTGTAGTCACCATACTTATGGATGATGTACAGAAGATCTTCTTTCTAAGGTTTAGATTTCATATAGGGTTACAGTCAACAATCTAATGAATTCCTGTGACGATGTTTGTCGGACTTTCTTTTTATAGATGTCCTATGCGACTGCATGACAGGGATACATAAACCATATTTCCAATGGACTGACATGAAAAGACTTAAATATATAATTATCATTGATACCCTTTTAAAAAATCACCAGTTTGGTTTATATAATATAAAACATGAACTTGATGTACCTTAGACAGCGAAGACATGCATGTACTGGTTTACTACAGAGCAAATTAAAAAAAAAAAGAAAGAATATATTTCAAAATGTTTAAATTTGTCGTGTTCAAAGTCTTTTAAGAAAGTTTAAGTGGTCCAATCCACCAGGATGCAATCATACATGATTGACAAAATATAGAACATACAATGTATGTATTATTAAATAATCATTTATAGAGATGGAAACTTCATAAATTTCATTTAGGATTTTAACAATTATAATAAAATTAAAAATATACATATTGGCTATATATCTCACTGTATCACGATATAATATATTCATCTACATTCTATTTTTATCCAAGCTTTTGCGTGGTATAAAAAATTAAAGCAAGCAATTGAGTTTGACTAATAGCCAACAATTTACGTGTTGATAAACACCTTTGAAAAAATAAAAATGGATTTTCATCACAATATTGATGACGGAATGGTTTGATTTTAAACAATTCCCTTTTTATGCTTAACCTAAAATAAATCCTGTTTACAAGTTTTTTGGGAGTTTCATGTTTCTGATTTCATGATGATTGTAGGCGGTTTGTTTAATATAAATACAAACTTAAAGTGATGTAGTCAGGATCTTGCTTCATTTCTAAAAGTTAGAACAATTGTGTTCAAAGATGATTCAGACGAAATATTTAGCAATCTTTGCTATTGTAGCAGTGCTGTTTAATTACACAGGTATGTAATATTGTGAAAATAATTATATAAAGTTCAAGAATGCATGTAATTACGTAAGCGCGTCCCTGGTATTTAATATCCTGTGGTGTTTGTCGTTGATGGCATATGTTCGTTGTTGTTATGCAGTTGGCATGTTGTGTCGACTATTATATTAAAAAAAAATTGTTTGGTTCTCTGTCTTTAAATATCCTTGCGTATGTTTGTGCTGTATTTCTATCACGTAGTGTTTTAGCGATATTTTGTAACATTGTCATATAGCAGAAGGTTTGGCATGCCGTTAAACAAGGTTCAACCCACCATCTTTTCTTAAAATGTCCTGTAACAAGTCAGGAATATGGAAGTTGTTGTCATATGGTTCGTTTCCATGCATAGCGGCATTGTTTTTGTTGCAATTCGGCGTTTCTGCTGTTCCATTGTTTTCCTCTTATAGTTGATGTGTTTATCTCGGTTTTGGTTTGAGATTTCAATTTGTTTTCTCTCAATCGATTTATGACTTTTGAAGACTGGTATACTACTGTTGCCTTTATGTCTGTATAATACTTTTCATGATCCAAATTAATTTATTTTGATGTAATCGAGTTGAAATGTAAAATAGCAACTATAAGAAGTTTCAATAATGTGGTCATTTTTTTAATTTCCTGTTTTACAAAACTTTGAATTATTCGAAAAACTAAGGATATTCTTATCCCAGGCATAGATTACCTTAGTCATATTTGGCACAACTTTTTGGGATTTTGGATCCTCAATGCTCTTCAACTTCAATAGACGAAACGCACGTCTGGCGTACTAAATTGTAATCTTCGTACCTTTGATAACTATTCAAACGATATTTTATGAAAATTGAAAATATTGAAAAAAACTGTTTTTTGATATGTTTTAGTTTTCTGATTTGGTTCTTTTTGTCTTGGTAGATTGCTGTGTCATTCACTGCATACAACACTGCATTGTTTTAGTTATAAACAAATATCAAACGGTAAAATAATACCATACCTGAGATGTACATTTCGATAATTGATGCCTAGACATCTGATGATTCAAAACCACATTTTAACGATAAAGAGCCGATAAAACTCAAACGGACCAAAGCTTTAGCCGTAACCAAACATGGAATCGGAGCATTTCATGAAATAGATACATTACTTATTTCACTGAAGTTTTATAACCGGTACTTTCAATAAAGCAATACTATCCATTTTCAAGACCGTATCGAAGTACTATATACGGCTGGTCTGGTAATACATCAAGGTCTAACAGTCCACCAGCAGAGGTTTGGTCTCAAAGGTAGCAGAACATTTAACAGTGCCTATTCTACTCCACCTGGAATGTGCGTTTCGACAGTTAATTTACTAGTCTGTTTAAGGCCAACATTTTTGAAAATCCAAACCGGATACATGAATTGAACAGCCAACCACACAGAACCAAATTATAGTCGAATCTTGGCAAATATTAATGTCAAAGCGTAAGGGGTATGCATTCCCTTTTTTTACAATATTGTAATTTCAACTGAATTATTATTAGTCACTGGCTTGTGATACACGTGGGATTAACAATATACTGATTCCTGATTTAACACAAAAGCTATTCATTTGGGTTTTATTTTAAATTGGTATTGCTTAATATACGGTATTTGTTTTACTCATTGTTGAAGGTCGTATGGTGACATAAAGTTTCGTACGTCCACTTTATTTGTATTCTTGTGGATTCTTTTATCATTGACGATCATACAACTTCTCCGTATTCTTATGTTGTCCTTAAAAAATGAAGGACACATAATTGAAGCATATGAAAGAAAACATTTTAAGAATTATTATAGTTATTCCATATTGGTATTATTTTAGTAGGTTTCTCTAAATGAATTGGATTTTGAATAAAAAAGCATATTCACCTGAGAAAGTGTTATTCACCGCGCTAAACGTCACCCGCTTTTACATGCTACGTTATGATAAAATGTTTCATGTAAAATTTGTTTTGGTATTATGTTTGTCATCAAATACATTTTATCTCCTCGTCGGCCTCAGTGAATATCATTTTTTCAAAAGTCAATAAAACCGCATATTTACCTCATCAAAAGACAGTAATTGTATAATATTATTTTCATTGTTATTATTTGTCTACTTTAGATGGGAACTGTATTTTCCCTGATGAACTGAAAGGAAGCTGGAAACATCCTGAAGGAGATGACACTTTGTTACAGTTCACTAGTGATGAATTAACTGGGTTTAAGTTAACTGTTCCTCGACTATCCCAGTCAGATTTTGAGTGTATTAGTTCTAGTGTTGACGGAGACTCAACAAAGTACATGCTAAGGTAAGGTTCATACTAAGAAGAATTATGCAAAGTACTGATTTAGTCAGATAACCAAACCAAAATTTCATTGAACAAAGCGTGCATTTTAAAAAATAATTATCAACCAGGACAAATTACATGATATGATATAAAGTGATATTATTTTGATGATATTCCAACAAATAGACGACATACAAACAGGTTTATATTAGATATGTTTACAACTGTGCAATCAAGGTAAAAAAAACCCACTTTATTAAAATACTTTGTATGTTGTCTTCTGTCATTCTTATATTCTCAATAGTTGACCGTGGTGTCAGAAAACGCCTGTTACAGTAGTATAAGTGAACCTTCATTAGAGTGACGCAGCATTGACGTCCTTGTCCATGATCAGTCTTAAAAAAGAAAAAGCCATTAAGTTTTTGTTCAAATATAACAAATAACAGCTACAAATTTATAAATAAAAATAGACAAATCTCCACAAGAGACCAAATGACACAGAAATTAACAACTATACATCACGGTACGACCTCCAACAATGAGCAAAGCCCATTCCACATAGTTAGCTATAAAAGGAATCGAAATGTTAAATATAAAACTATTCAGACGAGTAAACTAGCGGCCTAATAAATGTACAAAAAATAAACAAACAAAACAAAAACACAGCAACAAATGACAAACACTCAATTACAGGCTCCTGAAAGGACAAGCACGAAAAGAATGTGGTGGGGTTCCAACTCTCCCCCTAAAAGGGGACATAGTTGTAACTGTAAAAACCTTCAAGCTTACATTGTTTGCTTACTTCTAATTATAGGATGAACGTAAGAAGTGTATTCTATTGTTTAATATAGTGATTGTGACTTTAAAATGTGCATGTTATCCTTTTTCGGTATTTTTAGTATTGTATGGTTGCATTGATGTCTCGTATAATCTTATCTACCAATAATAATCTTCACAATTTAAAATTATAGAGCCAGAAACTCTGTGACAGTATTTGGAGTGAGACCAGCACTTTACATGTGTGTAGAAATAAAAGAAAAGAACAATATCAAGTACTATTCGATCAACACAAGTAAGTAAGGTTCTATTACTTGGATCAATAGTCAACAGTTTCGATATTTAAATTATGTTTAATAGAATTTCCCTTAATAACAATCGTAGACGCCAATGCCATTATAGTGAACTAAAACGATTAAACACTTTTAAGATATTACACTCATTATTTGTGAATAATAATAATTTATGAATATTGCTTCTGCTGTTTAGTCAGATTTTATTGATATCCATTCGATGTGACTTTGTTCCTATACATCCCGTCATTGTGTTACTGTTCTATGATAATTCTCGTATTCATTTTTTCTAATGAGCTTTCTCTACATGCATTTGTGTGTTTCTTTGATAGATATGATGTGGCTCTGTACTTATACATCCCGTCACGTTATTGTGCTATTAAATAACATTTTTGTATTCTTGTCTTTCATTTTTGCTTATATTCTTTGTTTATATGCCTTTTAATGTTTATTTTTAACACATATATGACGTGGCTATGTAAATATACATCCCGTCATTGTATTATTGTGCTATGGTAAATTTGTGTATTCTTGTCTTTAATTTGTGCTTCCTAGTATATGCTTTGACTATAAGCCTTTTTGTGCGTCTTTGTTACATATTTGGTTTGTTTAAAATGATTAAGATTATAATCGATGGTGATGGTTGTACCCCTATTTTTGACATTTTTTACTTTTTATGTCTGTTTGTGTTGATGACACATCGTTGTCAATATAATGGAAATTGATGCGACTGTCATACAAGTTAAAGGTTTAATTTACTAGCTTCAAAACCAGGTTTAATCAACCATTTTCTACATAAGAAAATACTCGTACCAAGTTAGGAATATGATAGTTAAATTATTCATTAGAGGTGTTTGAGCTTTTGATTAGGGACTTTCTTTTTTGAATTTTCCTCTGAGTTCTGTATTTTTATGGTTTTACTTTTACCTATAATTAAGTGTGTGTCATAAAAAAAAGAAAACCTTAATAGCTAAAAGGAAAAGTATAAAAATGATAACTTATCAGCAGGAACATTTCTGTTAGTAGTTATGCTGAATTGCTGATTGGAACAAAATATTATCATATTTTACTTAAGGCCTTATATAAATATCTGATTTGGTTTTCAATATCGATATATGTGTTTGAAGTGGATTAGGGGGAGGTGATAATTGGGATGATATTATTAAATAAACGATAACGAAGGAATCTTCTGCACATGATCTTAGTTTGCCACAAGACTGTTCTAGAACATCATACGAATGAGGAAAATAACTTACACTTGTTGATTATAATTTGTCATGTTATGTTTTACATAGAGAAAGATCCTATCTTACAAGACAAGTTGTACGGCACGGCAGTAAATACACTACCAGATATATCAGATGTCTGCAATCTCGGTGACCAGGAAGGAATTGTAATATTAAAAGAGTCTGGAAATGGCCCCAAACAGACAAAAAGAAAAATTACCAGGTAATAGTTATAGGAAGATGTGGTGTGAGTGCCAATGAGATGTAACTCTCCATCCAAATAACAATTTAAAAAAAGTAAACCATTATAGGTCAATGTACGGCCTTCAACACGGAGCCTTGACTCACACTAAAAAACAAGCTATAAAGGTCCCCAAAATTACTAGACTAAGTGTAAAACCATTCAAACTGAAAACCAGCGGTCTAATCTATATAAAATAAAAAAAATGAGAAACGAGAAACACGTTTAAATTACATAAACAAACGACAACTACTGTACATCAGATTCCTGACTTAGGACAGGTGCAAATATTTCTAGCGGGATTAAACGTTTTAATGGATCCATACCTTCTCCCTTTTTCTGAAACAATAGCATAACATCACAACATAGAAAAGCACAAAAAGAGTCTGGAAATGGCCCTAAACCGACAAAAAAAACAACCTTAAGAGGTAATTTTGAATTCAATATACAAGCACCAGTTGGTGTTGACATTTTAATTGTATGGAATTAAAAGTTATTCTCAGAATCACAAAATATATAATGCAGGCTAATTTCGAAACATATTTAAAACATAAAAACAGACCAAAAAAGTTAACTCTGTCTTCCAATACAAATAATTGGACTTAATCTTACACGACTATAATATTAGTAGCTTTGTTTAATTATAATTGTGTTGCAGAATTCAATTCAGATTGTTACAATATATATATTAAACGTGTTGTTTATTGATTCCTTAATCTACATTCTAATAAAATATAGTAAGTAACAGTTGGGTAGAAATATACAACAGGATGTTTTTTAGTTATTGACAGCTATGCAGAAATATCAATTAAGAATGAAGAAGAATTGATTATTGCATAATTATCTTTTTAGCTTGTTAAGCCAGTTAAGACAAGCTCTTGAACAGAAGGATGACAATTTCGACATAAAGAAATAAATGTGTACGCGTGATGATTTGATGCCTGAACATAATATATACACTGCAATGTTTTAATACCTTAACTTGGTAGTCTGCGATAACTTCATATCAATAGCGTATACCCTCCGGTGATTTGATGCCTGAACATATATACTCTGCAATGTTTTAATACCTTAACTTGGTAGTCTGCGATAACTTCGTATCAAAAGTCTATACTAGTACTCTTCGGTCATTTGATACCAAAAACATACATACTCTAGATACTTTGATATCTGAAAATTTATTCTCTACAATGAATCAATACTCACAACATATACGCTGCGAAATTTGATGTCTGAAGTCTACACTCTGCGTTGATGACCACTTTCTACACTTTGAGATGATTTGATGTTCATAGTGTATATAATAAACGAGGCTTTCATAGATATAGTATCTTCAATGTAACTACTTGTATCAACTTTATAATAAAATTTCATTTGTAGAACATTTATTTGCATTATCCCAGATGTCAACAGGAATTATGATTTAAAAATGTTAGTCATTGGGGTACCGTATGATATCTTAGTTTGTGAAAACATAAGCTATTAGTTAAAATGAAATTGGCTTTGAACTACAGGTCACCTGACCAACTATGGGCTTTAAGATTGTTACTTCTGTCGTTTTGTTAGTACCGAACAGATTCAATCGAACGCCACTGATGAATCCTATTCTGACGAAACGCGAGTCTGGCGTATTAGTTATAAGCCTGGTATGTTTGGTGAGGTTTGTTTGCCACTTCGTCGATGCCACTGCACGTGTACGGCTCACAAGCTCAGTAGTCAGTACTTGTGTGCTGATAAGAAATATCATTGATATGTTTATTTAATGTAAACTCACTCAATATAAAATGTTGAATTATTCAGAACACTTAAGGTTTTTGGCACAACTTTTTGGAGGTTTTGGTTTCAATTATATTCCACTTCGTATTTGATTTGATATTTCAACTAGTTTTATTTGAGCGGCACTCATTAGTCTCGAACGGTTTAGAAGCGTGTCTGTCGTAACAAATTATAAACCTGGTATCTTTGGTGAGTTAATAATCCTTTCCAACTGATATTACCGCATTGTATGTTGTGTTATTAAACAAGGTGAACTTTGACTTGTGTTCCTATCTTGATTTCCTTGATAGGGGTTGCTGCTTACAAGGAAGCTATTAAACCAAGAGTTCCAAATGTTGTGTAAACAAAACAAACTGACATAGTAGGTAAAAATGTCAAAATAGGGGTACAGCAACATTGTGTTATAATCTTAATCACTATATAAAAACAAACAAACATGTATTTGTTCACTCCCAATTCGGGAATATGATAGTTGTTATACATTTCTTTGATGTGTTTGAGCTTTAGATTTTGTCATTTGATTAGGGAATTTCCGTTTTGAATTTTCCTCGCAGTTCAGTATTTTTCTGATTTTACTTTTTATGTAACAAAGAAGCACAAAATTGCAGTTTGACAAAGCATATTAGCAAAAATTAAAGACAGGAATACACAAATTTACCATAGTACAATAACACAAGACGGGATGGATGGATAAGTACCGAGACAAGTATAAATTATTTTACAAGAGCACAATGACGGGATGTACAGAGTCACGTCATATGTATCAAAAAGGCATATAGACAAAGCACATTGGAAAAAATGAAAGTCAAGAACTCGAGAATTATCATAGAACAATAACACAATGACGGGATGTACAAGTACCGAGCCACGTCAAATGGATACCAATAAAAACAGACCAAACAGTTAGAAAAGTAAAGATCTGTTATGGCAGATAAAATCTAAGACTCTTTCATCTTGCAATAGTATTAGAACATTTGACTTTTCTACACTTTACACATGTATTCCCTATTCCAAACAAAAAGACAAATTGAAAGATTTGGTATTGCTTTGATTCAAAAAGAAGAATAACCAACGTAGATACAAGTATCTTTTCTTAGGGAGGGATATATAATTCTTACTTTGTAAAGAATCACTCTGATTCAAGCAAAAAATTCTCTGAAACTGACGTTATCAAGATGCTTGATTTCTTGATTGACAACATAACTGTTACGGTTGGAGGACGTGTTTTTAAACAAACTATCGGCATTCCCATGGGAACCAATTGTGCACCTCTCCTTCCAACTTGTGCCTTTATTATCAAGAGGCTGACTTCATACAGGAACTTCTTAGGAAGAAAGATAAGAATTCAGCAATATCCTTTAACTTTACTTTCCGCTATATAGATGATGTTCTCTGACTAAATAATTCAAAATTTGGTGACTATGTTGATCGCATCTATCCCATCGAACTAGAGATAAAGGATACAACAGATACAGTAAAATCAGCCTCATATCTTGACTTGCATCTAGAAATTGACAATAATGGTCGATTAAAAGCAAAACTTTACGACAAAAGAGATGATTTCAGCTTCCCAATTGTGAACTCTCCGTTTCTATGTAGTAACATACCAGCAGCGCCTGCATTCGGAGTATATATCTCCCAATTGATACGATATTCCCGGGCCTGTATTTCATATCATGATTTCCTTGATTTAGTGTTGCTGCTTACAAGGAATCTATTAAAACCAAGAGTTCTTAATGATGAAGTTGAAACCATCCCTTCGTAATTTTACGGACGCCATCACGAGTTGGTTGGCCGTTATGAAAATATCCGTTTCACAGATGATATCGGATATGTTCCTTATGTCGTAACTACAATCCCGTTCCCTTTTCACGAATATAACATATTTACCGGGTTTGTAATAACACGAGCAACACGACGGGTGCCAGATGTGGACAGAATCTGCTTATCTTTCCAGAGGGAGCACCTGAGATCAACCCCGTGTTTGGTTGGGTTCGTGTTGCTTAATCTTTAGTTTTCTATGTTGTATCTTGTGTACTATTGTTTTTCTGTTAATCTTTTTCTTTTTTAACCATTTCTTTCTATGAGTTTGACTGTCACTCTGGTATTTTTCGCCCCTCTTTTAATATTCATTAAAGCAAATAAAAGAATATTATAACACGTGATTTAGATGACAAACAACATCATTACCCAGGATCTATACTTCAAGACCATCATGTATTATTTGTGAAGTTGATACGGAATATTTATCAACAAGGTCTTGTTACCTTCCGATTAACATTTTTAGAAAAATGATGAGACGTTCTTTGACATACCCCTGGTTCATCAACTTTCTGCTCCGACACTGGTGACTTTTTTTTTTTTTTTTTTTTACAAATTATGAGTAAGAGCTGCAAGGTCTTAAATACCGAATAAGTTGGGAAATCCCATATGTAGGTGAAGTAGGTATATTGCTACTAAGGTGGGGAAAATTGATAATTTTTTTTTTACAAATTATGAGTAAGAGCTGCAAGGTCTTAAATACCGAATAAGTTGGGAAATCCCATATGTAGGTGAAGTAGGTATATTGCTACTAAGGTGGGGAAAATTGATAATGGATAATGGGAAATACATTATATTGTCAAAATCTTCTAGAGGAGTACTGAATGGGATGAAACCATACATGGCATAAATGTTCCTGTGAGGTGCTGATGAAGTGTTGCTACTTTTTTCCGATTTACTATTCCAGATGGCCACCAGGTGGACCTTAGTTTCACCTAAAACACAATGGGGAAATATGTAACCAATTTCTTCGACTTCAGATTTTAAAAGTTAATCAAACGAAGCGATCTTTCCTTTCCTAGTATATTTTTTATGTTATTTTTCTTGAGTGTGATGTTCTGTTGGTTCTTTCGGTTCATTGTGTGTGGTAAACTGATTTCTTAATAACTAGTAGTTCAGGTTGTTTTGTTTAATTGTCATATTTACAGTTCTAAAAAAGTTTTACAGCAGGGATTGAATTTATCCTAAATAGATGTTTAATGAGGTAGTTTGAATCGAAATGAAAAAAATTGATAAGAAATGGTAACACACATCCAAATTTTTACAGTGATGTTGACATAAAAGCGATAGAATTTTGGATGAACATAGAGTCGCTATATATATATATATACCAGTCCATTATAATATTTACATCTTTTATACATTTATTTAAAATCGTTTGGAACTCTTTCTTTGACATGTTTGATCTTGGCATTAAATGGTGTCTTATGTTTTGCTTATCATATTCTAGGTTGGAGTCTTCTGGAATAACAGTCACCGATATTAGAGCAAATATGCATTTATTGATATGAGAAGTCAAGCTTTTCTTAATTAACTGTAACTTCAACGCGGCATTGTTTTATGCGGTTTAGTTTTACATCACTTTTGATGTGTAAATGTAATCGTGTTTCTTTTTTTTTCATTATAAATATATCTTCCTTTATAAATTTTTAAAGTTAAGTGTTATTCTTCTGACGTTTAGTATAATTAAGGGGGTTCGCGGGTCTAAATCATTTATATAGGATTTCTCTATATTTTTCTATAAATGAACTTTATCTTATGGTTAATAGAAAAATAAAATAGAAAATGGGGTCACCGCTCATTTGCGCTCACAATCTGCCTTCGAAAGAAGCATACATCTTTGCAAAAGTGTTTTTTTTTCTGTTGAACTAATTGGAGAAATAAAGGTAATATCGAAATAAAAAAAGAAATTTATTACAGAAATCGCTCAAATTTTACAATAATTTAGTTTAAGTACAGCATATATCGAAATTATATTAAAAAATATGGGTCACCGATGAGTTTAAAGAGATATTTCAATTTTAAAACCAAAAAATGGCATTTTTCCACCAAAGGGAGATAATTTGGAACTTTTCAAATGATGTTTACAGTTTAAAAGTCATCTGGGGCCAACACGAATTATTTTTTTTGAATATTTTTTGTACCATATGATAAAGTAACAACTACAAAAGGTAATAAATAAAATTTGTAATGAAAAACAAATGTTTAATTTTTTTCTGAAATTTGTATACGGCTCGAGCCTATTCAATAGTCCCAGACTAGACCAAGTCTAATAATCGAAATTAGAAAAACATGTGGGTGTTATACTAAAGCCATTAATCTAACCCTCCATATAATAATGTAAGTGTTTAATCATTTTTAAACATTGCCGGGGATCGGGTTCCTGGTTGTTATTTTTCAATTGAGAGGGTCGATTTGTAGTTAAGGGACGAGATAACAAATCTTATATTTTTACTTATCACATGACACACATGTGACCTGTACCAAAGAGCAGAGTATCTCGTTATCTGTTTAGTTAAATCATTAAGCTCAGTAGGTCACTAAGTTTAGTCCCACTTACAGAAAATATTTGCAGACTGAAAACTTTCATTTAAAATACATTATATATATAATATCTGCTGTTAATTATAATATAAAAAGGAATAGAAGATTTGGTCTCATATTTTTCTCATGGCTTTGACTGTGGCATAAATCTGATATGATCATCATGCTTGTACTGTGGCATAGATGTCATGTCAGAATTTATCATAAATTTGATATGATCATCATGCTTGTACTGTATGGTTACCAATAAGACAACTATCTACTAGGGTCAAAGTAAAGAGGATGTTAGGAAATGTAGTTCATCTTCAGTCTTCAACCATGAGGAAAACCCATATATTATGTATAGTATTTATAAAGGCACTGGCTACGGTAACATGGAAATGTAACAATAAAAAAAATATTATTGTTACATCGGAGACTAATTGCCGGAATGCAAAGTTGGGTAAGGAACCGATTAATTACGAATGTAACAATAATTATTGAGGCTATGGTTACATTGTGTTATTGTTACATGAAAAACAGCAATGTACGCTAGATTTATTAAATTTAAATTTTCTATAGTTTTGTTGCTTAATTCTTTCATATGTACTAAACAATTACACTTCTAATAATGATAAATAATAAATATTATTATTCAGCAAATGGCGTTTAAATAGTTTTACGTATTAATGGTTTTGATGTTCTTAAAGGTACAACTTGAGATTAGTAGTGCAAAAGGCGAAAAATGGTTTGTTGTTGAGAACTCGGGCTGAGAAAAGTGTTCACTTTTTTAAGTATTGAACTGCACATCTACTCTTATTACTGTCAATATACTTTGAACAATGGATGAAGAGATTCCTATTACCAATTTTGTTTTGGATGACAAATTTTAAACTTGGGATGCGTTTGATACGAAACTGAAACACAATGTCAAGAAACAAAATTTCTTACAGCTATAGGAACAAACTCTGAAAAAAATGATACATCAAAAGCAAGGTTTGCTAACTGCTAAGTTGGATACTGAAATTTGAGGTAAACCTAAAATCCGTAATGGACGACAGTGCGATCATATTGAAAGACGACATGAAACTATACCACATGCTTTCAACCAAAATATTGGATGAGGAAGTATTTCTCACCAGAAGCACGGCAAACATTAAAGGTTGCCTTATCTTCTAAAAGGAATATTGCAGAATAGAATTGCACAGTATGCAATACAGACGTTCGTAATGCGGCATCACTGGTGTGTGATGGCTGCTTGGAGTGGATTCATCAAAAATGCGTCGGACTTAAACATGCTCCAAAACCACTTACTCGGGATATGTAGAAACTGTCATTGTAAATACAAAAATATAGAAATTGTATGTAATAATTGTATGTATTGTAAATATAAAATAAACGTCATCAATTTTTATAAATTAGTACATATATTACAAGTCCCATCGTACATTGCTGTTTCAAGTTCATGTAACAATAACGCTATGTAACCATAGCCTCAATATTTATTGTTACATTCGTAATTAATCAGGTCCTTACCCGACCATGCATTCCGGTATTTAGTCTCCAATGTAACAATAATATTTTTATTATTGTTACATTTCCATGTAACCGTAGCCAGTGCCATTTATAAAAGGCGTCAACATGACAATAAGTGAAACAATTCAAAGGAGAATAGCAATGGTCCTAATTTATGAACAAAAAAATAAATATAAATAACAAAAATGATTACATGATAGTAATCAACAAGATTAACAGGTACTCATGCACCTACTGAAAGCATAAGTTCAGACAATTACAATTAATATTAATATTCTTCAGTTTCCAATGAAAAAACATCATCAGTACACATCCTTGGGATAAACAGATCAATGCTATGGTCAGCTTTAAAAGAGGAACGAAAGATACCAGAGGGACAGTCAAACTCATAATTGAAAATAAACTGAAAACGCCATGGCTAAAAATGAAATAGACAAAAGCAGACAAACAATAGTACACATGACACAAGATAGAAAATAAAGAATAAGCAACACAAACCCCACCAAAAACTAGGGGTGATCTCAGATGCTCCGAAAGGGTAAGCAGATCCTGCTCCACATGTGGCACCCGTCGTGTTGCTCATGTTATAACAAATCCGTTAAATAATCTTATTCGGTAGGTCATATTCATGAAAGGGAAGGAGATTGTAGTTACAACGTAAAGAACATATCCGATATCATCTGTGAAACAGTTATTCCATAACGGTCAACCAACTCATGATGGCGTCCCTAAAACTTACAAAGGGATGATTTCAACTTCACCATTTGGAACTCTTGGTTTAATAGCTTCTTTGTGAGCAGCAACCCTCTATCAAGAAAATCATGATAGGAAATACAAGCACGGGAATATTGTAAAGGTTTATTTCTTCCTCTGTGATATTTTATCCTGGGGATAATTTATAAATTATTAATATAGTTAAAAATATCATCATACTCAAATTCTACCATAATACTGTTTACATTAGTTATAGTAACAAAACTATATTTCTACCTTTACTTTTTAATTTATATTTGTACTGAGATCTGAAAACAACTCACTTTTACCTGTATATCACTTACCTTGTTGTAGAGTTGTCACTGGCTCAGACGTACTTACCTTATCTTATATATATTAAATAAATCATGATATTTTTTCACAATTATGATCTTTGAAATTACTTCTGGTTTTCTTTTATATGTTTCATAATAATTGTCTTTTTAAAAGAATGATATTTACTTGAATATTTCAGGATATTATTTTCAATGATATTCTGTGAAATTATTTCCCATTATAACACATTTTTTTTTAACAATTTAGCTTTAATTCGAATACACTATTATTATTTCATAGTATTTGTAAAGATTAAGTTTTTTTTAATAACTTTTCAATAGTTTGACTACCCAGATAGAATTTCACGGCAAAGGAAAAAATATCCTAGGGAAATATTTTCCTCAGGAAAAAAAAATAACAACAACTGCTGTGACATTTTTTCCACCGGATCAAATTTCACCCGGATATAATTTTGCTTTACAATATCGTATCAATTGGGAGATATATACACCGTATGCAGGTGCTGCTGGAATGTTGCTACTTTAAGTGCTACATTTTAGTGACAAACAGAACACTAAAATGACAGACAGCAACCAAACCCAACAACTAAATTATATATGCTGTCAAAATTGTATCTGCTTTGAACACATTTGATATCTGAAATCTCAGATAAATCTTATATACAATGACAGATTTATTTTGTATTTCAGGTCAATGTTGATAATTTTGATAGTCTCCTTATTGTGTCCATGTATTTGGTCACTAGATAATGGATTGGCTTTAACACCACCTTTAGGATGGCTGACATGGGAAAGATTCAGATGTCAAACCAACTGTAAAGATTATCCAAAAAATTGTATTGGGTAATTATTTACAATTATTTCATCAAGGTGTTACTCCATTCTTTAAAAACGTTTTCACACAGGAAGTGGTTGAACAATGTACCTATAGAACCAATGCACATACCTGCCAACCTCTGAAACTGTTAAAGAGGAAAATGATCTCCCCCCTCAGCTATCATAGCTGAGTAGGAGATGTTCTGTGAACGACATTTTCAAGTGAAATATATGACCTGTTTATTTAATCATCTACAAAACACAAATAAGAGTTATTAGATATTACAATGCTGGCAATGCATAGTACAAATTACTATTTTCAAGCTCAATTCTTACTATTCACTCCCATTATCTGAATATAAAGCTTCCTCATGAGACATATAAAAAAAACAGTTATCAAGCTCTATATTACCCAATACCTTGACTAATATTAATTTGGCTTGTTTAATTTCCCTTTGACAAAAATATTAAAATTTCAAAAAATTTGAACCAACCACTTTGTCAGAAAAATTGCATTGGTTATACAGTGTATAGCAATTTGACAAACACTAATTTTGATCATTGAGAAGCTTAATATTTACCTAACAATACAATGTGATTAAAACGTTTAGCTGATTTTTACAGAGTTATCTCCCTGTAGTGTTAGGTACCACCTTAATACAGAATTCTTTTTTTCACTAATCATAGAATTTTTTTACAAGTTTCATTTCAGTAAATACTGTAACTTATTGTGTGCATTTATCATTAGGAGTTTTTGAAGAATGAACAAAAAAAGGAATGAAGTTCAAATTATTACTATTTCTGGTAAAGAATCAACTAGATATATATGTATCAAATTTTAGACTGTAAGTTCTTATAATTGCGATACTCACCCAATCTCATTCCCATCAATAAAATCATCGCCATTATATCTGAATTAACAATATAGGAACATTTTTAATTATTTGCCTCCAAAATTAATGGATGTTTACCGTCTATTTGGAACTCCATATGTTAATCTTTGGCTGTTATATGTTGTTAGGTGGCTGTCTCGTTGATATTCAAACCATAACATTATTCCTTCAAATATATTTTGCTAAAGTAATCCGCCCTTTTAAACTTGTTCATATCCTTGATGTACATTGTTTTTGTAGGGAAACATTAATTAAAGAGATGGCTGATGTTATGGTATCTGATGGTTACAAGGACGCTGGGTATGAATATATTATCATAGATGATTGTTGGCCAGCATCAAAGAGAACCTCTGAGGGCAGATTACAAGGAGACCCTGAAAGATTTCCAAATGGCATGAAATCTCTAGCTGACTATGTGAGTTATAGACTAATTGTACTTCTTCAAGTTGATTTTTCATTTTGACAACCATTTTTAATTTGGATGTATAGAGTAAAAATTGTGTCAATTCATTTAATCAGTAGCTTCTCAAATTTTAGTAAATTTATGCAGTTTATTATGTTGAAAAATGATTGAATTATCTCCCTTTATAAGAATAAGAAGATGTGGTATGAAATGGTCAACAGGACAACTATTCAGCAGAGACTTTGCATGATTTACATATAATCTATTATCTCTGGGTTTTTTAAAATCTGTGGTAAACAAATTGGATAAAAGACCCAAACAGCAAAGTTGCACAGATCGAGTTTCTGAAACAATTGACTATAATGAACCTTTAAATATATACAATCATTGACATATGGAAATATGAAATATTGATAAAAAATAACCAAAAAAAAACCATATAATATTGCTATGTGAAAGCAGGTACACAACTTCACTATATGTGCAATCTATTCTTGTGAAGATAAATGGATCTTAATAGACCACTTTCGAGTTCATCCGTCACCGGCAAAAACTCGTCAATTATGCACGCCTTTATGACGTCATTTACCAGATAGAGGGGGTCGCCTGTATCCCTGCACTATTTACGTTCATCAAGCGTCTTAGTGATCGTCTTTGTGCAGGATAAACTAGAAATAATGGTTGCTCTGTAGGTACTTACTGACAATTCCCTAATGACAGCAGTGTTGATTGTCAATTTTGAGAATTCAATTTGCCGAATAATTCGTATAATACACAGGTAAAATAGCAACGGACGTTTCACGGCCGTGGTAATAAACGTCCGTAAAACATCCGTAATACGGATGTATTACGGATGAAACGGTTACGTCCGTAAAACGTCTGTAAAAATACATCCGTAAAACGTACGTGTAAAAACTGACGTAAAACGGATTGTCCGTTTCACGGACGTATCGTAAACATACGTATTACGGACGTTTCTACAACATCCGTATTACGGCTGTATCATATTTAAAGATGTAAAAGTACCATGCATGATATACGCACGACTGCTTATACATGTATAAAGTAAAATTCTTAACTTGCTTTCAACATTCTGCATGCCAGACATACATATGTATAGTGAATCTCTGCTTCAAGGCTATAACTTTAAATATTTGCATAATATGAGTACATACATGACATACATGTACTAATATAATTTTTTATTATTAAAATAATTAACTTTTGTTCATTATGAACATCCATTCGCAACTACCCTATATTTTAAGCCTAGAAATAGCGTACCAATTATCAATAAGCACTGTTAATGTCAGAATTTCTCTCCCATCAGCCCAAAGAGTCAATGAAAAATATGTAAAATGTAAAATTAAAAAAAATCCCTACCTATCCTATTTTTTCAAAGATGTAATAGCTGAATAGCATGAACACAGATATTATTTTATTTGACCTAATTACAAAAAAAAGAAATTGAAAAAAATCTTTCCATATTTTTTTCTAAAGGTTGTAATTACAATTAAGTTGAATTATAAATACAAAGAGTGCTTGGCAGTGGCAGATCCAAGGGGTCCGGGGGTTGGAACCCCCCCCCCCCCTTTTTTTTTGCCGATCAATGCATTTGAATTGGGACATATAGTTGGACCCCCCCCCCCCCCTGTTTTTAAAATGGCTGGATCTTCCCCTGCTGGGTGTCTTTCAAACAACCAACTAATCATGCTAATGATGGATGGTTAAATAATTGCCATAAAAGCAGTTAAAACAATATAAAACATCTAACATTTAACCTTATTTGCAATGCTTGAGCAAAAATTACTGTAGTCTATGTATATATTGTACAAGGCTGAATTAAAATTACCTCATACCAGGTTTCACCAATGGCAATAGACCTGACTGTTGTCTAATATACTTGGTTGTTGATCATTCTGATTATCTGTCCAAGTACAAAACTATGCTAACAAGAAATTGCACATGAGCATATAGAAAGTACCTGAAAAGTTTCAGATTGTTTAATGTCTGAAGTAGTTTCTACTGTTCAATGAGGATCATAAGATGCAGGGGGAAGGAATCACTCTTATCATGTTTTAATCACAACAACCAATGCAATAGTCACATGGTGTTCCTTCGTCCCTTATACATTTTGTACCCGCCCTTTAATATATTAAAGCCCTTAGAATGTATATGTTAAAGTAGTCTCAGAATCAATGTATGTAGAATAATAATGCCGGTAACATTAAAATGTTATCATACATTTATCCTCCTTTGGTGTGGAATAAGAGCAAATTACCTGCTAAGCTTCTATTTTATTGTGGGACTATGGGAAGAAAGGG
This sequence comes from Mytilus edulis, assembly GCA_019925275.1. Lineage (NCBI taxonomy): Eukaryota > Metazoa > Mollusca > Bivalvia > Mytilida > Mytilidae > Mytilus > Mytilus edulis. The sequence continues at coordinate 7,927,632 of CM034361.1, forward strand.
GTACTATTTAAAGTATTTTTTATAGGCAAGACAGAAAATTAAAGTACAGGGCCTTTTGCTGTAGGTCTATTGTTAACGATGAAATTGGAAAGAGGATACCAATTACATTAATTTGTAACAAAAAATACAATCAAACGAGATAAGACAGAGAATAAAAGATAAAAATATCAATATTTAAAGTCCCTTTAAACTTACCATTAAACATAAACTGACTGATCCAGAAATTTGTATAAAGGGATGGGGGGGGGGGGCACTGACTGTTAAAAAAACAGGCCCCACTAGTCATGCCATGTACTAGCGAACAGTTCGGAACTTCCCGTGGCTTAGGCTCAAAATTTGGCAACCTACATCTCAATTGCAAATTTAGTAAGTACAATTTTGACTTGATTCGACATATTGACAAACATGATAACATAAGTGACACACTGACGACATTAAAAGATCAATGTAGAATAAAAAAAATTAAATCAAATAGTTTAGGGGTGTGGTGGATGGGTAAACATTGCTGCAAGTTTTGCTTATCTCACATCAATTTTACATGTATATTCAATCATTTTTTTCCAAAATTAAGTAAAGAAGGTAGAGGGGGGGGGGGGGAAGTGAAAAAACTATGTTAATTAAGTTTTGTTTATTCCACATTGAACTTTTGATGTCGTCCACAAGATCTTGTGAGCTTAACGTTGAATATAGGAGGAGAATTATAAAACAAAATATATTGTCAAGTCCAAAATTTAGCCATTTCAAGGATCTATCAGGCTGATAATGTAGCACTGGCTATTATTAGAATCTTAATTGTATCGAGTAAATCAAGGAGACAGTAGGAAAACTTATAAGATGTTTCCTAATAATCATGATTACAAAAGAGCTTGACACGAATTTTTAACTGAAGGTCTGTCCGATTGGTAAAATTTTGATTGCACTTAAATGAATACATAAGTGACCCCCCCCCCTTCCTCCCCCGCCCATAATAAGTGTCCAAGACTTTAATTCTTCTCTGATTTAAGCTAGGATGTGCATAGTAAGTAAGTCAGTAATTTTTATTGGTTTGAAATCCAAAATCATAGGATTGATACCAAGACAATACACATTGGTTATACACAAACATCATGACAAACATACAGACATATATATCATACCAAATTCATAAAGATTGTACTATATATATATACACAGCCATGTATCACCATCATTGCTGGTGATCCGATGGATAAATCTGTTGTAGAGTTGTCCGACTGACTTAGACGTTCTTATACATATAATAATTTCTGTGACTGTATCTTGCATTAATTTGTACTGAACAATAACATCTCCATGGCTTATATATCATGTAATGTAGTACGACGCTAGATTAAAACTGACGAGGAAAGGTAACACACGGCCACCGAAAACTTTATTCATTGTGAGGCCCAGGTGGTCGTGTGGTCTAGCCGGCGGGACGACTACAAAAGGGGGGGGGGTAGGGGGGGTTCTAACTATGTCCCCCTGCAAATACATTGATCGTCCCAAAAAGGGGGGTCCAACCCCCCTGGATCCGCCACTGATGTATGATAATGTCATGTAGGCCTATGTCTCCGATTCATTTCTTCATAGTTTTATATAAAGCGGCCGTGACTGATTTGTAGACAAATCCTTGTTTATAACAGAGGCCTATTTTAAAATACTCATTGTACCACTTCTGAACTTTTTTGTATTTATTTTCAATACTTAAATCCCCATTCTTGATTCCAGACCGGGTTCCGGACTAACTCTCAATCATATACGTAAATGATCGTAAAGTGTATTCTCGAAAGCTTGACAAATGGAATACGAAAACCCGGAAAAATCACCGTTGCCGTTTTTTACACTATGGCGCAACTCATCCATGGACGCTCGATCGTCGGCTGCTGAATTCATGTTTTACAGTTAAAAAGAATGGAAAGATGTATACGTCTGATAGATAATACGAGGACCTCTGGTTTTTCAAAACTGTTGGATCAACAAGTTATTATAAACAGATAAATTGAAATGGTTTGCTTGTCGATTAACTTGAAGAAACCGGGTTTTAAACAAGAAAGTTGTGTGTCTTTTTGATGGATTATTTACATACCCGCTATTTTGTACTTGGAAAGCGCACCGAAAGGTAAATATTATCATGCAAATATTTAAGAAGATGCTAGTGGTATACTTTTCACGTAAAAAACATTTGAATTTATAAATTTCATCGCATGCAAACCCGAAAATCAGTCTGACAAAGATCAGAAGATTGGCAAGAACGGACGCAAGTCAACTCGACCCACTGCCAAAACGGCCTTCTTTTTTAACAACACGTCTCCCTTTCTAAAAATGTCCCACTCTTGTGAAGGGAGCTACCATGTGAGTTTTATTGGAGGTGGGCAGTCTGCACCAAAAACTTTTTCAACTACTAGTCCGAAGACCAATATTCTGACATTTTTCTTATTGGGCCAAACAAAATTTTGCAAAAACTTACTAGTCTGAATGAAATTTTACTAGTCTGGGGCATCGGACTAGTGGCTAACCGTGCAGACTGGTGGGTGGGGGTGGGGGGGGGGGGGGGGTCACCATGTCACAGGCACTTGTCTCAGAAAAAAAATTCCCTATATACCTTAATATAATACATATTTAATACATATATATAGGATTTTTTTTTCTGAGACAAGTGCCTGTGTGGGGGGTGCTTGGATGTTATTTGAAAAATATGCGGAACTGGAGTTCTGTCAACTTTTAAAAAAAAAAAATGCAGGATAACATTTTTATCGTAGCCCCCACCCCATAAAAGTCAAGTGGTGGCTTCCTTACCAACTCGTCCTGCTTTAAAAAAAAATTGCCCTACTTTATCTAAAAATGGTTAAAATCTGTAAAATATACTCCTGCAAAGAATGGCCTTGCCCAACTTGCATGACTTGGGTAAAATCCAAATGAATATAATTAATATTTAATTTATATAAAAAATAAAAGTCTGCAAATTTGCCCTTATTTACATAAATTTGTACTTATCTAGACTACCTAGTTCAAATAATTATGACTTCTTGAAAGGCTATTACATTTTTTAGCTCACCTGACCTGAAAGGTCAAGTGAGCTTTTCTCATCACTTGGCGTCCGTCGTCCGTCGTCCGTAAACTTTTACAAAAATCTTCTCCTCTGAAACTACTGGGCCAAATTCTACAAAACTTGGCCACAATCATCCTTGGGGTATCTAGTTTAAAAAATGTGTGGCGTGACCCGTCAAACCAACCAAGATGGCCGCCATGGCTAAAAATAGAACATAGGGGTAAAATGCAGTTTTTGGCTTATAACTCAAAAACCAAAGCATTTAGAGCAAATCTGACATGGGGTAAAATTGTTTATCAGGTCAAGATCTATCTGCCCTGAAATTTTCAGATGAATCTGACAACCGGTTGTTGGGTTGCTGCCCCTGAATTGGTAATTTTAGGGCAATTTTGCTGTTTTTGGTTATTATCTTGAATATTATTATAGATAGAGATAAACTGTAAACAGCAATAATGTTCAGCAAAGTAAGATCTACAAATAAGTCAACATATTTAAAATGGTCAGTTGACCCCTTTAGGAGTTATTGGCCTTTATAGTCAATTTTTAACCATTTTTCGTAAATCTTAGTAATCTTTTACAAAAATCTTCTCCTCTGAAACTACCATGCCAAACTAAACCAAACTTGGCCACAATCATCATTGGGATATCTAGTTTAAAAAATGTATGGCGTGACCCGGCCAACCAACCAAGACGGCCGCCATGGCTAAAAATAGAACATAGGGGTAAAATGCAGTTTTTGGCTTATAACTCAAAAACCAAAGCATTTAGAGCAAATCTGACATGGGGTAAAATTGTTTATCAGGTCAAGATCTATCTGCCCTGAAATTTTCAGATGAATCGGACAACCCATTGTCGGGTTGATGCCCCTGAATTGGTAATTTTAGGAAAATTTTGCTGTTTTTGGTTATTATCTTGAATATTATTATAGATAGAGATAAACTGTAAACAGCAATAATGTTCAGCAAGGTAAGACCTACAAATAAGTCAACATGACCAAAATTGTCAGTTGACCCCTTAAGGAGTTATTGCCCTTTATAGTAAATTTTTAACAACTTTTGGTCATTTTTTGTAACTTTTCTAAAAATCTTCTTCTCCAAAACTACTTTGCCAAATTTAACCAAACTTGGCCACAATTATCATTGTGGTTTATAGTTTAAAAAATGTGTCCGATGACCCAGCCTACTAAACAAAATGGCCGACATGGCTAAAATTAGAACATAGTGGTAAAATGCAGTTTTTGCTTTATATCTTTGAAACTAAGACATTTAGGGCAAATCTTTCAACATTTAAATGTCCATCAGAATAAGATATATCCCCTCACAAATTTTGAGTTGAATCGGACAACCGGTTGTTGGGTTGCTGCCCTAAAATTTGTGATTTTAAGGATATTTTGCAGTTTTTGGTTATTATCTTGAATACTATTATAGATAGAGATAAACTGTAAACAGCAATAATGTTCAGCAAAGTAAGATCTACAAATAAGTCAGCGTGATCAAAATTGTTAGAGGACCCCTTAAGGAGTTATTGCCCTTTATAGTCAATATTGAACAACTTTTCGTCATTTTTGTAACTTGTATAAAAATCTTTTCTAAAACGACTTGTCCAAATTTAACCAAACTTCGCTACAATCATAATACATTGTACTAGGGTATCTATTTAAAAAAAAAGTGTCTAATGACCCCGCCTACCAACGAAGATGGCCGACATCAGTAAACACATTAACAGGTGAGCGACACAGGCTCTTGAGAGCCTCTAGTTTTATTTGACGCCTTACTGTACATTAGAGTAAAGCGTCCAAAAAATAATATTATAATAGCCTTTCAAGACGTCATAATAATTTGGACTACTAGACTACCCAGAAATTAGAAAACACTGATATAAAAATTTAATATACATAAAATTGATAATGGAAATGGGGAATGTGTCAAAGAGACAACAACCCGACCATAAAGCAGACAACATCAGAAGGTCACCAACATGTCTTCAATGCAGCAAGAAATTCCGGAGGCATCCATCAGCTGGCCCCTAAACAATATATATACTAGTTCTGACAGTGATAATGAACGCCATACTAAACATGCTAAACTCCAAATTGTACACAAGAAACTAAAATTAAAAATAGTACAAGACTAACAAAGGCCAAAGGCTCCTGACTTGGGACAGGCGCAAAATTCAAGCGGGGTTAAACATGTTTATGAGATCTTAACCCTCCCCCTATACATGTACCTCTAGCCAATGCAGATGTATGATATCTATTGATTTAAATTGATGTGTCATTTCTGAAACCATGATTGTGGATTCATATTTATTATTAAATTATTATGTACATGTAATTTATGTATTTATTTAGTGTATCATAAACTTTTTTTTAGCTTACTCAAAATCAAGCTGTTTGGGCCTCCTCTTGTACATGGGAAGTGGACTCCTTGAGAAGGTGAAAGGTCTGCTTTACATGTACGTAATATTAATGTTAATATAAAAATACAAAAAATGTGGTGATCATGGTGATAGTGAATGAGAAAATAGTGGAATTTTTAAAAGTGTAAATTCACTTTTTTCCACTTATAAATCTGTCATATTGTAATTATGATAATAATGTTTAAATTACATAATTAGGGAGCTACCATTTGATTTTTAGGGGGGGGGGGGGGGGGGGGCTAGGATGAAAAATTTTGTCCTGCATTTTTTTTCAGTTGTAATTTCTGTCCTGCCTTTTTATTTTTCACTCTATTCGGTCCTGCCTTTTTTTTATTAGTTTATTCCGACTTTTTTTACCTAAATTGTCATCCTGCATTTTTTTTGCAAAGTGTCTCATCCTGCCTTTTTTTACACTCAAAACTCCTGTCCTGCCTATTTTTTTCAAATTTCATCCTAGCCCCCCCCCTAAAAATCAAATGGTAGCTCCCTTATTTTCAAAATAAAATATTGTTTAGGTTGCTATAAACAGTTTCGTATAAAAACTAGGGGTTATTCCCCAACTAAAAATAGACATGGAGGGAAGTCCCTTTTTATCAACATAATTGGTGAAAAAGTATCATGTTTTTGGGGAAAGACGGCTTCAACCCTCACATCATTCATTTTGTTTTATAATGTGGAAAACCCCCCAACAAATCTTACTTAGATGGAAGAGAAGGAAACCCAGAAATTAATAGTTTGACTTTAAACACTTTTTGACTCATTTCCCTTCTGTTTCTCACGAAATTATCGTATCTTGAGCCCTCCTTTACATTATTGACGTTTCTTTTACAATCCGAAAAAATCAGGATGACGAGATATTCTAAATATATCCAACCTATATTGTATTTTATAGTGACGTCATTCTTGGAATGCCACACTACGCAGAAGCAGGGATATCCTTCACTGGTTATTTAAATCATTCTCAGAGATCGTGCACTAATTACACATTGGTATTTGTTCAATTTAAACATAATATTGTTTGCTGTAGATGATTCAAACATCAACATGCAATACTTTAATTTGTAGGTCAACTGTTGAACAACTGTCAAAGTAAACAAAGATCGTGGGGTTACATGAGATAGGGGAGAGAAACGATTTTATTAATTTTTTCTGTAAAAATTCTGTTTTGAGAATCTTCCTCCAATTCAGGAGCACCTCAATTGATGAGTAATTATCCACTAAAATAAAAGTTAATGTATTTTAACACTTAAAATGTGACATTTCATTGGATTAGTAGTCTTTCATTAAAACTAAATTTTTGTGAACCAATTTGCAACATAATCATTGTAATGGTAAAAAAAAAATAAAAAAAATTAAAATGTTGCATTTTGTAGTTTTAACCTATTTATTCATGAAATTTACAAATATTTCAAATTTTAGATTTGGAAACAAGCTTCACACAGTTTACATCAGTTATATTGTTTTTTTCATTAGTACCTGTTTCCCTGTTATGAGAGTTGTAACTGGGAACTTTATCAATGGAAATTTAAAACTGAATAGATTTTTCAGTCCACACTTTCTTAAGAAAAAACTTTAAAATCCAAAGAATACTGTCACAAAAAATGGAAAATGGCCCTAGCCTGCAGTTAAGTGGTACACAATTAAGATTTCAAAAAAATATTGTAGTTGTTGTGAAATGACATAATTCAGTTGAATTTTAGATAATTAACTATCAATTTTAATCGAGTTTTTAGATTTAGAAGATGCAGATCTCTTCCATTGGTCCAAATTGAATCCTAAACTAAGGAAATGAAATTACATAAACAACAATTGATTTTAATATTGTCAACCTTTCTACATGTTCTAGCTGTTCTCTTTTTCATTCTTTATATGAAGACTATCATAATATACCCCCCCCCCCCCCCCACCCCTTTCCCAAAAAAATCAATTAAATAGAAACAAGGGCCGTCTTTCCCCTCAGAGCTATTCAGCTCTTTGATTTGTATTTGGTTGTAAAGATATATTAATTAACTTCAATTAAAGCAGGTTGAATGATTAAAATAATTAAAAAAATTAGATTAAATATACATGTTTTGAGGGGAGACAACACTGTAAACAGTCTGTTTTTTTTGGCAGTGAAAATTGAAAACTTATTTGCAGACACTGTAGCTCTTTATGGAGCAGGCGAACGTACCTGAAGCATGAATTTTTTGAAAGACCAGGTAAAAATCTATGAAATTCATACAACTTTGATTATGAAAAATGTGCAGGTATCATGTCTTCAGGGGTGTGCACATGACCTGATTTCAGGTTTTTGTCGAGCCTGCAACTTTTGTTGCAGAAAGCTCGACATAGGGATAGTGATCCGGCGGCGGCGGTGTTAGCTCACTTCTTAAAAGCTTTATATTTTAGAAGGTGGAAGACCTGGATGCTTCATACTTTGTATATAGATGCCTCATGTTACGAAGTTTCCGTCAGTCACATGTCCAATGTCCTTGACCTCATTTTCATGGTTCAGTGACCACTTGAAAAAAAAGTTCAGATTTTTCGTAATGTTGAATTCTCTCTTATTATAAGTAATAGGATAACTATATTTGATATGTGCGTACCTTGAAAGGTCCTCATGTCTGTCAGACAGTTTTCACTTGACCTCGACCTCATTTCATGGATCAGTGAACAAGGTTAAGTTTTGGTGGTCAAGTCCATATCTCAGATACTACAAGCAATAGGGCTAGTATATTCGGTGTATGGAAGGACTGTAAGGTGTACATGTCCAACTGGCAGGTGTCATCTGACCTTGACCTCATTTTCATGGTTCAGTGGTTATAGTTAAATTTTTGTGTTTTGGTCTGTTTTTCTCATACTATATATGCAGTAGGTCTACTATATTTGTTGTATGGAATGATTGTAAGGTGTACATGTCTAGCAGGCAGATGTCATGTGACCTTGACCTCATTTTCATGGTTCAGTGGTCAAAGTTAAGTTTTTGAGTTTTGGTCTTTTTATCTAATACTATATGCCATAGGTCATCTATATTTGGTGTATGGAAATATTTTATGATCTTTACGTCAGTCGCACAGGTTTTATTTGACCGTGACCTCATTTTCACAGTTCATTGCACAGTGTTAAGTTTTTGTGTTTTGGTCTATGTTTCTTAAACTATAAGTAATAGGTCAACTATATATGATGTATAGAAGCATTGTTAGCTGTACATGTCTGCCTGGCATGGTTCATCTGACCATGACCTCATTTTTAAGGTTCATTGGTCTTTGTTTAGTTATGTTGGTTAATGTTAAGTTTATGTGACTGTTGTATTAAAGCTTAGCTTTATACTTAGGATTATCAACATAATATCAATGATTAGTATAGAAGGCGAGACATTTCAGCGTGTGCACTCTTGTTTAAGCTTAAATTAGGCAATGTTTTTCCCAGTTTCTCTGGATAAAACTTTTTTATACTATTAAAAGTACACTTTTTTTTATTCCATTATAAACTAGAGAACATTCTGATTCCAGTGATATCTAGTTTTATACAAGTATCTTTATTAATCAGTCACCACTAAGGGTCACTTATACATGGTCCCTCAAAATATGACGTCATAGAAAAAAACTGTTGATTGCACCCTTAACAAGAAAAGAAAACTCTCCACCAGAAATCAAGTGACATCGAAGTTAACTGTTAACATGTACAACAATAGGTCACTTTACATCCTTCAACAATGACTATGAGCAAAGCCAATACTGCATATTCAGTTTTTAAGGACCCTATATGAGAATCACAAATTTGTAAATCAATTCAAACAAGAAAACTAAGAGACTGATTTATACAATGTAAAATATAAAAAACAGAACCAAAAAAAATATGATAAACAGCAAGATAAGACAAATTGAACCACTAAATTACACTTATTTAGTTAGAAATATGTGTCGGATGACCCTTGCTAACTAACATGCCAACATGACTAAAAATAGAACATAGGGGTAAAATGCAGTTTTTGGCTTATACATGTATCTCTGAAAGCAGAAACTAAAGCATTCAGAGCAAATTTGACCTGGAGTTAAAATGTTTACCAGGTTAAGAAGAGCTATCCTTTTTTTTCAGGGAAAGTTTGTTGGTCTAGTTTAAAAGATCAAAACTAAGCCAATTTTGCAAGATCAAATATTAAATGCAATTTTGGCAGATATTATAACTTCATTTCATTAAACATTATTTCTTTTAGCATTTTCAAAGAATGTACAAGTACAAGTACTTTGAGAAGTAGGAGAAGATAAGCAACAGAACAGAATTCATTTGGGTCATTGCTGTCTAGATTATATAGTGGATTCATAGATTGTCATTATATTGATTTATGTGCATATGAGCACAGAGGAGCAGTAGTCAATGAATAATTTTGTGATGAGAGGTATGTTTATATTAAAATGATGCCTAGTTTATTTGATAATTTTGCTCTCTTGTCAAACTCGGTAAATCATGGACATGTAGTTTCCAAGATTTATTTTAAAATTTGAGGTCATAGAGTTCCAAGTTTTGATTCTTGTTGTGGGCAAGTTTGAAAATTATCCATGTTAACAGTTAGAAGTGACAAATTATTTTTTTTACAAAACCATAAACAATTTAACTAAGATTTAACCCTTTCCTCCATGGAATTTTTTTTTTTACAAACTTGATTCGCATAGGATTTTTTCAATAAAAAAAAATCATCAGGTTTAAAGTATTAATGCATTGTAAAAACGAACATTTCATCAATGAAATTCAAGTCAGATATTCTCCTGAATATCCTTTTCATATTGGATACAATTTTTTTAAAGTCTTTTTTAATATGCAGACATTTTGTAGTCAATGCGTTTCAACTGAGGTACTACACAGGCGTCAAAAGGCGTCATTATGGAGTAAAGGGGTGGGGTCAAAAAGCGTCATTATGGAGGAAACGGTTAACCTCAAACTAATTTAAAACAGAAAATGTTTTAGTTCTAATCTATAGCGTTATGCCCTTTATATACACAGAAAAAAGTCCCATAAAATCTAACTTGAGGAAAACTCAAAAGTTGCATTTTATATTTCCTTTGGAAATTAACATTGGAAGGGGAGATAACTCCGCAAAAATGAGTCCTTTTTTGGTCAGTTTTTGGTTGATTTTCTTGAAATTTATGTAAAGGCTTAAGCACGATACTTTTATGGAGTTATAAGTTTGTATTTGACTAAATTATATAATCATGATAATCTCCTGCTCATGAAATGTACAAAACCGAAGTGTTACAGGTATTATTTTATTTTGGTGCATTTTTCATTAAAGAAATTGCAAATTTGAAGCTTTGAGACCATTTTGAAAAAATAATGTGAATATTTGGTATTGTTTATATCTGTATATTATATTCTTTCAGCATCTTACTTGTCTAAAGAAACTTTAAACCACAAAATGAAGAATACGTGCTTAATTATTTTTATCAAACTTGAGATTCTTAATTACCTTGACACCAAGCAATAGGTATGGGCTTTGCTCATTGTTGAAGGCCATACAGTGACCTATAGTTGTTAATGTCTGTGTCATTTTGGTCTTTTGTGGATAGTTGTCTCATTGGCAATCATACCACATCTTCTTTTTTATAATAACTTATGGTAAAGTGATTAATATTTTGCAATTGTAGTTATAATATAGGGATATTGCATGAATATTGTCATGAGTAAAATTTATATTGCACGAGCTTCGAGTGCAATTTTTGTTCTACAAGGGACAATATTTCCCAATATTCATGCAATAATTTTGAAGATGTATTGCACTGGTGCAATATTATAGGGTTATTGCATGAATATTGGGGAATATTGTCCCGAGTTGAATTTTATATTGCATAAGCTTGCGAGTGCAATATATGTTCTACGAGGGACAATATACCCCAATATTCATGCAATAACCCCTTTATTGTATAGCAATATAATATTTGAAAGTAAAAATTGGTTTAAACTAAGAGTTTGTCATTGATAACGTCATGATTTTTTGAAGATTTTTGCACTAGTGCAATATTATCAGATTATTACATGGCATTTTTCATATCGCATGTATTATCAGCCCTAGGTTCAATATCAGCCCAAGAGCCGCATGGCTCGAGGGCTGATAATACATGCGATATGAAAAATGACATGTTATGATCTTTTTATCATATGCTTCAACAGTAGAGAAAAATAACAGATTCATATATTGATCCTTCTACGTGGTTCCCGAAAAGATCTTGAAAGAGTAAAAAGTTCACGGACGTCGGACCCAAAATTTGATACATTCAATAAGAAATCTTTCTATCATATGCCTCAACAGAGAGAAAAAAAAACCCAACATTTTAATATGGACTAATCGACAAAAAAATAATTCAACAATATACATGATGAAAATTGTTTGGAAAAGTCAACTTTTTTTAAAGTAACTTTCTAAATTATGTTTCAGAAAAACTTAAAAAATGCATTTATTTAATATTTTTTTTTAATTTAATTTAATTATTTTACACAATATACTTTCCAGTATTCATATAATTGTTTTGTACACTACTTTGTAATGTTTTTCACTGAAAACGTAGCATTAAGGTGTATTTTCCGGAATTTGCCGAGTATCACCGGAATGCCATGTGATAACGTTACGGAAAGGCATGTGATAACAATAGAAGCATGTGATAAACTTTTCATATCAGCCCGCTAAGCACCAATTCGAAAAATATAGAAAATACTTTAATTTAATGCTATTATCATACGGTAAAAATCATATGTTATTAAGTCTAAGTATATGATAATAGAATTTATTGCACGCTAACTTTTAGTTATTTTCTGTGGGAAATATTATATTGCTATGCAATAATAGAATTTATTGCACACTAACTTTTGGTTACTTTCTGTAGGAAATATTATATTGCTACATGTATGCAAAAATTCTTATAATTAGTGCTTCACTTAAATGTTGACAAGTTTCTTACTCCTTGATACAGGTCCTAATTTGGATTGTAAATAAATATTTGACATATTATATGTTTCTGAATAAATGTAGTCAAAGAACTTGAAATTGGTTACACAGCTACTTTTGCATCTATGTACTATTTCTGAACCAAAAAATATGTAGTACTGTAGCTTCGGAGGCGACGGCATCAACAATGTATTAGTTTGTGATTAGGTCTAGTTTATGTTGAACCACATGTGATAGGATAATCATATTTGGTATGCAGTTGTATAAGCATTGGCACATCTCATTTCCATGGAGATTATTTGGCCCTGCCTTCTCAGTCATGGTCTATTGACTTCGAAACTTTTGCTCATACATGTATTAGTTTGTGATTAGGTCAGTTTATGGGGAACCACAAGTGGTAAGTCAATGATATTTGGTATGCAGTTGTATAAGCATTGGTATATCTCATTTCCATGGAGATAATTTGGCTCCGCCCCCTTAGTCATGGTCTATTGACTTTGAAATTTTTTCTAAGTTATCATGTATTAGTTTGTGATTAGGTCAGTTCAAGGGGAACCATTAGTGGTTGGGCAATGTTAATTGGTATTCAGTTGTATAAGCATTGGCACATCTCATTTCCATGGAGAATATTTGGCCTCGCCCCCTCAGTCACAGTCTAATGACTTTGAAACTTATCTTAGTTTACATGTATTAGTTTGTGATTAGATCAGTTTAAGATAAACTGCTTATGTTTAGTCAATAATATTTGGTGTGCAAATTTATTGGCATTTGCAAGTATTGTTTCCATGGAGATTATATAGCCCCACCCCCTCATCATGGTTCATTGACTGTGAAACTTTTACATAGTTTACACATTAATGTTTGTAATTAGGTTTGGGAACGACTTATACATGTACCGTACCTAAATGTTACAATAATTTTTAAGTAAAGAAAGTTATGATACTAAATATCAAAAGTAAATGTCCAGTACTACAGATTTTAAATACAGAAACATTACCTATGCAAAAGTAGCAGTTTATATGAATTCAAGAATTGAATCTACATGTATATTCAATTAAAGATTTCTTGCTGTTGTGCAATACACTGGGCTGTTGCGCAATAATTGGTTAATCTGTTGTCAGACTGCAAACAAACAATAACTTCTCAATGTCACATGTATATCAGAAATTTATAAAAAGAAAACTAAAAGGAGGTTTTCTTAATAGCTATAAATCGGTCATCAAAGTTTAACGAAATTTTAAGGATACATGTATTTCCCAAAACTTGAAAGTCACCCCTTTTCTTATGACATGTATGAAGAAAATCTTATAACTCAGAAACTGACAAACTTAAATTTATAAAAATCAAATGGGAGCTTACAACAAAAAATATGAACAATTTAACTAAGTTTCATGATATTCAGCATTTTTATGTCCCACTCAACGAAGTTTTGGGGGTATAATGTTTTTGACCTGTCTGTCTGACGTCAAGTCCTGTTTCTTGTCATCACAACTGTTCTCAAACCACACAACAGAATTTCATGAAATCTTTTTAGATAATAAGGACATACAATGTAGATGTGCATATCGACAGGAAATTAAGATTCAATTTTTTTTTTTAGGAGTTAAGCCCCTTTGAACTTATTTGCTTTAATGTACTACTTCAACAGTTTGTTATTGCAACTCTCCTGAATCCACACAACAGAATTTCATGAAACTTTGTAGATAATAAGGACATACTATGTAGATGTGCATATCAACAGGAAATTACAATTCATTTTTTTTTCTAGGAGTTATGCCCCTTTGAACTTATTTGCTTTATTACTACTTCAACAGTTTGTCATTGCAACTCCTCTGAATCCACACAACAGAATTTCATGAAACTTAGTAGATAATAAGGACATACTATGTAGATGTGCATATTGACAGGAAATTATGATTCAATTGAAGTTTATCAATTGCCAAGGTACATTGAAAGGTTGTTCTTTTATTAAAATCTGCACATACATGTATATAGGATTTTTTTATAAGCTTAAACTTGATCTTCTTTCTGTTGTTAGCTTACATTTTGTTTCAATTTACTTAAAAGTAAAAGTATATAGGAAAGGTATAAATTAGTGAGCATCGGTTCATACTACATATAGTTTTTGTCTGGACTTCTTGATTAATTTATATATATATATATACAATTTTAGCTTGTTACCAAATGAAAGGAAAGGACATTATTGGCAAGGATTGATATTACTGGTGAACATGTATGTCATGTAGGTGTGAATGCCCTGCAAAACAGACCTGATATCAAAGTAAGTTCATCTGTAGAATTGCAGTTAATTTAAATAATTTTATGTTATCTACCTAAAACTGTTTCAAGTTTAATTGTACATGTACAGTGTTGCTTATTTTTCTCACTTTCTGATTCAATGCATGCATTAAGCCTTACTCTGCTCGCTTCCTTCTGCTCCATACACACACACTTAAGATGTCAGAAATTCAGACTATCATAGCATTTACATTACAAACTTACCTAGTCAGACTGGCCAATATTATGTTTTGATAAGTTAACGTTGTTATTTAGAAAACATAAAATATTTGCCACTGGACATTCAAATAAGCAACAAAAAAAACGACCAGTTAATGATTTTGCATTAACAGAATGAATTTGCAAACATATAACAATTAGCTTATGTAATTCATGGAAGTTAGATTTATATTCTTTATGAATATTTTATTTCAGTTACCATCACAGTGAACATGGTGAAGAATAACCAATACCATGAATACAGGACACAGAAGACTACCTCACAAACTTGGGAATTTTACAAAAAATAGAACGTTTAAATTTACAAAGAAGACATTTATTTTGACATTCATAGACTTGGAAAGTAGAGAAATTATAATGTGAATATAAATCCTTGGAAATAAAATTTTGAACTTTGAAGAAGATTGAAGATTATGTTTGTTCTAAGAAAGTTTGAAGAAAAAGGATACATTCAAAACTGTAAAAAGGAAACATTACAGTATTCTCAATTTATACTCTTGAGATCAATTACTCTTGATATATAATTAAAAGGACTTATAAAAGTAAGGACATTTGGTTGAATTGCCAATGAGAAAAATATCCACCAGAGTTCACATGATGTGATAGTGAGCTATTATAGGTATCCATATGTCCTAGCCCTCCAACAATGAAAAAAATGAACTATATAGTGTGTTGTGAAAGGGTTTGGACATGACAAATAGAGAAAACTAAGAGCCTTATTTTATCAAGTTAATACATGAAAGCAAAATATGAACCAAAGCAAAATATGAACCAAAGACCACCACTGAAATACTTCTGATTATTGTTGATTTACTCTTGAAATATCATGTAAAATGTTTAAAAAGATATCATCAATATTCAACTTGTTAAACAACAAGTCACTGTATGACAGAAAGTTCTTTGACAAAATCCTTGTATGTGTATTGCATCAGAATATTTTTTTTAGATAGAACACTAGGAGACTATATACATGATATAAGGAAATGCAAATAAAAAGTATCATCACCTTAAAAAAAAGTATAGCATTTTATCATTGACAGTTCCATCAAAAGTTTCAGCAATACAATGCAACTGTTACATAAAAATCAAACTATACTATACACTATAATAAGTGTGTTATATATACTACAATAAGTGTGTTATATACTATAATATATATATATTATAATGCATAATTATAATAGACGTTATACGTCCGTGGTACAAAACATCCGTATTACGTCCGTGGTACTAAACGTCCGTAATACGGACGTGGTACTAAATATCCGTATTACGGATGTTTTACGGATGGGAAGCAACGGACGTTTTACGTCCGTGGTACTATTCGTCCGTAGACGTGCCGTATAATACGGACGTTTTACGGATTTTTTACGGACGTAAAACGTCCGTAGCTATTTTACCTGTGTATAGAATTATAGTTTTCCAACCACTCGCTCAACATTGGAAGGGAAGTGACTACGCCCCTAAACGCACAAATGACGGTGATAAAAGCGCGTATAATTGACGAGTTTTTTCCGGTGACGGATGAACTCGAAAGTGGTCTATTGGTTTAAAATTATAGGAGTTGATTAGACATAATGGGCATATGAGTACTCACTTAGCTTATAGACATACAGAGTGATGCCTCTATTATCTTTCTATTATTCCACCTGATTAACATATGATTCTTAATTTCCATGTGTTTATTTTATCAGATACATTCCAAGGGACTAAAGTTTGGTATCTATGAAGATTTTGGTAAGAAGACATGTGCCGGTTATCCTGGCAGTGAATTTTACATGAAGATGGATTCTCAGACGTTTGCTGATTGGGGTGTAGATTTTGTAAAATTTGACCAGTGTAATGCTGACCCTCATGACATGAAGTATGGTAAGAAATAAGTTTGACCAGTGTAATGCTGACCCTCATGACATGAAGTATGGTAAGAAATAAGTTTGACCAGTGTAATGCTGACCCTCATGACATGAAGTATGGTAAGAAATTAGTTTGACCAGTGTAATGCTGACCCTCATGACATGAAGTATGGTAAGAAATAAGTTTGACCAGTGTAATGCTGACCCTCATGACATAAAGTATGGTAAGAAATTAATTGTAATGCTGACCCTCATGACATGAAGTATGGTAAGAAATTAGTTGTAAAGTTTGACCAGTGTAATGCTGACCCTCATGACATGAAGTATGGTAAGAAATTAGTTGTAATGCTGACCCTCATGACATGAAGTATGGTAAGAAATAAGTTTGACCAGTGTAATGCTGACCCTCATGACATGAAGTATGGTAAGAAATAAGTTTGACCAGTGTAATGCTGACCCTCATGACATAAAGTATGGTAAGAAATTAATTGTAATGCTGACCCTCATGACATGAAGTATGGTAAGAAATTAGTTGTAAAGTTTGACCAGTGTAATGCTGACCCTCATGACATGAAGTATGGTAAGAAATTAGTTGTAAAGTTTGACCAGTGTAATGCTGACCCTCATGACATGAAGTATGGTAAGAAATAAGTTTGACCAGTGTAATGCTGACCCTCATGACATGAAGTATGGTAAGAAATTAGTTTGACCAGTGTAATGCTGACCCTCATGACATGAAGTATGGTAAGAAATTAGTTTGACCAGTGTAATGCTGACCCTCATGACATGAAGTATGGTAAGAAATAAGTTTGACCAGTGTAATGCTGACCCTCATGACATAAAGTATGGTAAGAAATTAATTGTAATGCTGACCCTCATGACATGAAGTATGGTAAGAAATTAGTTGTAAAGTTTGACCAGTGTAATGCTGACCCTCATGACATGAAGTATGGTAAGAAATTAGTTGTAATGCTGACCCTCATGACATGAAGTATGGTAAGAAATTAGTTTGACCAGTGTAATGCTGACCCTCATGACATGAAGTATGGTAAGAAATTAGTTGTAAAGTTTGACCAGTGTAATGCTGACCCTCATGACATGAAGTATGGTAAGAAATTAATTGTAATGCTGACCCTCATGACATGAAGTATGGTAAGAAAATAGTTGTAAAGTTTGACCAGTGTAATGCTGACCCTCATGACATGAAGTATGGTAAGAAATTAGTTTGACCAGTGTAATGCTGACCCTCATGACATGAAGTATGGTAAGAAATTAGTTGTAAAGTTTGACCAGTGTAATGCTGACCCTCATGACATGAAGTATGGTAAGAAATTAGTTTGACCAGTGTAATGCTGACCCTCATGACATGAAGTATGGTAAGAAATTAGTTGTAAAGTTTGACCAGTGTAATGCTGACCCTCATGACATGAAGTATGGTAAGAATTTAGTTGTAAAGTTTGACCAGTGTAATGCTGACCCTCATGACATGAAGTATGGTAAGAAATTAGTTTGACCAGTGTAATGCTGACCCTCATGACATGAAGTATGGTAAGAAATTAGTTGTAATGCTGACCCTCATGACATGAAGTATGGTAAGAAATTAGTTGTACACAAATGATATGGAATGTAAAAATGCTATTCAGTCTTCTTTCAATTTTGTACTATTCTGTTATCCTTCTAAAATCTTAAGTCTCATATAGTTGACTTCAGTATAAGGTAACATAGATGGTTTCCACAATTTTTTATTTTCCATGTTATTTATTTTCTTCTGTCAATCAGTGTTAACATTTAGAACACAACTTGCTTAACCCATGCCACTATTTGTAGGTTATCCAGTGATGGAGTTTTTTATGAATAAAACAGGAAGACCAATGGTGTTTGCTTGTGAATGGCCTTTGAATAATTTAGTAAAGAAAATAAAGGTATGTACTAAATAAAATAAATAAACCATTAGGTTATTTCAGAAAGCCTGACTTTAAGAATTTATAATGAATACAGATGGAAAGAAGTTAACATAAACTATTTAATTTTACTGCCATATATGAATAGATTAATAATGGATTTTGGGAAATGTTATAAATAAAAATTATTTTTGTAATAACAGAGACAACAGGCAGTTAAGAAAGTTGTATTACCTAAAAATATAATAATGATATGTTCTTCAGTAATACATTTCCCTGTCTCAAGTGTTTTTTTAAATTTGAGAATATTTTGTCAATCATATTTTTAGCTCACCTGACCTGAAAGGTCAAGTGAGCTTTTCTCATCACTTGGCGTCCGTCGTCCTGCGTCCGTCATCCGTCGTCCGTAAACTTTTACAAAAATCTTCTCCTCTGAAACTACTGGGCCAAATTCTACCAAACTTGGCCACAATCATCCTTGGGATATCTAGTTTAAAAAATGTGTGGCGTGACCCGTCAAACCAACCAAGATGGCCGCCATGGCTAAAAATAGAACATAGGGGTAAAATGCAGTTTTTGGCTTATAACTCAAAAACCAAAGCATTTAGAGCAAATCTGACATGGCATAAAATTGTTTATCAGGTGAAGATCTATCTGCTCTGCCCTGAAATTTTCAGACGAATTGGATAACCTGTTGTTGGGTTGCTGCCCCTGAAATGGTTATTTTAAGGAAATTTTGCAGTTTTTGGTTATTATCTTGAATACTATTATAGATAGAGATAAACTGTAAACAGCAATAATGTTCAGCAGAGTAAGACCTACAAATAAGTCAACATGACCAAAATTGCCAGTCGACCCCTTAAGGAGTTATTGCCCTTTATAGTCAATTTTTAACAACTTTTCATCATTTTTTGTAACTTTTCTAAAAATCTTCTTCTCTAAAACTACTTTGCCAAATTTAATCAAACTTGGCGACAATTATCATTGTGGTTTATAGTTTAAAAAATGTGTCCGATGACCCAGCCTACCAAACAAAATGGCAGACATGGCTAAAATTAGAACATAGTGGTAAAATGCAGTTTTTGCTTTATATCTTTGAAACCAAGACATTTAGGGCAAATCTTTCAAGATTTTAATGTCCATCAGAATAAGATATATCCCCTCACAAATTTTCAGTTGAATCGGACAACCTGTTGTTGGGTTGCTGCCCTTAAATTGGTTATTTTAAGAAAATTTTGCAGTTTTTGGTTATTATCTTGAATACTATTATAGATAGAGGTAAACTGTAAACAGCAATAATGTTCAGTAAAGTAAGATCTACAAATAAGTCAGCATGATCAAAATTGTTAAAGGACCCCCTAAGGAGTTATTGCCCTTTAGAGTCAATATTAAACAACTATTCCTCATTTTTGTAACTTGTATAAAAATCTTTTCTAAAACTACTTGGCCAAATTTAACCAAACTTGGCCACAATCATAATACTAGGGTATCTATTTTTAAAAAGAGTGTCTAATGACCCCGCCTACCAACAAAGATGGCCGACATCAGTAAACACATTAACAGGTGAGCGACACAGGCTCTTGGGAGCCTCTAGTTTAATCATGTTTTTAAACCACTTCACTACTTTGCCAGTTGGACACATAATATGAAGGAATGCTTCTATATGTAGGATTTGAGTAGCCCCTTACAGTACTTCAACATCGACATTGTATTGTATATGAGAAAACTTAGCTTAACAAGTTAACAAGGATTTATCATACTGTTGATTTAATATTGTGTTTATTCCATTTAGTAAAGATAAACTAGCAATATAAAGTGTTTAGCAAAGAACAAATTTTATTTTGGTTTGAACACAGGAGTTGTTTAAGGTGGTACCTAACACTACAGGGAGATAACTCTGTAAAATCAGCTAAACGTTTTAATTACGTTGCATTGTTAAGGGAATATTAAGCTTTTCAATGTTCAAAATTAGTGTTTGTCAAAGTGCTATATAACCAGTGTATTTTTTTGTCAAAGGGTCAAAGTAAATACTTTGTCAAAATTTTATGAAATTAAATGAGCCAAATTAATTTTAGTGAAGGTGTTGGGTACCACCTTAAACAGGAAATCAAGTAAAATGAAAATACAATTTTCCTTGATCCATAATAACTGATCACCAGAAAATTAATCCACTGAATCAGGTCTGTTTAAAAGTATTATAAACCTTTATCACTTCAAACTTAAGATGAAATTAGAATAAATGGAGGATGCTTCCATGGGACACAGATGATGCTCCCACTTGCATATAATGTGATAAAGGGACTTAACTCCAGAATGGTCAAAGTGATGCCACCCAAATTGGAAATAATCTGAGTTTTGTGGTATTAAGCATTGTGTTGAAGTTTCATAACATTTGGCAAGCTAAATTCAGAGAACTGGAACGACAGATTAAGAAAATTTTCCATATATAAAGGGGCATAACTCAAAGGGTATATACCTAATTTCAAACTTGATAAGATTTTTATGGTAAAAAGTATCGTGTAAAAGTTTCGTAACATTTTGTTTAAACAAACTGAAGTTAGAAAACAACAAAAAACAAAAACTCACCAATTTTTATGTGTACAAAGGGGCATAACTCATGAACAGTAAAAGTGACGCTACCCAATTTCAAACTTGATCTGTGTTTTGTAGTAATAAGCACTGTGTATAAGTTTTGTGACATTTGTCTCAGAGGCAAACTAAAGGTAGAGAATGGAAAACTATTTTTGGGGAACATGTTGTGGCAGACAAACAATGGTAACACTTAAGTTAACACGTTCCCTTCGTCTAGTAGGGGCGGGTGAGTTGTTTATTCCTTAATTTTAATTGATTGATTTAGTGAAGGCAAATTAATGTGGTTTTGACTTTATTACAGCCTGATTTTGCTGCCATCAGAAAGACTTGTAATATGTGGAGGAATTACAATGATATAGAGGACTCCTTTGACAGTGTACTTAGTATCATTAATTACTGGGCTAAAGATCCATACAATATGTCATCATACGCTGGACCAGGGGGGTGGAATGATCCAGACGAGGTGAGTATATATTGGACCTTTGATAGTGTACTTAGTATCATTAATTACTGGGCTAAAGATCCATACAATATGTCATCATATGCTGGACCAGGGGGGTGGAATGATCCAGACGAGGTGAGTTTATATTTGGACCTAAGGGCTGAAATGATAACAAGAGGTAAAGAAAAATCATTTGTAAGCTGGACAAAGATCCAGATGAGGCATTTTAAGTTCAGATAGAAAGAAGTTTTTCCGATTATAGTAGGAGATTTTTGTTTCAGCCTTTCTTTGTGTTTCAGATTATTGTAGGGGATATTTGTCTAAGCATTTCTGTGTTTTTCAGATTATCTTCAGAGATTTTGGTTTAAGCCTTTCTGTGTTTTTCAGATTATTGTTGAAGATTTTGGTCTAAGCCATCTGTGTTTTTCAGATTATTGAAGGAGATTTTGGTCTAAGCCATCTGTGTTTTTCAGATTATCGAAGGAGACTTTGGTCTAAGCCCTCTGTGTTTTTCAGATTATTGTTGAAGATTTTTGTCTAAGCCATTTGTGTTTTTCAGATTATCGTTGGAGATTTTGGTCTAAGCCATCTGTGTTTTTTCAGAATATCGTTGGAGACTTTGGTCTAAGCCATCTGTGTTTTTCAGATTATTGAAGGAGATTTTGGTCTAAGCCATCTGTGTTTTTCAGATTATCGAAGGAGACTTTGGTCTTAGCAAGGCCTAAAATAAAATATTGTTTGTTTCCCCAATACCGACCGACCCTGCAAAAACGGTCCTACTCATAAAATTTTATTGTCAAAACTAAGTCAATATTTTTTTATAGTTTATAATTTTTCAGGCTTGCCGGATAGTTGTTGTTCCAGATTACCCTACCTACCAAACCTGGTTTGGCAGGGTCGGGATTGGGGAAACAAACAATTTATTAATTTAGGCCCAATCTGTGTTTTTCAGATTATCGAAGGAGACTTTGGTCTTAGCCATCTGTGTTTTTAAGATTATCGAAGGAGACTTTGGTCTTAGCCATCTGTGTTTTTTAGAATATTGTTGGAGACTTTAGTCTAAGCCATCTGTGTTTTTCAGAATATTGTTGGAGACTTTGGTCTAAGCCATCTGTGTTTTTCAGATTATCGAAGGAGACTTTGGTCTAAGCCATCTGTGTTTTTCAGATAATCGTTGGAGACTTTGGTCTTAGCCATCTGTGTTTTTCAGATTATCGTTGGAGACTTTGGTCTTAGCCATCTGTGTTTTTCAGATAATCGTTGGAGACTTTGGTCTTAGCCATCTGTGTTTTTCAGATTATCGTTGGAGACTTTGGTCTTAGCCATCTGTGTTTTTCAGATTATCGAAGGAGACTTTGGTCTAAGCAATCTGTTTTTTTCAGATTATCGTTGGAGACTTTGGTCTAAGCCATCTGTGTTTTTCAGATGATCGTGGGAGATTTTGGTCTAAGCCATCTTTGTTTTTCAGATTATCCTAGGAGACTTCGGTCTAAGCCATGACCAAGAGAGGGTCCAGATGGGGATGTGGTGTATGTTTGCTGCTCCATTACTCCTGTCAAATGATCTGAGGAACATCAGGAACAGTTCTAAGGCTCTGATATTAAACAAAAGACTCTTAGCTATCAACCAAGATCCATTAGGAATACAAGCCAAAGCATTCAATCTGGTATTAATTTGTTTATGTCAAAATATTGTAGAGTTATCTCCCTTCTGGATAATTAAGCTTGTCAAATATTAACCCGTATTACACTGTAAAATTCATACCAATTAAACCCTAACACTTAGAAGACAAATACTTTTTATTAGCTCAACATTTTATTTTAAAATAGAGAATTTTACATTTCAAAGGGGACACGAATGATGGACGCCAAATAATTTTTGATGTACAGTAAATTGTAAATACACTCATCGTAAACACAAGGACTTAATATCTATACACCAGTTATGCTTGTTTTGTAAGAGAGAGAACTGTAAAATAGAAAACTTCAAAGCTATATTATTGTATCCCTGATCAATTCTAAATACCTTTGAAATAGCAAAGTTTGTAAGAGCACTTTTCAGAGTTTGAAATGTTAATTGTCAGCTGAGTTAAGAATTTGAAATGTAAATTTTGAAAAAGGTCAATTAAATTGTTAATTTTTCAAAAAAATTTATTAAACAGTATTTAAGTCAGTTTCCGTTTTTGCAGGGCTATGTTCAAGTATGGACCAGACCTATTCTCCCTCTAGGAAGTAAAGCTGTAGCTGTACTGTTTGTGACTGACCATTATCCTGGTAAAGGTGGCAATTACATCAAAGTTACATACCCACTATCAATGTATGGGATAACTGATGGAAAACAATATGATATTACAGAAGTCTTTGATGGTCACAGCATGGGGACACATAATACATCATCTATACTTACATTTAATGTTAATCCTACTGGTATATTTATGTTTACAGTGAAACCTTTATGAAGATGACTTTTATTACACATGCTTTTTGTAAAATTTGAGTAAACATATCATATTGTTGTACACATGTGTACAGTAAACACTATACACATGTTCTATTGTTGCACACATGTTTACAGTAAACCCTGTATAAACTTGTTATATTGTTGTACACATGTGTATGGTAAAACCTGTATGAATATTGTTGCTCAAATGTGTACAGTAAACATTATTAACATGTATTATTGTTGTAAACATGTTTACAGAAAAACCTATATAAACATGTTATATTTGAAACAGCAAAATCTGTATGATCATGTTAAATTTGTGAAGTCATGTTTAAAAGCACAACCATATATGAACATGTTATATTGGTAAGTTCACATCTTGTTTATAAGATCATACTGAATGTTGTTAGGTTATTAGAAAACTATCACATCTCAAAAATATAGGGCATTCTTTTTTTCTACTTTTTTTAAGATATTGACCAGTTTCCAGGACAAATGAAATCCAAAGCTCACAATTTTGTCTTTGCATGGTTCACCAGGACATCTAGTCTCATAAATGATTGTCTTTATTTTTGCTCAAATATAAGTTATCTCAAATGGTATTTTTGAGTATAACAGCAGTTAAAACGGTTGCTAGGTACTATTTTGACTTTCAGTAAAGTGAACTGTTTTCTTTGTTGAAACTCTTACTTCTGTGGATTCAATTATTTTCGTGGGTACCAATTTTTCATGGTTTTAGGAAAACTGGAATAATCGTGGATATTTAATATCATGGTGTTGGCAAAGTCTGCATGCATTTCTATAGAAAATCTGTAATTCGTTGAATATTAAAATTTGTGGTTCTCCTGTACCCAGGAACTCCATGAAAATTGGTATCAAACGAATTTTGATGAATCCACAGTATAACTTTGAGATTGGGTACAGCAATAAAAGTCTGGTTCTGTTGCATTGGGTTTTGTCAAGTGTGTGTACATGTCATTAATGAAAAGACAATAAACTTTCTATTCAATTTTAACATATCAGTTTAGGCTGACAAATTGGAATATGCAAAAAATAAATGCCACTAGACTTTAAGCAATCAACAATTAAGGATGTTTGCTAATCTTTTTTAATGTTCGGTCAGATATTCAGAATCTCAAAAATAAAGACACAGACCTATCATTTTTTTCTGCTTTTTAAGTTTTGTCATTTATAATTAAATAATTTATAAAAGTGACTTTTAAAAAGATTGTTATTTTGAAAGAGGAGCAAACATCCTGAATCAATCAGTTGTAGGTATTTTTGGTGATTTTCTGAGATTACAATTATTTGATTACTCATACATTCCTTTGCATAATATACTGAATTGAAATCTCACACCATGATTATATTGTTTATTTACTATGAGAAGTCGCACATGCTCAAAGGCTAGAAATGTGTTTTTTTTTCTGTTTTTAGACACAATCAATTTAAGATTGACCTATTTAAATTTCCAGGTTTATATATATACTTGTTTATTTATAGTCAATATTTTTGTAAACTCTTATTTCTTATTTTATTACACTATGTTATATTTATTTTATACTTTCATGTTTCTGTAATATTTCTATTCAAATAAAAATGTACTTGGAATAAACATATATGAAGTGCCGCTAGTTCTTTGAGGCCTATAATATGTCATTATCCAATCAATGAGAGCCCATCAGAAATGACAATCGTTAATATCAACTTTAACCTCAATTTTGTCATCAGTAGCAACATGTTGAAATTTTAAAAGCATTGTTTGAACAGTTTATGATTTATAGTGTCATAATAATTCAAGAACCATAACTCCTAATCAATAAAAGTGAAAATTGTCAATATATTTGGCCTCCATGATGTCAGCTGACTGAACATTGAAATTTGAACAGCAATTAGACGAATGGTTTATCAGATATGCCACTGAAAAAAACTGCTGTCAAAATCCTACTTGACAACCCATCCACTGTAACTCAAAATTAGCAACAGGATTTCTGTTGGAAAAAACCAGTTAAAAATGGAAAGTGCATCTTGTGTAAGTAATCTCATTATGCAATTAATTTGAACAAAATCAACTAAATACATATCAGTAACATCATGTTATCAATAGCCAAAAAAAAGTAATAATTAAGGCAACATTAATCACCTTTTAAGGATGAGCTTAGATGAGGTTTTGAAATTTTTGTAAAATGTTTGAACTCCTTGGTTTTTTTCCTGCTATAAAGGGCAAATTATTTTGCCCAATACCATCCATTTTTCTTTTCATATAAGACTTCAATAGCTCATCAAAGGTCATTTACCAAAATCTTAGCAAATGAGCTTCATAACCTATCAATATTTTTCGCTTATTTTGTGCCTTAACTAATGCTCTTCTGACTTATACCGTAAAGCCGGCTATTTCTGCGGATAGAACAAAATCACCAAAATAAATTCTGCCAATGTAAAACGAGACATAAAAAGGTATTGATAAAAGTTTTGAATCAGCCAAAATATTTTGTATACCTAATTCAATGAAAATCCCGAAATTTTACACCGAAAATAACCCTCTATACGGTAGTATCAATTTTATACTCTTTTTTTTTTTTTTTATTTCACTTAAGTACATCCTTAGTATTAACAACTTTAACGGTAATCATGCACATGAGCATGTTATTATATTCCACATATTCCCAATTTATGTCTCATAAGAGAAGCAGAATGCAAGACCAAGGGATTACAGTGTTGGCATACACTTTTGGCATAAAGCTGTATTATTCAGAGGGTAGAAGACCTGGATGCTTCATATGTAATGTCCATTGTCACTGACCTCATTTAGTTGTTCAGGATCTGCTTGAAAAAAAATTGTCATGTGAAATTCTCACTTTTTCTGTGTTTTGATCTATTTCTCTGGTCAGATAGGCAAAACCGCCACTATATTTGGCATACAAAATTATTGAAAGTTGAACATGTCTGTCTGGCAGGTTTCATATGACCTTGACCTCATTTTTAATCAGTTAATCCAATACTAAAAGTATAAGCATCTATGTTAGCCTCAAATCTTTGCCCTATTCTATTCTGTGTCATAGATGGCACAAATATATGTCAAATCTTGTCCTTTATCAAGAAGCCATGCACCGTTTGTGTTGAGGTCAGGATTTTCAAACGCTTTTAATGTAAAAAAAAATCATTGGTTAGTTAATAAAGTTGTCGGCTTTGTGTCAATCTGATGAGTCAATTTCTTTCAAATGAATTTTTACTGGTTAAGGCATGATTGAGTGTTTTGACCCTTACACATTCTATATGTGCCTCGACCTTGACCATACTTTCATGGTTTATTGGTTAATGTTAAATTTGTTATTTCTTATGTTTTTCTGGCAACAGAACAACTATATTTGGTGTATGGAATAATTGTAAGGTGTACATGTCTGTCTGGCATGATTCATATAACCTTGACCTCATTTTCATGGACTTGATAATGTTAAGTGTACCGGTATGTGATACTTGAAGTAAAACCTTCATATAACAGACGTTTGACATAAATTCAATTATAAGTAAAGCAGATGAGACATATATCGGACTGTCCATTCTTGTGGTACCATCAAAAAATATTTCTGGTCAAATTGCAAGACTTGATTAACATGTAATGGTTGGCAGGTAGATGTGACTCTCTACCTGGACAAAATATACTTTAAGTCCATACCTTTTGCTTACTCCTAAATGCTGAGTGTCAGCAAATATCAATTTTCAAGAATTTAGTTTGACCTTGCTGGGGTTCCAACCCACAAACTCTCACACTCTAGGCAAACAAGCTACCACAAGACCATACTGGCCACTGTGTCAGTTTTTAATAATCTATGAAAACCATACTTTATCATGTATATGTACTGTTTGAAGAATACCTACTCTGTTAAAATAAATAGACATTCAGAGGGAACTTCGATGACATTAATGTTACTTAATCAGTCATTACTAACAGTAACAATGAAATGAAAATCCTTTTTTGCAAGAAATCTTGCAATTTAGAGCTGACATATTGTAAAGAAACCTGTCTATTGTTGAAGACTTAGGTATGTTGCTCCTGTAGAAGTTTTTACTTATATTTGTGTGATTTAGTTGCTGTCTGATTAATGTGTACCACATTTTATTCATTTTAATGAGAAAACTTATTTATCTGTCATGTATTTGCTTTGATGTGTTCCTAAACTCAATGCTTTAGATGTGTCACTCTTATGTAAAATATAAAGCTGAACCATAGTAACCCGACAGAAAGATCCAAAAAGATTACAGCTTGAATCAAAACTGAAACACAAATCTACCAGAAACTCATCAATAAACTAAGGGACAATGACCCAACTGATACTTTACTCAACATTTAATTAAAACAAAACTTTGCTTAAAGCTGGTGTTACCTATGACATGATGAACAAAATATAAATTATATATGAAAATAAGGTAAGTGGTATATATAATTGCCAATACAGAACTATCAACAAATGGAAGTTTTTAACGACCTTGACTGGCTATACAGCCCTTGCACGGTCGGTGAGAGAACTATCCATTTGTGTTGTCCTCTAATATACGCAAGCAAATTATAGGAGTTTTTATAAGATGTATGATTACATGGACAAAGTAACAATCATCCATATAGGTTTTGTCAGTTGACATCACTTCTAACACTGTGGATGGATGTATAATGCCAAACAGACAATCTTTGGATGTATAATGCCAAACAGACAATCTTTGGATGTATAATGCCAAACAGACAATCTTTGGATGTATAATGCCAAACAGACCAGGCCACTGTGGATGGATGTATAATGCCAAACAGACAATCTTTAGAATATTTTCTGATGAGGTCATGATAATGATATGAAATACAAGACTGGCTTTGCTGTAGTTTTATGTCTCCCTTGATTGAGGAGAAATCTAGCATTATAACTGACAATACTATAAATGAATTTTATTTTACAATGAAGATGCTATGATTGACAAATAATAAATTAATCAGTCTAATTGACTCAAGTCTGTCCCTTTCTGTCGAGATTTGAGATGTGCCTTTATAATCTGTTCATACTCGATCCGACCGAGGAGTTGATATGCTAGAGGTAGTAAATGTTCCATCATTGATCTGAAACTTTTATCTCCATAACAAAATAAGTCCATGCCTAGTTCTAAACCCTCTCCATAATCACATTCATCGTTAGCAAACTGTACTAATGTAATTAATTCCTGTATGGCGTCCATGTTTTCATCTCTTTCTTTGTCTGTCTTACTCTCCGCTACTTTCTTCATCATTTTCTTCAAGTCACCTAAAAATAACATTGAATGTATATCAAATGTTCTGTAAATAGGAAAATCATAACATGTGTCTAATTTGTTAACTTTGGTAGGTATTTTACCCTGAAATTTACCCTACATAATTTATTCACTGGCAGTTAACGTAGATTGGATAAGGCAGTAAATGAACACAGCAAATATTTAATTATTCCTTAAAATGTCCAGACGCTTAATTAACCCAAAATACAGTATACATATTGACCAATCACAATGTTTTGCCAATACTTTTAATGATGGATACTAGTAGAGTATAATGGACTATCTGGGCTATTTCCTTGTGTTATTCTCAGAATAAGCCTGAATTTGATTTAGATGATCTCTCTTAGTCATTCTCATTTTTGTGCCTTCAAATCTCTCATTATTTGGCTTTCCAAACTTTAATCTTACCTCAAGCATTCAAAATGCTGTTTCAGAAATCACAGCAATTAAGCATATATTTTTATTGAATTAGTTTTACAAATATGTGACTTGTGTAGATTTTCAAAATATATGACAGATGTGTGAATGTGTGAATGCATAGATTTTGTGCAAGGTCAAATAATTTGAGTAAATGAGCTATAACTAACACTCAATTGTGAAATAAGTAAATGAATATGTACAACACAAAAATTTGTAATTTTTCACATTGAGACATCATTGGCTTTTGTACTACACGACATCAATATTTGACATAAGTAGCATGTTCACATGAAGTTGTATAATCTACAAAAAATATTCCACTTTCTTTTAATAAGGGCTAGCTATATTCACTCTTGGTTTTTTTTTTTGGAAATTTATAGTTGAAAGAGGTTTCCGTTTGTTTATCAACAAACAATATTCACTACTGTAAATTCAGAAATTTTTGCAATGTTTTTATTACTGTGATAAATGCGACAGGGTTATAATCGCAATAATTTAAGCTCGCATTTTGATTTTTTTTACATTATTTGAACAGGATTATCAATATTGCAAAAATTCAAATCACATTTTGGTCTAAAATGACAAAATCGCAATTATAAATGCATGCAATAATTTCTGAATTTACAGTATTCACAATTGCTATAAAAATTCATGAATGATTGTTTTAAAACAATTTGAGGTGGAAGTCTTCTGACAAAATTCTCAAGAATTATCATTGTATGCTGTCTAAGTTTTTTTTACTCTTAGTACATGGTGTTTCTGGGACAGGAAGATAACCCACATCATCTACCGGAACCACAATACTGTACATACCTGGTGTTTCTGGGACAGGAAGATAACCCACATCATCTACCGGAACCACAATACTGTACATACCTGGTGTTTCTGGGACAGGAAGATAACCCACATCATCTACCGGAACCACAATACTGTACATACCTGGTGTTTCTGGGACAGGAAGATAACCACATCATCTACCGGAACCACAATACTGTACATACCTGGTGTTTCTGGGACAGGAAGATAACCCACATCATCTACCGGAACCACAATACTGTACATACCTGGTGTTTCTGGAACAGGACGATAACCCACATCATTATCATCTACCGGAACCACAATACCAGCACCATGGAACGTCTTACACACAACCTTCTTGTCCCGGTCCTTCATTCCCTTAGACTTTAGTTCTAGTGAGTATTTCTTCTTCTTGGCCCATTCAATTACTTCATCTTGAATATTCTGTAACTTTTTCTTCTTTGTGTCATCTGTGCCCTTAGCTTTTATTTGTTCATCTATACAATTCCTATAAAAAAAATTAAACAATGAGGGCTTTTTTAAGTAAAAGTATTTAGTAGAGTAAGAAGGCCCTTTAACTATCAACATGATAAATAAAATCTGACTACTGTCTTCTAATACATTTTAATCAAAACATTGTTCCATACATTGGAATATAGTACCTCTCAATCAAATCAAATCCAACCTGCCTGTACACATTATTTGGAAAAGCCCAGAGCATTTCTAGTAGTACAAGGATTTTACATAAAATTATAATTTAAAGCAAGAAAACTTCAAATTAAAATGAAATTAACATGTACAAGAGAAGTCAAACAAAGTATACAACTGAAAACATGCATAGTTTCCTTATACACACTACTTTCAAAACTGCAAATAAAGGTAAATCCTAATTAAAATGTTCAAATTGTCAAGACTAAAAACTTATATATAATAATTATGTTTTGTAATACTCACTTTATTGCTGCAAATAAGTTATCTCCCTTTGGTGTAATAATACAAGATTCAGCTGCAGAGTTAGCTGCTACCATAACAGGCATCTGTGATGGATCATCTCTACAAAGCAAAACTCATTTAATCAATCATCTATTAATAAATTAATAACTACTTTAAATTTCAATAATACCACATACATGCATTTGTTCCATTGTTATCTACTTATAGCTTACACTTGGAAAGGACACCATTGTAAATAAATTTAATGAATTTCCTGCAGTCTCCTTGGTTAGAAAATATGAAGCATTGTATTACGGTATTGAAAATTTGTAAAGCAATCAATTGTTAAATTTTAGTACAAATTAATTTTGATTGTATGCTTATTGTGATGATATTTGTAACCTATACTGAGCAAAAAAAGTTTAGCAACACTTTTTTTTTCAAGTTTTTTTTGTTGTTTTCGTCAAATAAAAAAATTAAACATCATAGATATAATCCTCAGGTGTCCCTGTAATTATAACAGTTGTACTTTTTTCTGGGTGATTAATTTCGCGCCATTTAAGCTTTGCACATGTAATTGATGTTTTAACTTCTGTACCAGTACTTTTGAAAACGAAATTTTAAATTTATTTTTCATGAATGTTCAGAGACACACCATTGGTAAGAAAAACACATAAACGTAAAAAAGATTGCTTGGGGTGTCAACCAGGCCTCCTCAAAAATGACCATCAGAAAGCTCCTGGAATGGTTGATGCCATAATGAGTGTTGCAGACGTCGCGGATCGATTTAATGTGCATAAGTCAACAGTTTAGAGACTAACAAACAGATATCGACAAATTGCAACTGCACAGGACAGGTCAAGATCTGGTAGACCTAAAAAAAACTAACGTCAAGGGAGGGGTAGGGCGCTACTTTCGCTTTATGTCAACACGTGACAAGTTCATTCCAGCCTGAAGTGCTTGCCAATCCTTCATTGATGCACATGGAGCATGGACGAGGTATTGATTTTGTATAACACTATACTCATTTCCGCATTTTGACCCTACTACGCTCTATACAAAGAAGTTCTTATTGAATGTGAGTGATAAACATGCATGTTGCTTCTGTCATGTCAAAATTTCATTTTGTCATTATTTTTATATGTTGTTATGATTTTGTAATAAAACAAAATTTTATATTTTTGTTGCAAAGCTTTTTTGGCTCAGTATAAATATATTAATTAACCTTTTCTACTCATAGCTATTTGTCATTAAATCTCTTTTGAGCCAATCAGGATCAATTATCTAACACACAGTACAATTTGATTCCAATGTATCTTTAAATTATTTTCTTTAAAATATAAAAATTTTCAGTTATTAACAGATTTGTCTAGAATTTGTTTGTTTTTTCTCCTGTTCAAAAAACCTGGTTCAATACTGTGTGCTACCCTTTCAGAATTTGAAAAATGATGAATAATTTGCTTTTTAATTAGGTCTTTCCACTTTTCTGTGGAAAGACCTATTGTTTTTCTTCTGATTATTTTTTTTTTTTTCTTCCGCCTAATTTTGTTCTTGTGATAAACATTTGTTTCGCAATATGTCGCTTTGATATTTGGTATATGATATCGAACAGTTTATGCGCTTTTGAAATTTACCCTGCGTAACCGAATACTTTTCTTTGTAGGAGTTATCTCCCCAAACACTGTTTTCCTTGTGCTCACAACTCCTTCGCAACCGTAAAAGATAACGACAAATTTATTTTACAAAATTGCTCGTTATATCCTTTGCATGATTTGTCCTATTTTGACCGAAGCAATATGACCGCTCCATATGAGAGTTATTTCCCCTTATGCATCTGATATAAGTGATATGCATTTCTATCTTATAAACCATAAGTGATCGAGACCTAGGATCTTTTGATTTGAGGTCCTTGGTCCAAAAAAATGAAAATTAGGTCAAGGTCAAAGGTCAAGGTCGTATTTTAGATTTGTATTTGTTTTTGATTTCCCTATAACTTTGGAATGGTTATAGATACAGAAAATTTAAGTAGTGAAAAATGCTTGGTACTTCAAGGGGCAACTTTGTTACGTTACGACTGTATTGGTTTTACCATTATGTAAGGGACATAACCCCCATTTATGGTTTATAAAAAGCCATTATTAGGCAAAACTCTTAAACAAAAGGTCCTTGACCCATAGGGTCTTTTGCAATGACATTGTGGAGCAATGACCTTGACGAAGGTCGAAAGGTCAAGGTCATGTACTAAAAGGCAAATTATGTGATTTTGGCACTATTTAATGAGTTTTATGTGTGTTTGAATGTCAACCAACCAACCAACCAACCAACCAACCAACCAACCAACCAACCAACCAACCAACCAATCAATCAATCAATCAGTGCAGGCATGCATGTTTCTGTCTCATGTGTTTAATATGGGGTCCAAGATCTCACTTATTTCTTTTCTGTTTGTTTCAAGAAACACTATCCAACGTGTTTAACCAACCAACGTGTTAAATCAAACAATCAACGTGTTTAACCAACCAATCAATCAGTGCATGTTTCCGTCTCATGTGTTTAATATGGAGTCCAAGATCTCATTTGCTTCTTTTTCGCTAGTTTCAAGAAACACTATCCAACCAACGTGTTTAACCAACCAACCAACCAACCAACCAATCAATCAATCAATCAATCAATCAATCAATCAATCAATGCATGTTTCCGTCTCATGTGTTTAATATGGAGTCCAAGATCTCATTTGTTTCTTTTTCGCTTGTTTCAAAAACCCTATTCAACGTGTTTAACCAACCAACCAACGTGTTTAATCAACCAACCGTTGTGTTTAATCAACCAATAAACATGTTTAACCAACCAACCAATCAATCAATCAATCAAGCAGTGCATGTTTCCGTCTCATGTGTTTTATATGGAATCCAAGATCTCATGTGTTTCTTTCTCGCTTGTTTCAACCTTACCCACGTGTTTAACCAATCAACCAATGTGTTTGATCAACCAATCAACATGTTTGATCAACCAATCAACGTGTTTTACCAACCAATCAATCAATCAATCAATCAGTGCATGTTTACGTCTCATGTGTTTAATATGGGGTTCAGGATCTCATGTGTTTCTTTCTCGCTTGTTTTAGGAAACCTATCCAACGTGTTTAACCAACCAACCAACATGTTTAATCAACCAATCAACATGTTTAACCAACCAACCAACCAACCAACCAACCAATCAATCAATCAGTGCATGTTTCCGTCTCATGTGTTTAATATGGAGTGCTAGAACTCATTTGTTTCTTTTTCGCTTGTTTCAAGAAACCCTATCCAACGTGTTTTACCAACCAACCAACATGTTTAATCAACCAATCAACATGTTTAACCAACCAATCAATCAATCAATATGTATGACAGTTTATTTATTACAGTATATTTAAAACAATATGGAAAGAAAAAACTCTCAATTATTCAAGATTTTGAATTTTAATATTTTTCTTACATCTCTTCTCAAAAAAAAAATCCACATGTACTCTGAAACTACAAGTCCAATCGACCCAAAATTTGCAGTCAGCAGGGCATACATGTACTAAAGGTTCATAAAACAACGTGGTGCAGATATCTCTCAAGACTTTTCCTAGAGAAAAAAAATGGCAATGCCATAAAAATTGCTTGCTAGGTCCGTAAATCTCAGTGACATCCTACAATAAAATGTCCGCTCCTAGATTGAAATACTAATCTGTGTTACAAACAGGTGCTGAAAAATGTGCATTATCAGAAAATAATCCTTAAATGTGTATTAAAGTTACACCGGATCAATTAAATCCAAAACATGCACTGCTGGTGAACTGTGATCAAAATGTCAATTTCCTACAATGACAAAAGAAATTACATTGTGTACATTCTGTCTCTATACATGTTGTCTGTTCAACGTCCCCACCTAAAGAGAAATAAAAAGACTAAGTTTTCGTTATTATAAACCCAAGTCACGTGATGTCTCCTCAATCTGGCGCGCGCGCTGTGCCTAAAATAAAATAAAAACTTTCCAAACTAAACATGAAACTTCTCCGGTAACAATGATATAGACCCCATACAGAAACAAACAAACAAACAAACAAACAAACAAACAAACACCCCCCTCCCCCATTCAATCTATTTCAAAGAGGGAAAGATCGCCTCCAATTGCTTTTTAAAAGCAATTGATTTATATTATTATTAATTTCTGTTTCATCATAAAGTGGTAATTCTTATTGTTATCCCCCCTTACCTGAGATAACCAAGGTGAAATTGAGATTTGTTGTCTCCCTTGATAACTGTCATAAATTCAGGAGGATCATAATAGTATCTCCAATGCAGAAGGTAATTAGGTTTCCTGCCATGTTTATTCTTCCTTACACCCTTGTGTCGTCCAGCGAGGATATCAAATGGTCCCACTAACTGGTACCCTAATACATCATGTAATGCATCTAAAAATAGTAACAGGATAAAATCAAATATGTATTGCTGGTATATAAAAGTAAACGTAAGAATGTATAAATTCAAGGAAAAATATCTTTAAATGTTGATTATTTATCTTATGTTTAAGATATATGATAAAAAAGCAACAACAAAAAAATTAACCGGTATTCAGTAGTTATAAAATTGTTTGGCCGTTTAGATCTCTTTAGAAGTTTTAGATATTTTACCTCTAGGTTTCTTCTTATCAAGATGGCAGCAGAATTCCCAGAATTCAAAGAAATCGTCAGGCATTTCAACAAGGAATTTCCTTTTAATATTCTCTGCACCATCATCTGGTGATGGTAGAGATTCTTCATCACTCTCCACACATTCTTCTGTACTCGCCACAGATTCTTCTTTACTCTCCACAGATTCTTCTACATCTTCTGTATCATGTGACTCGATTTCTTCTGAAAAGAAATCTTCAGTAGTTCAAGCATGCTAATACATGCACATTGAGTCACATAATCAATTAACTCCCTTTCTGAAGATATTATCAATGACTGCTATAATCAATGAATACCATTCAAAAGATAATTTCCTAATATATATTTTGTTTACCACTATCGTTTGAACTTGATGCTTTTTATTCATTGTATATTTTATTTACCACGATCATTGGAACTTGATGCTTTTTGTTCATTGTATATTTTATTTACCACTTTTATTTGAACTTGATGCTTTTGGTTCATTTTCAGCATCTCTCTCAGTATTTCCATTGCCAGTCTTTTCTTTCTTCTTTCCTCCAAAGAAATCAGTTATAGTTTTCTTTGTCTTTTCTGGTGAAACTTCTTCCTTCTTTACTTTTTTTGATTCTTTTTGTTGATCATCCTCCTAAAATAAAAGAATGAAAAAAATAAACAGTTATTTTTGCAATCCCTTTTCAAACATAAATCTAAATATAGTGTTCATGCTGACAAGCCAATAGATGTTTACTAATATAAATCTAAAATGGTGCACTATCATTCACAAGCCCCTAAATATAAAACTATATTTTTGATAACATATTGAAATACATCCAAATCATGGTACGTCACATCCTGGTGTTTACAAAAATAGGTTGAAACAAGAATGTGTCCATAGTACACGGATGCCCCACTCGCACTATCATTATATATGTTAAGTGAACCGTTAAATTGGGGTCAATATTCTACTTTGGCATTAAAATTGAAAAGATCATTTGATAGGGAACATGTATACCAAGTTTCAAGTTGATTGGACTTCAACTTCATCAAAAACTACCTTGACCAAAAACTTTAACCTGAAATTTGTACTATCATTTTCTATGTTCAGTGAACCATGAAATTGGGGTCAAAACTCTAATTTGGCATTAAAATTAGAAAGATCATATCATAGGGCACATGTGTACTAAGTTTCAAGTTGATTTGACTCCAACTTCATCAAAAACTACCTTGACCAAAAACTTTAACCTGAAGCGGGACAGACGGACGAACGAACGAACAGACGGACGAACAGACCAGAAAACATAATGCCCCTCTACTATCGTAGGTGGGGCATAATAAAAAAATATTGCCTTGAATTTGACAGTTGTAGGTAATTATTCCTACATTAATTTTTATTGCAGTAAAAAAAATCTGGGCCATAAACATATGTCTTGGTTGTTTCAAGGCACCATATGTTTTAAATATGGGTTTTTTAGATTATTTTGGAAGCTTGAGGTTACATGGTTTCTCTAGCTTGTACAAAGGTGAAAAAAAGAGAAGAAAATATTATTGGTTAACTTCCAGTGATGGATATTTTCTTATATGCTGTGTTTTTTTTCATTTTGTGATGTTACACTATAGTTTCAGGTAAGTGCAAAGGTTGATGCCTATTACCTATAATACTAAAATAACGAGGTCCAATTTGTCAGCCGTCATGGGGTAAAAACTACAAATCAAAGAATTCAACTTTATATATAGCTAATATAGGACAATGGTGTAGATTAAATATTACACCACTCCAGACCCTTTTGTTTTCCACATAATTAATATTGCCAATAATTAACAAGTTCCGGGTCGAATCCGATATCGATACCAATAGTATATTCACCTGTTACCTATTACCTTATCTGTACGTTCTTCATTTGAC
The DNA here is from genome assembly GCA_019925275.1 of Mytilus edulis. Taxonomy (NCBI): domain Eukaryota; kingdom Metazoa; phylum Mollusca; class Bivalvia; order Mytilida; family Mytilidae; genus Mytilus; species Mytilus edulis. Next base: position 7,965,774 of record CM034361.1, read on the forward strand.
AGGCGCATCACCGAACGGTGTATTAAGGATTTTGCTATATATGCGGGTCATAATCACAGGGTTGACACTACTAATTTCAATCATTGTCAAATTGTTCCCTATTGTAGTATTTTAATCAGTAAGACTTTCTAAGATAACAATACGAATACTAAAAAACTGGACTTAAAATAAGGTGTATAGGTACAGTTTTCAATTTGTCAACGGGCATGACGTAAAACAGTGAATCAAAGAATTCAACTTTATTTATAACTATAATATACATGATATAGGAAAATGCTGTTGGTTAAAATATACTCCATTCCTGGACCTTTTGTTTTCCAAATAATTAATATTACCATTAATTGATAAGTTCCAGGTCGACGGATTCAAACAGAAAGATTTGAAAGCAGAGAAAACGGTGTATCTTATAATCGGCATGACTTTATCAGATGACAATACCAAGACTAAAATAAGGCTTACGCATAGTTATATATTTTAATTCAGTCACGGACCCATGATATCACGGGTGTGTTCTAGTAATGTTTAAACCTGCTGCAAACGTTTAAACCTGCTGCATTTCTGCTTATATCTGATTAAATGTTATGCAAAATTTTGTATTTAGTACTCAGTACTACTTGACAGGATAAAACTTTACTCATGCCAAGTATTTCTTTATTTCAAAGATAAATTTTGCACAATTGATAACTTAAACAAACCAACAATTTAGCAGAAATTAGACTTTTGGGGAAAGAGAAATATATTTAGACCATTTTCAGCCAAATTCACTTGTCTATGAGTTTGGATTAAAAAATCATGATTAATGTGCTACATAGTATACAAATTTAAGATTTCCAGAAAACCAGGGGTTATTTTTGGAGTAGTTCTTTTCCGAAGGTAATTCTCAAATTTATTTTAAACATGGGTCATATGTGGGTTGAAAATTGGCATGTAGAAAGGTGATACATGTACAATTCGGGATATACCTGGTTTCTATGAAGTTAAACTTAAGGCAAAATAGTTAGATAGCTGTGAAAATTGCAAAATTTGGTTGAACAGATAGGGATTTTTAATTGGTGGTCTGACACCTCTAGTAGTCTCTAGCCTACAGACTGAGTACAGAGGCCCACTAATTACCAATTATATTTTAAACTCCGGTCTGGCATCTAGATATGTGTATGGTAGGGTGAAAATCTCTAGTTTTCATTATATGTCCGAAGTGGTATCTGCCCGAAACGGCCATTGCCGAACCGGTCCCATGGCCGAAACGTCTTGATACCGATTTTTGCCAATTTTGGCGGGCACCTTAAATTAAAAGGAAAGCAGTTTTACAAGCAATCATAAAAGTAAATAAATAAAAAATCAAGATTGTATTATTTTGTATACAGAATCGCTTTTTCTCTTGGGATGTCTGTAATTTTGTATATGTTGTTGGTTCTTTCTATAACAATTAGCTCCAAATTTACACAGCGGCTTTTCTTCTTTTGATGCCATTTTTGTAGGTAAGCGGAAGAAGGGATCCCGTAGACCGCCCTACGTCACGATTCATGAATTATGCATATTCTATTTATAGGCTATTTATAAACGATTCTGAAAATACTTATTCTAAAAATAGAATATTCTCAACATGTACAACTATTAAAAAAAAAACCGATTCAAAATCATTAACTTTCATGTAACACGGTGAATTTGCTTTATTTATTATTTTTATCACATGAAAAAAAGGAAAATGTACCGCATTACACATGTTACAGTAGCATATATCATAGTACAAATATATATATACAGATTCCTTTTTAAAATACACATGATACATTTTATATAGATATGATAAACAGTAGGACTTAGTGCCTTAATTATGTTGTAAAGACCTGCAAATGTCACATGCACGTGGTCCCATGGCTTTGGATATACTATGGAGTTAATAATATTTTTATTATCCGTTTAAAAGAGTATTTTTATGTAGGCAAATTGAAAAAAGATGTAGCTTACACATGTTAAACATGTTACACGTACTAAGGCTTTACAGGAGTGTGAGAGGGTGTTTAAACTGGTCTGCGTTCTGTAATCTGACCCCCTGTTGTCTGACCATTCTACTATAGCTGGACGCTCTATAGGAACCATTGTTACTTGTTTACAATAAAGCTACTGTTAGGGCGTTCTACAGGATCCCCTGGTCGTTCTACATGATCCCCTGTTGTCTGAACCTTATATATCTACTATATACAAAACGTTCTATAGGATCCCTTATATTGTTTGTTTATCATGTATACACTAAAGGACGTTTTACAGGACCCCCCTGGGCAGTCTACAGGATCCCTTGTTGTCTGAATATTATATATATATATACTATAGTATAGAACTTTCTATAGGAACAAGCTTTTGGTCAGGATTCTTCTGAAAAAGCTCAAACCAAATTTATGAAATATAATCTTGGTGTAAACAGAAAGTCAAGTAATATAGCTGTAATGTCAGAGATTGGTAGATTTCCTATGTATTTTACTATAATTTTATCAATGTTAAAATATTGTCATAGACTGGAACGTTTGAAAGAAGGATTATTATTTGATGCATTTAAATGTTGTAAACATACAGTTACATAGTTCTAATGTAAATACATGGCATTCTAGTATAGATTATATTCAGAGAGAGATTGAATTACCAAATTTTGACCAATCAATTGGTTCTTTATGTCAGTATGTTAAAAATAAACTATGTAAAAGTAATTTCACATTTTGGAATAAACTGAAGTATCAAACAATTAACTCCGAAAAAGGGAAAAAATTGTTTTAAAAAAGAAAAATATTTAGAATTACAGGACTTCAAATAAAAGACAGTCAATTTGTAAATTAAGAATAAGCGCTAACTCTTTAAAAATTGAGACAAACAGAAATTCAAAAAAACATGTAGAAAGATCTGAGCGTCTTTGTTCTAATTGCTCACTCGGTAAAGTTGAAGATGAGCTTCATTTTTTATTAGAATGCCCTCTTTATGATATTCAAAGGGACGATTTTTTCCAAGACATTTCTAACAATTGTTATAATTTTATAAATTTAAATAAATCTTCTAAATTTTATGGCTCTTGACCCAAGAAAATGTTACTCTTATGGAAAAACTGGGCTGTTATATTGGTGACTTTTTTGAATTAAGGAGATCAGATATGAACACTGACACTAAGTCAAGTAAACAATTTGAGAATAAATACATATATAATGTAATTTTATAATTCTTTTATTCGCAATATATATGTGGTTTTTGGCTTGATTCTGACCAATGCTTATATTCCAAATATATATGTATATGCCTCTATTATTGTTGTTGTTACCAATTATGTAAATCCATTGTATCTGATTCTATGCCCTTTATGGGCCCTGTAAATTTTGGAAAAAATATATATAGGTTCCCATATTGTTTGTTTATCATGAATATACTAAAGGGCGTGTTCTCCAGATCCCCTGTTGTCTGAACATAATATATTAACTATAGAACGTTCTATAGGATACCCTATTGTTTGTTTCTGATGTATCTACTAGACTAAGAGAACGTTCTATAGAATCCCCTGTTGTTTGTTTATCATGTTTATACTAGAGGACTCTCTACTGGATCCCTTGGTTGGTCTGTGGGATCCCCTGTTTTCTCAAAATTATATATAAACTATAGAACGTTCTATAGGATACCCTATTGTTTGTTTTTGATGTATCTACTAGGCTAAGAGAACGTTCTACAGGATCCCCTGTTGTTTGTTTTTCAAGTGTATACTATAGGGCGTTCTACAGGATCCCATAGGCGGTCTACAGGATCCCCTGTTTTCTCAACACTATATATCTATTATAAGACGTTCTACAGGATCCCTTGTTGTTTGTTTTTCAAATGTATACTATAGGGCGTTCTACATGACCCCCTAGGCGGTCTAAAGGATCCCCTGGGCGGTCTACAGGATCCCCTGTTTTCTCAACATTATATATCTACTATAAGACGTTCAATAGGTTCCCCTGTTGTTTGTTTATCAAGTGTATACTATAAGACTTTCTCCGGGATCACTTGGTCGGTCTTTGGGATCCCCTGCTTTCTCAACATTATTGTTTACTATAAGACGTTCTACAGGTTCCCATGTTGTTTGTTTTTCAAGTATATACTATAGGCGTTCTACAGAATACCTGAGCGATCTACAGGATACCCTTTTTATAAAAATTATGCATTTAAGATAATACTTTCAATAGGTTCCCTTGTTGTTTGTTTGTCATGTATATACTATAAGACTTTCTATAGGATCCCTTGGTTGGTCTACAGGATCTCTTTTCTTAACATTATTTATCTACTATAAGACGTTCTATAGGGTCCCCTGTTGTTTGTTGTCCATGTTTATAGTATAGGGCGTTCAATAGTATCCCATAAGCGGTCAGCAGGATCCCCTGTTTTCTCAACATTATATATCTACTATAGGACGTTCTATAGGATCCCCTGTTGTTTGTTTTTCAAGTGTATACTATAGGGCGTTCTACAGGATCCCCTAGGCGGTCTACAGGATCCCCTGTTTTCTCAACATTATATATCTACTATAGGACGTTCTATAGGGACCCTGTTGTTTGTTTTTCATGTTTATGCTATAGGGCGTTCTACAGTATCCCCTGGGCGGTCTGCAGGATCCCCTGTTTTCTCAACATTATATTCCTACTATAAGACGTTCTATATGATCCCCTGTTGTTTGTTGTTCATGTTTATACTATAGGACGTTCTACAGTATCCCCTGGGCGGTCTGCAGGATCCCCTGTTTTATCAACATTATTTATCTACTATAAGACGTTCTATAGGATCCCCTGTTGTTTGTTGTTCATGTTAATACTATAGGGCGTTCTACAGTATCCCCTGGGCGGTCTGCAGGATCCCCTGTTTTATCAACATTATTTATCTACTATAAGACGTTCTATAGGATCCCCTGTTGTTTGTTGTTCATGTTAATACTATAGGGCGTTCTACAGTATCCCCTGGGCGGTCTGGTCCGAGTACACAGTTATCGTCCTTTGATTTTCGTTGTCCACAAATATAGTCCTTAATGTGGACAGTGTGTTACTTGCCAATTTTTGTTATACCCCTTCCAAATTTAATTCTCCATGTTTTATGCCTCATATAGCAAGTTGGGGGTGAAATGACACTGTAAAAAAATTTGGGTCATAAATATTTAGGTAAAGTAGTGATTAGGTCCAGCTGAAAAAGGTCAAAAATTAGCACTTCGGAAGCTGTCAAAAGATTTCAAGACCCCCTTAACACAAAATTGTCCATATTTTGAGTTAGAGCTGATGAAGTTTTCTATAAATTTGATATAATTTGTCCCAAAAGTAGTACAACATACTGTAAAAATGTTATTGAGAAAGCGCAGGTGGGATTTTTTTTATTTACATTTATTGTCTAAAAGAAATGCACTACGAAATAACTGTGTACTCGGACCGTCTGCAGGATCCCCTGTTTTCTCAAAATTATTTATCTACTGTAAGACGTTCTATAGGATCCCCTGTTGTTTGTTTTTCAAGTGTATACTATAGGGCGTTCTACTGGATCCCCTAGGCGGTCTACAGGATCTCCTGTTTTCTTAACATTATGTATCTACTATATGACGTTATATAGGGCCCCCTGGTGTTTGTTGTTCATGTTTATACTATATGGCGTTCTACAGTATCCCCTGGGCTGTCTGCAGGATCCCCTGTTTTCTCAACATTATTTATCTACTATAAGACGTTCTATAGGATCCCCTGTTGTTTATTTTTCAAGTATATACTATAGGGCGTTCTATAGGATCACTTTGTTGGTCTGCAGAATCCCGTTTTCTCAACATTATATATCTACTATATGACGTTCTATAGGGCCCCCTGTTGTTTGTCGTTCATGTTTATAATATAGGGCGTTCTACAGTATCCCCTGAGCGGTCTGCGGGATCCCAGTTTTCTCAACATTATTTATTTACTATAAGACGTTCTACAGGATCCCCTGTTGTTTGTTTTTCAAGTGTATACTATAGGGCGTTCTACAGGATCCCCTGTTTTCTCAACATGATATATATCTACTATAGGACGTTATATAGGGTCCCCTGTTGTTTGTTGTTCATGTTTATATTATAGGGCGTTCTACAGTATCCCCTGGGCAGTCTGCAGGATCCCCTGTTTTCTCAACATTATTTATCTACTATAAGACGTTCTTTAGGATCCCCTGTTGTTTATTTTTCAAGTGTATACTATAGGACGTTCTACAGGATCCCCTGTTTTCTCAAAATTATATATCTTCTTTAAGACGTTCTATAGGATCACCTGTTGTTTGTTGTTCATTCACTGGGCGGTCTACACGATCCCCTGTTGTCTGAACATTATATATATACTATAAGGACGTTCTATAAGACACCCAATTGATTGTTTTTTATGTTTATACTATAGGTCGTTCTACAGGATCCCAAGGGCGGTCTACAGGATCCTTTTTTGTTAAAAATTATGCATCTGAGAAAGGAAATTCTATAGGTCCCCCTGTAGTTTGTTTTTCATGTATATACTATAAGGCTTTTATGATCCCTTGGGCGGTCTGCAGGATCTCCTGTTTTCTCAACGTTATATATCTAAAATAGGACGTTCTATAGGGTCCCCTGTTGGTATTGTTATTGTTTATTTTAAAGGGCGTTCTACAGAATCCTCTTTTGTCTAAACATTATATATCTACTATAGAACGTTTTATAGGATCCCATATATTGTTTGTTTATTATGTATATACTAAAGGACGTTCTACAGGATCCACTGTTGTCTGAACATTATATATCTACTATAGAAAATTCTTTATGATCCCCTATTGTTTGTTTATCGTGTATATACTAAGGAGCGTTCTACAGGATCCCTGGGCGTTCTACAGGATACCCTGTTGTCTGACCATTATATATCTACTTAAGGACGCTGTACAGGTATGACTGTCCCATCGGCTGTCGATATGAACCCCTGTGGTTAAATAGTTGTGTATCTGTATAGGGCGTTCTATATGATCACCAGGGCGGTCTACATGATCCCATTGTTTGGTTATCATGTATTCACTAGATTTATCTACTAGAGAGCGTTCTGTTGGATCCCCTGTTGGGTCTATAGGATCACCTGTTGTGTTATAATAGTGCATCTGCTATAGGGTGTTCTATAGGTTCCCTGGGGCGGTCTATAGGATCCCCTGTTGGTTGTTAATCATGAATCTATAACATGTTGTTCTATAGGATCCCATGGGGGTCTATAGGACCCCGTATTGTTTCATAATCGCGCATCTGTTAAATGGAATTCTTTGGGATCCCGGGTCGGTCCATAGGATCCTCTGCATGTTGTTTGTTCAACATGTTTCTTCTAGAGGGTGTTCCATAAAATCCCAGGGTCGGTCTATAGGAGCTCTTTAGTTTTTTCATCATGTATCTATTAGAGGGCGTTATATATATGCTCCCATGGGCGGTCGATATGATCCCCTGTGGTTTAATAATTGTTTTTCTGTATAGGGCGTTCTATAGATCCCCAGGGCGTTCTATAGGATCCCCGGGGCGTTCTATAGGATCCCATTGTTTGGTTATCATGTATTCACTAGATTTATCTACTAAAGAACGTTCTATGGGATCCCTGTTGGTCTATAGGATCACCTGTTGTGTTATAATCGTGTCTGCTATAGGGCGTTCCATAGGTTCTCCGGGGCGGTGAATATGATCCCTGTTGTTTGTTCAACATGTTTCTTCTAGAGGTGTTCCATAAAACCCCAGGGTCGGTCTATAGGAGCACTGTAGTTTCATCATGTATCTATTAGAGGGCGTTATATTTATGCTCCCATATGCGTTCTTTATGATCCCTTCTGGGTTAATAATTGTGTATCTGCTATAGAGCGTACTAAAGGATCCCCGGGGCGGTCTATAGGATCCCCTGTTGTTTGTTCATGATGTATCTATAACAGGTTGTTCTATACGATCCCCTGGGCTGTCTATAAGATCCCCTGTTGGTTGTTCATCATGTATCTATAACAGGTTGTTCTATACGATCCCCTGGGCGGTCTATAGGAGCCCATTTTGTTTAATAATCGCGCATATTCTATAGTGCGTTCTATAGGATCCCCGGGTCTGTCTATAGGATCCCCTATTGTTTATACCTTGGCGGTCATGATATTCAATATACAAAGTAGGTGTCAACAATTCGTATGATCCTCAGAACTACATGTACCTAGCAGTAGGTAGTTGTGTTTTTGTAGTATACATTTTATTTCAAAATTGCTGATGGTAACCTAGCAATGGCAAGGTCGTCTGGAAACTTGACAACAGTATGACATCCGCCTTTGCTCGCAATGCCAATTCTATTTGTTTTTGTATTCTTATATATTTGTACAGACAGGAGAAAAGAAATTGACCCGTCTTTTAATATACCTTTCCGATATATTGATGATGTACTGTCTATTAATGATAATAGATTCAATGAGTATATATGGCAAGCCGTTTTACTATTTATTCTAACTTCAAGATAGCTCATATAATATATCAGATATTTCAAATGATATTTAAAATCTCTCTCTCATATATAATATATGAGATATCTAATATACTATACAAGATATCTCATATAATATATAAGATATTTTATATAATTTACTCTTTATAAGATATCTTATCAACTTTAAAAGATAGCTTATATATATATACTTTATAAGATATCTTATTAATTCAATAAGATATATTATACACTAAAGAAGATATATTATAAACGAAATGAAAAAAAAAGAAACGAACAATAACAATATGCCCCCTTTGAAAGGGACAACAAAGAACGTCCTATAGCAGATGCACGATTATTAAACAAAAGGGGATCCTAAGACCGACCCGGGGATCCTATAAACCGCCCAGGGTATCGTATAGAACACCCTGTTATAGATACATGAACAACGAACAGGGGATCCTATAGACCTCCCTGGGAATCCTATAGAACGCCCTATAGCAGATACACAAATATTGCACAACAGGTGATCCTATAGACCCAACAGGGGATCCCACAGAACGCTCCCTAGTAGATACGTGATTACCAAACAACGGGATCCTATAGAACACCCTATAGCAGATACACAATTATTAAACCACAGGGAATCCTACAGACCGCACAGGGGATCCTGTAGAATGCCCTCCAATAGATACATTATGAACAAACAACAGGGCTCCTATAGACCGACCTAGAGATTTTATGGACCGACCCGGGGATCTTAAAGAACGCCTTATAGCAGATGCACGATTATTTAACAATACGGGATCATATAGACCACAAGGGAATTCTATAGAACGCCCTATTATAGATACATGATGAACAACCAACAGGGGATCCTATAGACCGCCCCGGGGATCCTATAGAACGCCCTATAGCAGATACACGATTATTCAACAATAGGGGATCCTAAATAGGACACCTTCAAGTGGATACATCTAGCAGATACACAAATATTAAACAATAGGGGATCCTATAGACCGCCCAGGGGATCATATAAAACGTCCTGTTATGGATACATGATGCACAACGAACAGGGGAACTTATAAACGGTCAAGAGAATCTTATAGAACGCATTATACTCCAAACATAATGAAAAAAAATAAACCAGGGGATCCTATATAACACCGTATAGCAGCTACACGATTATTAAACAAGAAGTGATCATATAGACCCAACAGGGGATCATATAGAACGTTCTCTAGTAGATACATGATAAAAAAAAAACAACGGGATCCTATAGACAGTCCCGGGGATCCTATATAATGCCCTCTAAAAGATACACGATGAACAAACAACAGGGGCTCCCTTAGATCGACCTTTGGATTATATCGAACACCATCTAGAAAATACATGGTGAACAAACAAAAGGGGGTCCTTTAGAACGACCCAAGGATTCTATAGAACGCCCTATAGCAGATTCACGATTATAAAACAATAGGGGATCTTATAGGCCGACCGAAGATCATATAGAAAGCCCTATAGCAGATGCACAATTATAAATCAACAGGGGGTCTTATATATACAACGCCATTTAGTACATATATAATGTAAAGACAACACGGGATCCTGAAGACCACCCAGGGGATCCTGTAGAACGCCCTTTAGTATATACTTGATTAACAAACAAGAGGGGATCCTATAGAACGTCCTATAGTAGATATATAATGTAAAGACAACAGGGGATCCTGTAGACCACCCAGGGGATCCTGTAGAACGCCCTATAGTATATAAATGAAAAACAAACAACGGGGGATACTTTAGAACGTCTTATAGTAGATATATATTTTTAAACAAATGGGGATCCTCTAGACCGCCCAGTGAATCCTGTAGAAAGCCCTATAATATAAACATAAAAAAACAATCAACAGGGCATCCTGTAGACCGCCAAGGGGATCCAGTAGAACGCCCTTTAGTATATAAATAATAAACAAACAATATAGGGATCCTATAGAACGTCCTATAGTAGATATATATGTAAAGACAACAGGGGATCCTGTAGACCGCCCATGGTATCCTGTAGAACGCCCTTTAGTATATACATGATAAACAAACAACAGGGATCCTTAAGAATGTTCTATAGTAAATATATAATGTTCAGACAAAAGGGGATCCTGTAGACTGCCTAGGGGATCCTATTGAACGCCCTTTCGTATATAAATGATTAACAAACATGGGATCCTATAGAACGTCTTATAGTATAAACATGAAAAAACAATCAACAGGGGTCTTATAGAACGTATAATACATATATCATGTTGAAAAACAGAGATTCCTGCAGACCACCCAAAGTTTCCCGCAGACCGCCCAAGGGATCATATAAAAACCCTATAGTATAAACATGAAAAACAATCAACAGGGGGTCTTATAGAACGCCATTTAGTACATATATAATGTAAAGACAACAGGGTATCCTTTAGACCACCCAAGGGATCCTTTAGAACGCCCTTTAGTATATACATGATTAACAAACAATAGGGGATCCTATAGAACGTCTTATAGTAGATTTATTATGTTGAGAAAACAGGGGATCCTGTAGACCACCCAGGGGATCCTGTAGAACGCCCTATAGTATATAAATGAAAAACAAACAACGGGGGATACTTTAGAACGTCTTATAGTAGATATATATTTTTAAACAAATGGGGATCCTCTAGACCGCCCAGTGAATCCTGTAGAAAGCCCTATAATATAAACATAAAAAAACAATCAACAGGGCATCCTGTAGACCGCCAAGGGGATCCAGTAGAACGCCCTTTAGTATATAAATAATAAACAAACAATATAGGGATCCTATAGAACGTCTTATAGTAGATATATAATGTAAAGACAACAGGGGATCCTGTAAACCGCCCAGGGGATCATGTAGAACGCCCTATAGTATAAACATGAAAAACAATCAACAGGGGGTCTTATAGAACGACCTTTAGTAGATATATAATGTTCAGACAACAAGGGATCATGAAGACCGCCCAGGGGATCCTGTAGAACGCCCTTTAGTATATACTTGATTAACAAACAATAGGGGATCCTATAGAACGTCTTATAGTAGATATAGATATTATGTTGAGAAAACAGGGGATCCCGTAGACCGACCAGGGGATCGTGTAGAACGCCCTATAGTATATACTTGAAAAACAAACAACGGGGGATACTTTAGAACGTCTTGTAGTAGATACATAATGTTGAGAAAGCAGGGGATCACACAGACCGACCAAGGGATCCTGTAAAAATTCCTCTATTAGATACTTCAAAAACAAACAATAGAGTATCCTATAGAAACGTTCTATAGTTTATATATAATGTTCAGACAACAGGGGATCCTGTAGAACGTCCTTTGCTATATACATGATAAACAAACAATATAGGAGATCCTAAAGAACGTTCTATAACTAGAAATATAAGGTTCAGACAACAGGGGATCATTTAGACCGCCCAGAAGATACCGTAGAACGCCCTAATAGAACATGTAGCTTCATTATAAACAAATAACAGGGGAAACGAAGACCAGCACCCCCAACCCCACCCCCTCACACCCCGTAAAGGTAATGTCTCGTTTCTAAGAACGTGTTAGCTACATGTTTTTTTTCAATTTGCCTACATCAAAGTACTCTATTAAGCAAATAATAAAAATATTATTAACTCCATAGTATATTCAAAGCCATGGGATCACGTGCATGGGACATTTGCAAGTCTTTACAACATAATTAAGGCACCACTACTGTGTGTCATATATATGTGAAATATCATATATATCTTAAAAAGGAATATGTATTTGCTTAATGAGGGCACAATGATATATGCTACTGTAATGCGGAACATTTCCCTATTTAAGACACCATTTCACGTTGAACGTGAAATAATTTGTCATGAACGTTGCACGAAAAATAAAGACTTTAAGGTGAACCTTTTGTGACTGAGTCACTGTCCTCTTGTATATATGAACTCTCTGTTTTACTTAATATTCCCTATTTAGTGTGTACACATTTATGATATAAATAATTTACAGATTTTTAAAAAGTATATAAAGATATATAAAGATATTCTGAACTTTAAAAATGCAAATAAAGGAACAACATCATTGGTCTTACCGCCTTATCATTTCATCACGGAAACAAAATTATATCAATTTTGTTCTTGTCCATGTTGACGTCACGATCCCTGTCTAGTGTTTTTTTTTGTTGAAAAATACTAAGCACACAAAATAAGCATTTGAATCACGATCGAAGCACGTATAAAATTTACATAAGCAGAACATGTTGAACACCTCGCTGTTTTGCACGACTGAACGTAAAATAAAAAAGTAAAAACACGTTGAACGTGAAATAAAAAAAACCCAATCACGTACCACGAAAATAACCCTCTACCACTCTCCATGAAAGTTAATGATTTTGCATCGTTTTTTTAAGATAGTTTTACATGTTAAGAAAATTCTATTTTTAGCATTAGTATTTTCCGAATCGTTTAAAAATTGCCTATAAATAGAATATGCATAATTCATGAATCGTGACGTAGGGCGGTCTACGGGATCCCTTCTTCCGCTTACCATTTTTGTATCTTCATGCAAAAGAGTTCGTCGCCGGGAGTCTTTATTAGAAATCATTATTAATTGAATTAGGAAATTATAGACTAGATACACCAAAATTTGAGTTCGAAATTTAGTTTTATTTTATATTATTCGATACCTGATTGCCAATAAACAGATAAACACAATTCAATTGAAAATTTAATGAATCAAGTAATTCTCCCGAAAAAATTACCTGACGTCATCATTTCTTGTGTATTTACACAAATACCTTGGAGAGCAACCCTGGAGCTGGACTCCAGTGAAATTGTTTTATTTTCTTCCTTTTCATTGCAGTTTTAGTTGTTAAAGAATAGCAATGGTACACTGTCCCATTTGTTTAACTTCATTTTAATACAATATTATGTAAATAATAATTTTAAAATATCAGTTCACAGGGGCTTATTACAATTGCCGGGTTTACTATCCATACGAACCCGTTCTTGCTCTTATTTTGACTTTGACTGGAATTAGAATATTTCAAATTCCAGTCAAAATAAGAGGAAGAACCGATGTTTAAAAATATTATTTACATTGAATTAAAATGAAGATAATTGCTAGAAGTGTAAATATCTGACATCAGAGACAGTCCAGTATTTGAAACAAAACAAAAATGTTTATTTCTCATTTGAAATGCTGTCATCTGTGGTGGTGATTCCTTGATAATGACCATTTAGGCACTTGTCTCAATAAATATTTTCCTGTATAGATCTGTATACTTTAATATAACACAAGGTACTTATCTTGCATTTCTGAAAAATGTCGGCCATTCATGAAATTCCATTTTATGCTGATTTATCAGTTGTCAACCCCACGGGTAGCATGACTAGAAAACTTGTTATGTCGTAAATCTAAATTGATTTTTCTACACAATGGTGTATAATTAACACTTCTGATCATTGTTGTTGGAATCATCTGTACCAGGCGTACCCAAGTATGTCAATCGTAATTATTTCGTGGTACCTTGAATGACCGAATAACACTGTCATTATCCGAATAACACATATAATGACCGAATAACACTTGAAATTTTAATATTAGCATATATTTGTGACTTTTAAACATTGATTATTAAATAATTATATATTATCGATGTATTTTATAACTTACAAATGATTTTCTGAAAGCAGATAAGTTCATAAAAAACTTTTAAAATTTAGTGTGTACATCGAACATGGCGGCCAGGGAAATCACAATGGCCGCCATGTATGATGTACACACTAAATCTAAAATTATCTTTTTGAACTGTTTTGCCTTCTGCAAATCATTTTTAAGTTATAAAATACATCGATAATATATTATTATTTAATGATCAATGTTTAAAAGTCACAAATATGTGCTAATATTAAAATTTCAAGTGTTATTCATTCATTACATGTGCTATTCGGATAATAACAGTGTTATTCGGTCATTCGTGTTACCCATTATTTCGTTCACTGATGCAAGATTGCCAATAGGCATATGACTGAATTTCACGACTGGCTATCATTTTTCAAAAAATGTGAGTCAAGTACTTTTTGTTATATCAAGGTATATAGGAATTCTTTTTGGAGACAAGTGCCTGTGCATTAGGGGTATGTCCACTGTTGAACCTGAAATAAGATATCCATTCCTGAATGAAGAAAAAATAAAAAAAATATCTTGAACACTGTCAGTTATAATACACGAATGCATCAAAGGAACAAACATCAATTCTATAAGATATCCTCCATAAAACAGGCAATATCCTCTATCTGGTAAATGACGTCACAAAAAAGCACATAATTGACGAACTTCTTGGTGAAAGACTTAACTTGAAAGTGGTCTATTGTAATGTAATTTGAACTTAGATAAATGAAATGATATACATCTATATATATATATGTGTTTAGTAGAGTTTGTGCCAGTGAGACTGCAAACCAAAATCACAAAATAAATTTTGGGGGCAATAAAATGTCTTCAATGTTATTTTAAAGCTGTATAAAATATTTTATAACAATATGACTAATTGATTTATATATTTCAGCCAGAAAATATCAGTATAAAAGTGATTGGTCGCTGTCGACCACTTACAGGAGAAGAATCTAGCAAAGGTGTAAAATCAGTAGTCAAAGTTTCTGGTGATAAGATTTTATTAGAACTTGGTGGAAAGGTATGTTTACTTAGTGGTATCTGTGGCATTGGATGGTCCGAGTACACAGTTATCGTCCCTTGATTTTCTTGTCCACGAATATAGTCCCTAGTGTGGACAGTGTGTTACTTGTCAATTTTTTTATACCCCTTCCAAATTTATTTCTTTATGTTTTATGCCTCAAGTAGCAAGAAGGGGGATAAAATAACACTGTAAAAGAATTTGATTCATGAATTATAATGTCATGAATGTAAAGTAGTGATTTGGTCCTGTTGAAAAAGGTAAAAAATTAGCATTTCTGAAGCTGTCAAAAGATTTCAAGACCTCCTTTACATAAAATTGTCCATATTTTGAGTTAGAGCTGATAAAGTTTTCTATAATTTTTATATAATTTGTCCCAAAAGTAGTACAGCACACTGTAAAAATATAATTGAGAAAGCGCAGGTGGGATTTTTTTTATTTCCATTTTTTGTTTAAAAGAAATGCAATACGAAATAATTGTGTACTCGGACCAAGTGATATACTCAGTTAGGCAACCAAGAAGGCAATAGAATACAGTCAAATTTTGGCAATTTTAATGACAGAATCGCTTTTGAATTCCACATTAAATTTTGATAAGAATTGAGTATTTAAGTTGTGAAGGAAAAAAAACATTTTAAGAAAGAATATGATAAATCTGCTACATGTACATGTAGATAACATGTATAATTTTTGTTTATCAATGAATTTGTAAATACCAGCGGGTGTAAATGTAAAACAAACACAAACTCACTGATTAAGGTCACAGTGAATCTTGAATAGTGTAAATTGTTCATTATTATTTTTCAGGAGCAGTCATTTGGATTTGATGGAGCCTACTCTGGAGAAGTTAGAAATGTAAGTAGTCAGATTGATCATGTTGATGGATGATTGTCTAATGTTGTAAGTAGTGGATGATTTCTGCTAATTATACTGGTAATCATTTATTATTCATCTTTTATTTTATGAGTTGATGATGATGATAGTTTTATAGCAGACAATACACAAATCCTTGGTAACCTTCATCAATGATGCTCAAGAACAAATGTGAATATTGCCTTAAAAGAAATGCTACATCATTATTGGTCAACTTTGTCTTCTAAAGAAAATAAAACTCAAGTTTTAGTGATGCATGTATAATTAAGAGTTGAAACAAATGTTTGAATTTAAAATGTTTCATTAACATATTACTTATAACAATTTGAAACATCAATGCTTACAAAATGTACATACTGTGGATGCATTATTATTCATTGGAAACCAATATTTTCAGGAATTTAAGCAGTCTTTACCCAAACCACAAAAATGCAACGTTTCCTCAATCCACAAAAATTGGTACCTACGAAAATACAAGAATCCCCAGCAGAGTCAATCAACTATTAAGGAGTTTAATAGAACTGCCATAATTCTGATTTTTTTTTATTTTTGTGTAATAAGCTTGTTCTCCTGTTTTTTTACATTTCAATTTGCTTTACTCTATTTATAAATGTTCTTTCAAAATTGACATTTGAAAGAAATACCATCATAATTAATACTCAGAAGAGAGCAATATTAGATTTGTCGATAGATACAAGAAGATTGGTTTTGATTTTGTTTCTTCTTCATGTTAACAGGAACAGATTTTTAAAGAAAAATGTGAGACAATGTTACAAAGAACGACAGAAGGATATAATTCTACCATTATGACTTTTGGGGCAGTAAGTATTATGCTGCCATTAAATATAGCCATTTTGTTTCCATTAAGTTATAGCAACTTTGTCCCCATTAAATTATAGCCATTTTGTTTCCATTTAATTAAAGCTGAAAATTAAAACTGAATTCTTTATTTTACATGGAATTCAAATTGTTATTGTTTATATGTATTGATATTTTGTTTTACTTTCTGCACATCAAAATTTCAGCAGTGTTAATGGAACTGAACCACATTTACATTCAATTTTATGAATCAAATACACAAACATTTATTATATTTATTTACAGACAGGAGCAGGTAAAAGTCACCTTATGTCAGGTACAGACGACAATCCAGGGATAGCTCCACAGGTAAGTAAACAAAAGTCAGCTGATGTCAGGTACAGACGACAATCCAGGGATAGCTCCACAGGTAAGTAAACAAAAGTCACCTTATGTCAGGTACAGATGACAATCCAGGGATAGCTCCACAGGTAAGTAAACAAAAGTCACCTGATGTCAGGTACAGACGACAATCCAGGGATAGCTCCACAGGTAAGTAAACAAAAGTCACCTTATGTCAGGTACAGACGACAATCCAGGGATACCTCCACAGGTAAGTAAACAAAAGTCAGCTGATGTCAGGTACAGACGACAATCCAGGGATACCTCCACAGGTAAGTAAACAAAAGTCAGCTGATGTCAGGTACAGACGACAATCCAGGGATAGCTCCACAGGTAAGTGAACAAAAGTCACATGATGTCAGGTACAGACGACAATCCAGGGATAGCTCCACAGGTAAGTAAACAAAAGTCACCTGATGTCAGGTACAGACGACAATCCAGGGATACCTCCACAGGTAAGTAAACAAAAGTCACATGATGTCAGGTACAGACGACAATCCAGGGATACCTCCACAGGTAAGTGAACAAAAGTCACATGATATTAGTTTATAGAAGATATTCTAGGAATAGCCCCTCTAATGATCTAGGTAGTTTGTTGACCTGTGTATGAAACTTAACATGTCACCAATGGGGTACATGTTTGAGTATTGCACAGCTGTTTTCAAATATTGTTTTAGCATACTGGAAAAGGCTAAATCAAGAAATATAATATGTGAACTGAAATAGGTATCTGTATGGTTTTGTCGTAGCTACCAATTCTGGCTTTAATACAACGGGGGTATCATTTCTTTAGTGAATAATTTTAGAGTCTCTCACATGTAAAAAAAAGATAGGAATATAATTTGTTGCCTGTATCAAATAGTAAAAAAATTGCAAAAATAGTTCTAAGGTAGTATTCTTTATTTTCAGATGATCAAAAGATTGTACCAACATATTGCTGAGAAAAGTAACAGAGAGTTCTTTATAACTGTGTCATATTTACAGGTAATATTTTTCGTAAGCATTAATTGCATACATAGGCGGCCTGTTTAACTTCTATTAGTCTTGCAATTGGCAAGGTTAATTATTTAATACATACAAAACTATCAATTATCTGAAAGTGAAAAGCACTTGTACAAGAAAAAAGGAAGTATCTTCATAACCCTTAAAAAAAGAGATTTGATAAAATCCAATACAGTGGAATGATTAAGAAATATTAGAAGAAACCAACTTTGTAAGTCAGGAACAATAAGAGATGAAAACAAACTAAAGTTTTATGAATGAAAATAAAATTACATATATATTCCAATTGTTGTATCTCTCCATAAACCAGGGATCTCCATGGCCTGTTTAACAATCCAGTTACAAAGAAAACAGTCTAACAAGTCGAACACGTGTTTATTTTGACATACGCAATCAGCATCCCCCTTTTTTAAGAAGTACAAAATAAGACCATAACAGTAAATATTATTTCATCACAAATAACTCGAGTACTGCTGTAACGATAATTTAGAATGACTTTAAAAGTTTAAAAGTAAAAACTTATAAATATTTCCTGTAAAGAAATATCGTATCGTAATTCCGAACTCATTTCGTATATTACAATCAAATTGATACATCCGCGTTTCCGGTTTCTATTCAGACTCGAAAGATGCATGTTGCACAGCATCAATTTGTCAGATAAAGTCATTAAAAACCTTTTCATTTGCTTTACAAATCTCTTTAACCTTTTACATAACCCGTACGAATCGTTTTGTTGTTGCTGCAAATCAGCCATACCGGTAATGGGTTCTGAATTTGACAGTGTCCATGAAAAATAAGCTCCACATCTGACATATGATTTTTAACCCCCATAACAATTACCAAAAATACAAGAAATCTACATGGGGACCTTCATGACAGCTTTTGGTCATTCTCGACTAAGGGGGGACCATGAAGATTTGGCATTTGAATGGTTAAAAACGGCAATAAATGAACATATTGATACTTCTAATTCTATAATGAAAATTCAAATAAATATTATTTAAATAAGCAATGAATTAGCATGTTCACCATTCCTTGTATGGAGGGATAAAATACTTCCGATCGCGCTACACTGTACAGCGTAGACACGGTTTGTAATTGTGAAAGTTCCTCCATGGTTCAATTTTCATCCATGGAGATCCCTGATAAACTAAAGTCAATGATAGATGTTTTAAGGCAATGGCAATCTTGTATCTATTAGACAATAACTTTTTTCTACTTGCAATGATATGAAAAATTTTTTTTATTGTAGCAAGATGAATGATGATTATGACTAAACAATAGATGAATAGAATCCCACTAAAGATGAGACATTTAGGTAGGTATTACACCAACACTAGACTGAGCTAGTAAGCAACGAGACATTAGCTCCTAAAGATGTAATATGCATCCCACTGCTAAAAACTGACAACTGAGAAGAAATGCTGTTTTGTATGTCTTTTGAGGAGTAAATATCAGTTTCAGTATTATATAATTAATGCGAAGCTAGATGTCTGAGAACACATATATTAAACTGGAATATATACAATAAATGTTGTACTTAAACGAAACATTTGATTAATTTTTTTTACTTTTAAAAGAAATATAAAAAAATAAATTATTGTAGGCAAATTTTGAAATATAAATAAAAAACAACAATTTACAAAATCAATATACAAATCATTTAATGGTAAATGAAACAAAAATAGTTCAACCGGGAAGCTTATGATTATAAAATGTTAAAAAATCAAGAATTATTTATTAGAATAATTACAAATTATGTTCTGTAACAGAAAAGATGTCATTTTATTATAAGATGTTATTTGTCTAGAGACCATAGCTAAAAATGAAACGAAGAAATTCATGAAATGGTTTATTGCATAGCAGGGAGAGTGTAAAACAAGCAGAAGAGTAAAATTCAGAAGACTGGTTCTGATCTCAAGGAGCCAGAGCACATAATTATGAAAAGGCAATATATACATGAAATGTAGGTTCTTCTAAACGCAGAGCAATGTTAATTTTTTATGACAAAAGAAAAGTTCCCCTCAAAAATACTGATGGTTCTCGATTCTCAAAAGAAAACAAGCTAAGGTTTATAAGAACTATATAGAGATATCATTGAAGCTGTAGTAATGAACCAAAATGGCAAGCAGGGCAAGGTTATAATGAAAATGTCAAAGGAGAGTTATTATAGTTGAGTTTCTATTCTCGATTCTGGCAGCGGCAAGGTTGATTTGAACATAGATTGGAGGTTATGAGCTGAGGATTGATCCAAGCTAGATGAGAATGTAATGTATGAACAAGGCAGAAGAGTTCATGAAGCTGGAGGTTCTGATCTCAAAGGCAGCAGGGCAAGGTTAGTATGAACAAGGCAGAAGAGTTCATGAAGCTGAGGTTCTGATCTCAAAGGCAGCAGGAGCAAGGTTAAGTATGAACAAGGCAGAGAGTTCATGAAGCTGGAGGTTCTGATCTCAAAGGCAGCACAGCAAGGTTAGTATGAACAAGGAGGAGAGTTCATGAAGCTGGAGGTTCTGATCTCAAAGGCAGCAGGGCAAGGTTAGTATGAACAAGGAAGGAGAGTTCATGAAGCTGGAGGTTCTGATCTCAAAGGCAGCAGGGCAAGGTTAGTATGAACAAGGCAGAGAGGTTCATGAAGCTCAGGTTCTGATCTCAAAGGCAGCAGAGCAAGGTTAGTATGAACAAGGCAGAAGAGTTCATGAAGCTGGAGGTTCTGATCTCAAAGGCAACAGGGCAATGTTAGTATGAACAAGGCAGAAGAGTTCATGAAGCTGGAGGTTCTGATCTCAAAGGCAGCAGGGCAAGGTTAGTATGAACAAGGCAGGAGAGTTCATGAAGCTGGAGGTTCTGATCTGAAAGGCAGCAGGGCAAGGTTAGTATGAACAAGGCAGGAGAGTTCATGAAGCTTCAGGTTCTGATCTCAAAGGCAGCAGAGCAAGGTTAGTATGAACAAGGCAGAAGAGTTCATGAAGCTGGAGGTTCTGATCTCAAAGGCAACAGGGCAATGTTAGTATGAACAAGGCAGAAGAGTTCATGAAGCTGGAGGTTCTGATCTCAAAGGCAGCAGGGCAAGGTTAGTATGAACAAGGCAGAAGAGTTCATGAAGCTGGAGGTTCTGATCTCAAAGGCAGCAGGGCAAGGTTAGTATGAACAAGGCAGGAGAGTTCATGAAGCTGGAGGTTCTGATCTCAAAGGCAGCAGGGCAAGGTTAGTATGAACAAGGCAGGAGAGTTCATGAAGCTGGAGGTTCTGATCTCAAAGGCAGCAGAGCAAGATTAGTATAAACAAGGTAGGATAGTTCATGAAGCTTGAGGTTCTGATCTCAAAGGCAGCAGGGCAAGGTTAGTATGAACAAGGCAGAAGAGTTCATGAAGCTGGAGGTTCTGATCTGAAAGGCAGCAGGGCAAGGTTAGTATGAACAAGGCAGAAGAGTTCATGAAGCTGGAGGTTCTGATCTCAAAGGCAGCAGGGCAAGGTTAGTATAAACAAGGCAGAAGAGTTCATGAAGCTGGAGGTTCTGATCTCAAAGGCAGCAGAGCAAGGTTAGTATGAACAAGGCAGGAGAGTTCATGAAGCTGGAGGTTCTGATCTCAAAGGCAGCAGGGCAAGATTAGTATAAACAAGGCAGAAGAGTTCATGAAGCTGGAGGTTCTGATCTGAAAGGCAGCAGGGCAAGGTTAGTATGAACAAGGCAGAAGAGTTCATGAAGCTGGAGGTTCTGATCTGAAAGGCAGCAGGGCAAGGTTAGTATGACCAAGGCAGAAGAGTTCATGAAGCTTGAGGTTCTGATCTCAAAGGCAGCAGAGCAAGGTAAGTATGAACAAGGCAGAAGAGTTCATGAAGCTTGAGGTACTGATCTCAAAGGCAGCAGGGCAAGGTTAGTATAAACAAGGCAGAAGAGTTCATGAAGCTGGAGGTTCTGATCTCAAAGGCAGCAGGGCAAGGTTAGTATAAACAAGGCAGAAGAGTTCATGAAGCTGGAGGTTCTGATCTCAAAGGCAGCAGAGCAAGGTTAGTATGAACAAGGCAGAAGAGTTCATGAAGCTTCAGGTTCTGATCTCAAAGGCAGCAGAGCAAGGTTAGTATGAACAAGGCAGGAGAGTTCATGAAGCTTCAGGTTCTGATCTCAAAGGCAGCAGGGCAAGGTTAGTATGAACAAGGCAGAAGAGTTCATGAAGCTGGAGGTTCTGATCTCAAAGGCAGCAGAGCAATGTTAGTATGAACAAGGCAGAAGAGTTCATGAAGCTGGAGGTTCTGATCTCAAAGGCAGCAGAGCAAGGTTAGTATGAACAAGGCAGAAGAGTTCATGAAGCTTCAGGTTCTGATCTCAAAGGCAGCAGGGCAAGGTTAGTATGAACAAGGCAGAAGAGTTCATGAAGATTGAGGTTCTGATCTCAAAGGCAGCAGGGCAAGGTTAGTATGAACAAGGCAGGAGAGTTCATGAAGCTTGAGGTACTGATCTAAAAGGCAGCAGGGCAAGGTTAGTATGAACAAGGCAGGAGAGTTCATGAAGCTTGAGGTACTGATCTGAAAGGCAGCAGGGCAAGGTTAGTATGAACAAGGCAGGAGAGTTCATGAAGCTTGAGGTTCTTATCTCAAAGGCAGCAGAGCAAGGTTAGTATGAACAAGGCAGAAGAGTTCATGAAGCTTCAGGTTCTGATCTCAAAGGCAGCAGGGCAAGGTTAGTATGAACAAGGCAGAAGAGTTCATGAAGCTGGAGGTTCTGATCTCAAAGGCAGCAGGGCAAGGTTAGTATGAACAAGGCAGGAGAGTTCATGAAGCTTGAGGTACTGATCTGAAAGGCAGCAGGGCAAGGTTAGTATGAAACAAGGTTAGAAGAGTTCATGAAGCTGGAGGTTCTGATCTGAAAGGCAGCAGGGCAAGGTTAGTATGAACAAGGTAGAAGAGTTCATGAAGCTGGAGGTTCTGATCTCAAAGGCAGCAGAGCAAGGTTAGTATGAACAGGAGAGTTCATGAAGCTGGAGGATCTGATATCAAAGGCAGCAGGGCAAGGTTAGTATGAACAAGGCAGAAGAGTTCATGAAGCTGGAGGTTCTGATCTGAAAGGCAGCAGGGCAAGATTAGTATGAACAAGGCAGGATAGTTCTATGAAGCTTCAGGTTATGATCTCAAAGACAACATGACAAGGTAAGTTATGAACAAGGCAGGAGAGTTCATGAAGCTTGAGGTTCTGATCTCAAAGGCAGCAGGGCTAGGTTAGTATGAACAAGGCAGAAGAGTTCATGAAGCTGGAGGTTCTGATCTCAAAGGCAGCAGGGCAAGATTAGTATGAACAAGGCAGAAGAGTTCATGAAGCTTGAGGTTCTGATCTCAAAGGCAGCAGGGCAAGATTAGTATAAACAAGGCAGGATAGTTCATGAAGCTTCAGGTTCTGATCTCAAAGGCAGCAGGGCAATGTTAGTATGAACAAGGCAGAAGAGTTCATGAAGCTGGAGGTTCTGATCTGAAAGGCAGCAGGGCAAGGTTAGTATGAACAAGGCAGAAGAGTTCATGAAGCTGGAGGTTCTGATCTGAAAGGCAGCAGGGCAAGATTAGTATGAACAAGGTAGAAGAGTTCATGAAGCTTGAGGTTCTGATCTCAAAGGCAGCAGGGCAAGGTTAGTATGAACAAGGCAGAAGAGTTCATGAAGCTGGAGGTTCTGATCTGAAAGGCAGCAGGGCAAGGTTAGTATGAACAAGGCAGGAGAGTTCATGAAGCTTCAGGTTCTGATCTCAAAGGCAGCAGGGCAAGGTTAGTATGAACAAGGCAGAAGAGTTCATGAAGCTGGAGGTTCTGATCTGAAAGGCAGCAGGGCAAGGTTAGTATGAACAAGGCAGAAGAGTTCATGAAGCTGGAGGTTCTGATCTGAAAGGCAGCAGGGCAAGATTAGTATGAACAAGGTAGGAGAGTTCATGAAGCTGGAGGTTCTGATCTGAAAGGCAGCAGGGCAAGATTAGTATGAACAAGGTAGAAGAGTTCATGAAGCTGGAGGTTCTGATCTGAAAGGCAGCAGGGCAAGATTAGTATGAACAAGGTAGAAGAGTTCATGAAGCTGGAGGTTCTGATCTCAAAGGCAGCAGGGCAATGTTAGTATTGTAACAAAATGGGGGTTCTTTGAAATGGAACTTGTTTTCCCTAAAATTGTGTGATGATGTTGTTAAAACCTTACCGTTTATTGACTGTTTTTATTTTATATTTCTTGTACAACTTTGTGTAAACATTGTTAACTTTTTATTATTCTTAACGTCCATGTTTTGAATTTATATTCCGAACTCCCCTCGATTGTTCATATCAAATGAAGTACATAAACGTTTACCAATCGTTCCGAACATTATTTTGGTAATTACCAATTCCGGTTTTGGTATTTTAGGTATTTTACCTAAATGGTAAATGGTAAACCATTTCGGTAAATGGTAAACCATTTCGGTAAATGGTTTACCAAAGTATAAATACTGAGGAGAGAAAGGAAAAGGCTTCAGTACGACTTTACCCTGGGCAAGTGACACACGCTAATTCCAAGCGATTGAATAATCAGAAATAACCAGACTATTTCCGTATAATGTTGGCTTGTTAGTTCCATAACAAGTTGTATAATTTAGAGAATTACTTCTCGAGAGAAACGTTATCAGTTTTGACATTGAATTTCCGTTACCATTTGCCGATTACCAAACTATCTTGTTCGTAAACTTTCTAGGTATTTATGTATTATAGTTCCGCTATCCATTTTCTTTACGATATTCTAATAAAGTAAGGTATTTATTTGTTAAACTAGAATACTGTTACTTAAGTTATTTATTATGTGTACGAATTGCTGATATTTATTGTACGTAAATACAAGTTGATTTTTATTCGACGAGTCTGTTATTCTTACAAAAACCTAAACGGAACCAAATCAAGATCTATCAGAATACCACAACGTACCACAAAACCTATACAGAACCAACTGAAGATCTACCCGAATACCACGATACCAGAGAACCACGTTACCAAAGAAGAGTCGCCAGTTATAACTTTAGTTCATATATTCCATTCTTATATAGCAACACACTAAGGGTTCCAATATTTATAGTTAACACAAAAGCCTGACCGCTCGGTTATCGTTACAGTATGAACAAGGCAGAAGAGTTCATGAAGCTTCAGGTTCTGATCTCAAAGGCAGCAGGGCAAGGTTAGTATGAACAAGGCAGAATAGTTCATGAAGCTGGAGGTTCTGATCTCAAAGGCAGCAGGGCAATGTTAGTATGAACAAGGCAGAAGAGTTCATGAAGCTTGAGGTACTGATCTGAAAGGCAGCAGGGCAAGGTTAGTATGAACAAGGCAGGAGAGTTCATGAAGCTGGAGGTTCTGATCTCAAAGGCAGCAGGGCAATGTTAGTATGAACAAGGCAGAAGAGTTCATGAAGATTGAGGTTCTGATCTCAAAGGCAGCAGGGCAAGGTTAGTATGAACAAGGCAGAAGAGTTCATGAAGCTAGAGGTTCTGATCTCAAAGGCAGCAGGGCAAGGTTAGTATAAACAAGGCAGAAGAGTTCATGAAGCTGGAGGTTCTGATCTCAAAGCAGCAGGGCAATGTTAGTATGAACAAGGCAGAAGAGTTCATGAAGCTGGAGGTTCTGATCTCAAAGGCAGCAGGGCAATGCTAGTATGAACAAGGCAGAAGAGTTCATGAAGATTGAGGTTCTGATCTCAAAGGCAGCAGGCAAGGTTAGTATGAACAAGGCAGAAGAGTTCATGAAGCTAGAGGTTCTGATCTCAAAGGCAGCAGGGCAAGGTTAGTATGAACAAGGCAGAAGAGTTCATGAAGCTGGAGGTTCTGATCTCAAAGGCAGCAGGGCAATGTTAGTATGAACAAGGCAGAAGAGTTTATGAAGATTGAGGTACTGATCTGAAAGGCAGCAGGGCAAGGTTAGTATGAACAAGGTAGGAGAGTTCATGAAGCTGGAGGTTCTGATCTGAAAGGCAGCAGGGCAAGGTTAGTATGAACAAGGCAGAAGAGTTCATGAAGCTGGAGGTTCTGATCTGAAAGGCAGCAGGGCAAGGTTAGTATGAACAAGGCAGAAGAGTTCATGAAGCTGGAGGTTCTGATCTGAAAGGCAGCAGGGCAAGGTTAGTATGAACAAGGCAGGATAGTTCATGAAGCTTCAGGTTCTGATCTCAAAGGCAGCAGGGCTAGGTTAGTATGAACAAGGCAGAAGAGTTCATGAAGCTTCAGGTTCTGATCTCAAAGGCAGCAGGGCTAGGTTAGTATGAACAAGGCAGAAGAGTTCATGAAGCTTCAGGTTCTGATCTCAAAGGCAGCAGGGCTAGGTTAGTATGAACAAGGCAGAAGAGTTCATGAAGCTTCAGGTTCTGATCTCAAAGGCAGCAGGGCTAGGTTAGTATGAACAAGGCAGAAGAGTTCATGAAGCTTCAGGTTCTGATCTCAAAGGCAGCAGGGCAATGTTAGTAAGAACAAGGCAGAAGAGTTCATGAAGCTTGAGGTTCTGATCTCAAAGGCAGCAGGGCAATGTTAGTAAGAACAAGGCAGAAGAGTTCATGAAGCTTGAGGTTCTGATCTCAAAGGCAGCAGGGCAATGTTAGTAAGAACAAGGAAGGAGGGTTCATGAAGCAGGAAGTTTTGATCTGAAAGGCAGCAGGGCAAGGTTAGTATAAACAAGACTGGTTGGTTCATACAGATGATCTTAATGAACAAAACTACATGTTTACTGTCAGTTTATAGTATCACAGATTAGGTTGACTCTTTTATTTCTGTATTATTTTGTGACACTGTGGCATCATATGCATCCAGTCTTTAGTCTGATTTCTTGACATATTGCTTTATTATCATGAATGAAATGTATATAATATGTATATTTATTTTTTCAGAGCTCATTCTGTATTTAGTATAACTATAGAACAGAAGGAGAGACAATCCAGTAAAGTAGGAGTCAGATCTGTTCTTACATTGGCAGAAATTGCAGGTAAATAACCTAGAAAATAAAAAGATAGATTGGTTTCAAAACATGCATAATCTGAAATAATTAGTCCCAATAATTTTTTTTCACAACCTCACTTTAAATTATCTTTATTATTTTATAATCTTAAAGCCACATTATATACTAGTTACAGTTCTAAGTTTAAAAGTATGAAGATGTGGTATGGTTGGCAATAAGACAACCATCTACCAGAAACCAGTTGATTTTAGACATTTTTTTGGATTTTCTTATTTTTGCAACATCAGGAACAAATGTATTCTCATTAGGTAATATGATTGGTTAGATTTAAAAAAAAATGTAAATCTCATATTACAGGGTTTGACCATGGAGGCAGCACAGATCCAAAAGTTGTTGCAGGGTATTATACTTTTAAATATATTTATAAATAAAATGAAAGCTAAATCTTTATATGTAGAGAAAAATGCTGTATTGCAATTTTTAAAGATAGATTATCATACCTCCCTTATACAATTTCATAAACATTCATACAATTTCTAGTGAAAAGGGAAATGCTCAAACATAATTGGAAAACAAAATGTAGTTTATAAGACTCAGATATGGAATTTATAGAACTCAAAGGAACCAACCAATTTGTGAAATGAAGAGGCATTGAGTTAGAGTCAAAAATATCTAAATCATGAATTAGCCTTGAAATAAAATCTATATAGGTTTATCACTTAAAGAGATAAGCTGTTTATCTCAACAATAGTAACAATACATGTTTTATGATATTGAACAGTAGCTTTAAGAGTTATCCACGTTTTGGCCTCTGTTCAAAAAACAGAAAGTCAGCTTTTCTGTACATATTTATAAACTATTGTTTATTTTAATTTTTATTTTGTCTATTTGTTTGTAGTGTTCAAGGTATGGCAAGTGTTTTAAATGCTTTAGGTGGACCAAAGAAAGGAGGAGCCATTCCTTATAGGGATTCTGTCATCACTAGAGTTCTGCAGGTAAACAAAAATTTCTGATACAAGGAGTGAATCAGTGATAATGATTTTTTTTTTTTTGATTTTTTATACTTGACCGATTTTGCATTTTGACAAAAAATTGTGAAAATTTGAATATTTTTGTGGCTATTCTCTTTGCTGGTTTGCCTACAAAAATATGACCATCATAAAAACACAAACTGAATACGGTTATAAATATCAGTATAAATGTATTGATGTTTTGCAGGAAAGTCTTGGAGGAAATGCTGTTACCATGGTTTTTGCAGTTGTTTCCCCTGTTGGTAAGTAGATAGTAATTTAGTTTTGTTAGATCCAAATACAGTTGATTAAAGTCTAACCTAAAAGACTGTTCAAAAACTTTCAGGTTTTTGATAAAATATTAATTTTTATATATAATGACATCTTGAAAAAATTATTAGGATGTGCACTGTGAAGAGTGAGAAAAATTTATAAGACAAATGACATATCTAGATCTCCTAAACTAATCCAAATCACACTCTGCCATGTATATGTATTACGTAAACTGAAATTCAACATGGTCTTTTCAATGCATTAAGGTTCATCATAAGGAATTGAAAAATATGGCCGTGTTTACACCTCCAAAATTACTATGAGTACAGACAAACTGGTACATCCAGGAAAGTTTTAAGGCATGGCAGGAACTAGATATATAAAAGTTATATGAAGTCTACGTTTCAGAAAATTAAAAACTTACCTGGATTTTGATGTTCATTTTTTTCCAGTCTGCAGAAGATAGCAAAATAAACAAACACCCGAGTTTCATTTGATACGGTCCACTCAGTTACACAGTTTTAACCTGTTAAATCACCTATTGTTTACAGGTGTCTATTGTCCATAAAAACTCCATTTAAATCAATACTACTCACAACATTGATTATATGAGGGGAGCTTCTCAATCGTTTTCACTACTTAGTTAATTTTTGCACCTTCTGCAGGAACGAAAAAAAATGGATAGCAAAATCTAGAAAAGTTTATAATTTTCTGAAACAAAAAATGCATTTAAAATTTATATATCTAGTTCCTGCCATCCCTTAAAACTGTTCCAGGTGTATAGGTTAGTCTGTACTCATAGTAAAATTTGGGGTGTAAATACGGCCATTTTAGCCAAAAGGTTTTGATGAACCTTAATTGTCAAATATTTTCTATTTCTTAGCGTACCAAGATTTTTGTTGAAATTGATAAAACCGTCAGTGTACATTTATTTGCTGATTAACAGTTTTAAGTGTTTTGCTTTTGACATAGTTAATGAGACAGCAACCCAATGACTTAAATAATCAAACAAGTGCTATACCTGTTCTGAAGGATTTTTATTTACTTATAATACACTTTACCAAGTCGCAATGAATTTATTTCTATACTCAGCTTCTTTTAATATTTCAGCTTTATAACAAAAGTCTTAAGAAGCAAAATATTACTTCTGGTTTGTTTAAAAAAAAAATTTTTTTGGTCATCTATGTGTGCTACTGCTTTAATAAATTGGGTTTAAGAAAAAAAGAAGTAAAGTATTGGTAATAAAACCTTTTCATGTATATATTTTTCAGACAAATCAGCACAGGAAACCATGACAACACTGCAGTATGCACAATATGCTAAAAATACAAAGAATCATGTGAAAATGAATCTGGTAGGTAAATAAATGGTAGTAAGATGATATTAAATGGCCTAGTGTTAGCCAGCCAAGTTTTTGTTTTTTTACTGAAAATATTAAAAGGATACTTGAGTTAATAATGCATTAAAAATCTGATACTTTTGAAAACAAAGTTACCTACAATTAAAGGATAAAAATATCAAGAAAAGTGTTTGAGTAATAAATCCATTATCTGCAGATGATGTCGAAAAAACAGAGGTACATCTTCATCTGTTACAATTGTAGGTATTCTTATAACTGCACACAAGTTTGCTCAATTTATAATTAGATATGTAGCAATATGGAACCCAGTTTTATACATTCATATAAGCTCTTAAAAGACTACTATTATTTACCTTATATTAGCTGCATCAGATAAAAGCCACCCTGTTGCACATAAATACAAATAAATGTAGTACGCTATATTTTTATGAAATTGTTATATAAAAAAATTCTAATTTACAATGACGGAATATTTTCAGGATGAAACACATGATATAATTAATGATTTGAGAGATGAGATTTCCAAACTTAGAGAAAAGATTGCACCACAATCACAACCTAACAAGGATGATGTTCTGAAGATGGAGGTCAGTTATATCAATAAAAATAGATATTGGGTAAAAACTTCAATGTGACAGCAACCCTACAGTAGAAATATACCTGAAATAGATATTAAGAAGTCATTATTCATTGATAAACAACTGAAATATTATCACAATGTACGACTCAAAGTTTGTTTAAATTGAAATAGATAATAGCTAATGAATTTAGCTGAGATTATGGAAATGACTAGGAACAACTGGTCCAAACTAGTTATTTTGTAGTGCATTTCTTTTAGACAGTAAATAAAAATTAAAAAAATCCAACCTGCGCTTTCTCAATAATATTTTTACAGTGTGTTGTACTAATTTTAGGACAAATTATATCAAATTTATAGAAAACTTCATCGGGATTAACTCACTGTCCACACTAGGGAATATATTTGTGGACAACAAAAATCAAAGGACGATAACTGTGTTCTCAGACCAACTGCTGCATAGACTGTTAGGCAATGGAACCTCAATTTATGTTATCTCTATATATAGAAATATGAATTATATAGAAAGTATAATCCAAAATGAATTATTTGTTTTGAGTTTCATCTTGTCCTTAAATACAACAATGGATTACATTTGTTTGAATCTTTCACACCTTTTCATTTCTTTATTGCTTTATTAACAGGCATTGGTACAAGATTTACAGATTGCCAAGAGGTCAACATGGGAGGAGAGAGAGAAACAGTCCAGTAAATATCAAAATGAAAGGAAAACTAATCTAGCTAATAAGGTAGGATTGGAATTGCTCAAACAGTCCTTTATGTTATATAAACTTTCTTTTGTTTTCCAGTTACCATTAGCCACATGGAAATTATCTGATAGATAAAAATAATATTTGTAAATTCCTTTTAGTTTGAATTTTGGGATATTATTTTTTGTCTCCCTTTATATGATCTACGGATTTGAGAAATTTAATGTTATCTGAAATGTACAAGAACTTTCAAATTTCTAATCTGTTTTAGCTGATTTTTGCAATTATCCATTAAAGTAATTTGAATTTAGTTTTTCATTTATTGTTGTTATAAACTTTAAAAGGTTTACTTGGAATGGTTACAAGACAAAGAAAAGAAAATCTTATCAATATAAATTTATTTTAATATTGTCATAAGGGTGTACTTTAATAGGTCAAAAACACTATAAAGAAAAGTCAGTTCTATTATTATAAATGTATAAATTAATTATTTTTAGGGTGTACTGGAATGGGTGCAAGACAGTATGAAGAAAGGAAACAGAGAATTACAGGAAAAACTGATGCTGCTTCAGAAAGAAAAAGATCAGGTAAAATTAATCTTTCTCTGCTATGCAACTTTATTCCTGGTTCCTTATTCAGATAAATAATAGATTAATAGATACAATATTTATTTTATGTTAGGTCAATAAATCATACTTTTATATTTGAATAAAAGCTTTCATTTTTTTTTATAAATGGTAAATTTATACTCATATTAAAGATATTGAGTCAAATATGAAAACTCTCCACAAGAGACCAAGACACAGAAAGTCACAACTATAGGCCACAGTAAGCTGTTAGTCATTGTTTAGAGTTGCATTGTATTGGTTGCAATGAATCTAATCGATCATCGATTAAATATAGCATCAACTTGGTCATATCAATATAATACAATCTGAGAAAACCTTTTCTTAATCACTGACTTTTATATTTTAGCTGACCTATCAATATAAAGAGAGAAGGAAGGTTGTAGATGATCTGAATGAAGAGTTACAGAGGAAGATTGGAGAATATTCAAAACTTACACAAAGTGGTGAGATATACAATTATGTTCTTGTTCGCCTCGCTTATCTGAAATGAGTTCTCTTCTTTATGGTAGCATACATTTATAAATCAACCAACTTTCCTTCAAAATTGGAAATCAATTTAACAAGAGTTGTTTATTTATGTGGTGCTATATCAATGATGCATGAAAATCAGTGAAAACCCTTTGTGATTAAAATTGAGAATGGAAATGGGGAATGTGTCAAAGAGACAACAATCCAACCATAGAAAAAACAACAGCAGAAGGTCACCAACAGGTCTTCAATGTAGTGAGAAATTCCCGCACCCGGAGGCATCCTTCAGCTGGCCCCTAAACAAATATATACTAGTTCAGTGATAATGAACGCCATACTAATTTCCAAATTGTACACAAGAAATTAGAATGTATAAGATTGATATATAGTGTAACAACTTTTAAAACAAATTTTAAAACGGTAAACTATCTAAAATATTTGAGGATACAGTCAATAACTACATTTTTACTTATTTTCAGGAAAGTCATCAGAATCTGAGACAAAGAAGAAAGTCACTGCTGTACATGACTTGAAGGAGAAACTGAAGAAAGAAACTGATGGTCTCAAAAGACTGAAGGAACAATTACAGGAACTGACGGAGAAACAGAAGAATGAAAGAGAGGTAATGTGTATGTCCATTGTTTAAAGCTGCATGTAAAAGATTTTCAGTGGCGGATCCAGGGGGGGGTTCCGGGGGTGCGCACCCCCCCTTTATTTTTGCCGATCAATGCATTTGTATCGGGACATATGTTTTGCACCCCCCCCTTTGCCCTGGGTGCCCTGGGTTAGCACCCCCCCTTTCGAAAATTCCTGCATCCGCCCCTGATTTTCACAGGATTTTTTTGTTTAGTTCTGTTGGGGCACTGTGACCATTGATTTCCCCCTATTAGTCTTTATTAAATTGGATTTAAAAAAAAATTGGCAGAATTTATCTTTGTTTCAAATAAAGAAATACGTAGCATGAATTAAGTTTTATCCTGTCCAGTACAACAGTAAAAATTTCACACAATATTTCATTGCATAAAATAATGTGACGGTGTATGTGTTGGTGGTTCTACACATAAAATAATGTGACGGTGTATGTGTGGGTGGTTCTACACATAAAATAATGTGACGGTGTATGTGTGGGTGGTTCTACACATAAAATAATGTGACGGTGTATGTGTGGGTGGTTCTACACATAAAATAATGTGACGGTGTATGTGTTGGTGGTTCTACACATAAAATAATGTGACGGTGTATGTGTTGGTGGTTCTACACATAAAATAATGTGACGGTGTATGTGTTGGTGGTTCTACACATAAAATAATGTGACGGTGTATGTGTGGGTGGTTCTACACATAAAATAATGTGACGGTGTATGTGTGGGTGGTTCTACACATAAAATAATGTGACGGTGTATGTGTTGGTGGTTCTACACATAAAATAATGTGACGGTGTATGTGTTGGTGGTTCTACACATAAAATAATGTGACGGTGTATGTGTTGGTGGTTCTACACATAAAAGTCATGGTGCTGTCTTATTATTTAAATCTGTTTTGAGTTTCTTTTGAAAAATAGATGTATGTTTCCTTACTTGATATAAACTCACCTTTTTAAGATACAAAATTTTATTTCCCCATATCTCATACTTAATAAAGTATAGTGATCTGTTTTGTTTAAATATTTCAGAATGCTAAGGCTCAGATAACATTACTGAAAGGAAATGCTGAGCTGAGGCAGAAAATTGAGGTATTTATTGTACAGTAGACAGTCTGTCCTCTCTTATGAATAAAAATGGTATGAAAAAATGCACAAAACATCCCAAAATTTATGATAAATAATAACAAAAGACAAAGCTGGTGAAGTGAAATTTTAGAAGTGGATAAAATATTAAGCTTTCACTATAAACAAACATTGTTCAACATTAAAAGAGCATATTTTTTATGTTCAGAAATAGATATTACATGTACGCTTAGATGAGAACATATCTGCTTCAATAATTGACATGTTTGCAAACTGTTATATTAATCATTGAAACAGTGATATACTCTAGGACAATAAGGAATATAACTTAATATTTTATTCTGTGTTTTTATAGGAATTTAGTTATAACTCAATAGTACTATGTATAACATCACCATGCTATTCCAAAGGGAAAAACATGTGTTATAGTTCTTCAATTGCATGTGTAACTTTTCAATCTTTGTTTTGAAGCGTGAAGAAAGAGAACATTTAGAGAAAGAGCATGCAGCACTGGTACATTTTGAAATTGACAAAATGAAGATGGATATTGAAAATCTCAAACAGGACATCCAGATGAAGGTCAACAAAGGTCACACCTACTCCTCTCAGGAAGGAGAACTTTTAGAAGTACATGTTGCTGAAATGAAGGCTGAGAAAAATGTAACAACACTGCAGGTGAGTTTAAAAGGTCAAAAGGTCAATCATGCCTTCTCTGGAAGCCAAAGTTCTTAAGTTCAGCTGTAGACGAAAAAAGGATAAATATTTATTAAAGGCAGAAAAAGTTCAATGTTTTTGTACCTGATATAATTACCGGTAGATATATATTGGTACTGTCTTTAAATGCACTGTGTCAGCTTATTTAATTCATTTTCTTGAAATCATCTTTGTTTATACAAGAGTTTAAGGTATCATACTGACATTATTTTTTCCTGTTATACAGATTCAGCTGTTAGAGAAAGAGAAGGCCAGAATTGTACAAGAGTTAGAAGATGTACATAAAGTACACAAAGATGAGCTAGAAATACAACAGTTACAACATTTCCAGGTAAAAAGTTTACAGTAAAAGTGTAGTCAAAACAAATACTGAACTAAATACAAGAACCCTGCAGCACCTTTTATATATTTCTGTTAATCACACCTCAAATAAAACCTGTATTTGCTCGAACATGCCGAAAACGGTAGTATAAAGGTTATATACCGGTAAATAAAAAAAATATAAACAGAGTTAATAGTCTGACTCAAATACAGTTAACTCTCGTTGTCTCGAACTCGGTTGACTCGAAATTTCGGATGAGTCGAAGTTTTCACGTGGTCCCGAACTTTATTCCATACAAAAGTATGTAATTCGACTCCTGATGAGTCGAAATTGGATGAGTCGAAATTTCGGTTGAGTCGAACTAAATCTACGGTCCCAAGGTTAACAAAAGCATTCAAAATTCATTTTTTATCTCGAACTAATACACATATGTTAAAACATGACCTCCGGGATTTAAATGGATTGAAGAGTTAATCTGACAATACACGTGTAATTAAATTTCCGGTCATTGACCACTGTATTGATTTATGACATGCTATTTCCATGAGTGTTTACCTAAGATTATCTTTTATAGAATTTTGATAAATAATTAGTGATACATTGTTAATGTTCATGAAAAAGTATTTAAAATGTTTACAAAACAATTGATTTGTGATTTACACTAATGAGCTTGGGTGTGTATAAAGTGAGGATTATGGCTTCCGTTGATGATCACCTAAAAACTACTCAAACGGCGTCTTTGATCTTGTTACATTTTCTTTTGAAAAGAAAGAATGAGATAAAACAAAATGAATAGAAATCAAAATTTTCTAAATCTTTTGTATCCGAGAATAAACAATTTTGTCAGCTTTAACCGACCTGAATAACGAAACTATCGATTGGAATTTACACTCTTGGAAAAGCCATAGGATTTGTTTTTAATTGAAACAATTGAATAAGTAAAAATAATGTCATTATAATAATAAAAGACTGTGACATACAAATACATCGATCTGATACTAGAATATCGATCCCCTTGCCATATTCACCCGGATTTATTTTAGCTTTACCAAGCTAAGCAAGAGTTGTGTCCCTTAGATTGTCGAACTTCCGGTGTTCGTTTGAGTCGAACTACGTGTATCTCGAAATATTTCTCTGGTCCGGCTGACTTCGACATAACGAGAGTCGACTGTAGTTTTTTTGGTTTTTTTTATAGTAAGTTAGGCTTAATGATAGATGGAAAGCAAGAACTTATATAAATCAAATTTTTGCTTTATTATTTTACAGACCTTTAGAAGCTACAGAGAGACGTTTGAGGAGCAGAAGATAGCATTAGATCAGAGATTTTTAAGTTAAATGTTTGCTTCTTTATTTTACAGACCTTTAGGAGTTATAGAGAGATGTTTGAGGAGCAGAAGATAGCATTAGATCAGAGATACAGACAGTTATTAGAGGATGCTATCCAGGATGCTGTGTTCTTGTCAAGTCGTAACAATGAATTACAGGATGAAAATAAATCACAGAGGCAATGTATGTATACTTTTAAACAGCAACAAACAACACACATTGAGTTTCAGGCTCCTGACTTGGAAGGATGCACATGCAGAACGTGGCTGAGTCTATAGCTCAGTTCATTTTTAGTGATCACCAACACTGAGGTTGTAAGTTTCAATCCACCTTCATGACAAAGTACGTTCAAATCCAGCTCTAATTAAGTAGGATTATGAATTTCCTGACAAAATCATATGGTACTGTCCAGGTTTTCTGGCTTCCTCTACCAATAAAAAAACTGGTGGCCCTGAACAAGCTCAGTGTCAAAAATTGTGTTAAACATCATCATTCATCTTCATGATCATCAGCCATCTTTTTCAATAATGTTTATCTATAACTTTATTCATTTGCATATTTGATATTAAAACCGTTTGTATTTAGATATTGCTGAGATGAAAGATGTGATAACTAAACTTGGAGGCAGAATTCCACCAGAGCCTGGTATGACTGCTTAGAACTGTAGTCTGGTATGACTGCTTAGAACAATCTTAGAACAATCTTGTTGGATACAGATCTAGACTTATGCCCCTTGTCAATGCAAACATGTATCATTATGACTTATTATAAAATTCAAAAGTTATTTATACAATATTGAAGGGCTGTTATTTTCAAAATTGTGAGATTTTCATGACGGACAAATAAAAAGGCTGTTATTGGCAATTCCATTAAAATTCACTTGGAGTATAAATTGATTCTATGATAGTTTTTATGTTTTAAAAAATGATTTGGATTGAACAGCCCTTTGATATGATAATCAAAAGAATGAACGGTAAATTGTTAACTGTTTTTCCTCCTAATACTGATAGTTAGTTAACTCTTACCACAAAATATTATAAAACTCTGAATTATCTCCCCCTTATATTGAAGTTATTTACATATAAGCTACATGATAATTCAGATTTACTTTGATTCTTTGACATTGTCAGAAGTTTTAATTCTTACATTCACTTTACTGCAGTAAATATTTCTACAGATTATAAATTTTCAAAGACAAAAGTATTTTTAATGTTATAATGGAGGCATGTTACTTTTGTTATCCAAAATTCTGTCCACATGTATTTATAACAATTTGTGAGTTATATGGAACATAACAACCTAATGATAATCATTCCATCCACTTTTTTACATTATCCGTCCAGTCTCCATGTTGTGTATATTGTAAATAATGAGCATATTTGCTACTGTTTTAGAGTGCTGGTCACTTATTTGTTATTTTTATATTATTAATAATTTTGAAAAGATATATTTTTATGTATTATTCATATTTATAACTGTAATAAAATTATGATATTCCTACAAACTGGAAGCAGAAATAGATGTAACAAATTTTTAAAAGGTTGTTCAGAAATATTTGTACTGGAGAGTTGGAGCAAGGAGGCATATGAAATAAGTTTTTGATGACATTTTCAAGAATTATATAGATTGTTTTACATTTTGTGTAATTTTTGTTGAGGTTTTACTTTAAAGCTTCCTGACTTCCAACATTTATTAAGAACAATCTGATTTTTTTTACTAATATTTTTCAATTATAGATAGTTACCGATGTTCTCATATTTCTCTTTCTAATTATATAACATAAACTTTCAATTATATATCCATAAGTTTTTGTATTGAAATATTCATATTTTTTTCTTCAAATTGCTATTATAATACTCTGCATCTAATTAAATAATCTATTTTTAAACATTAATGTGTTTTCAATACACAAGGGAGATAAAAACATTTGATGTCATATTTCAAACTTTTAATAGTTGCATTATTTCAAAATTCAAATTCAAATTAAAGATCATTTTCCCATTTGCTCAACTTTTTAATTTATTATTTTATAATTTAATTTTCAATGCTGGAAAAAAATTATATTGATCATTACTCGAATCAAGTTATAAACTTTTCAGCTTAAATTTTGATATTTGAAGAAACTATGCAATTTTGATAACTTTAATTACACTAGGGTTTGAATCTTGAAAAAACTGCATCATATCATATGTTGTAGTAAGATTGGAAGTTTTTATATGTATACAACAGCACTATTCAATATGCATTTGCACTCGAAATCATAATATTGTTTAAAAATTCCAGTCTGGAACTTGGAATTGATTTTGTGCAATATGGGACCTGTTTTCATAAAGTGTTCTATAACTTTATAAGATTTCTTTAAAGTTTTTAGCAAGGTCTAAAATTCAGGAAATAATGAAAAAATGCAATAAAATGAACATTCCAATAATTTTAGCCAGTCATTTTATGCTACAGCTTGTGCTGGAAATCTCAATCACTGATTCACAAATTGTGTCAGCACTTCCCATAAATTCATGTACTGTAAACTTTGAAATTTAAGCTTACTGTGAAAGTACTTTAATTCCTGGTATCAATTTTCGTGGTTTGAGCAATAATTACATGTTGTGGTTTTTAAATTCGTGGATTTTAGTTTTTAAAAAAATGAAAAATTAAAGCCTTTAGAAATGAAAGTTACAAATAGTCTGGATTGAAGGAAATTGCAAAGTAAACATTGACCCGTGTAAATCGTAATGATAACACTTATTAACCCAAGATAAAGTGATCAACAGATTAGAGACCATCAAAGTGTTAATTAGGCCATAAACATGTCACCTAACGAAAACAGTAACAAAAACAAATGCTATAAACGTATCAAATAATTCTTATCAAAATCAAGCCCAGCATGAAATCATTATTTCCCGTATGTACAAGAACTATGAGGATATAACATGAACACTTTATCATACTAGCATATCAATACCGGAAATCTGACTTTCATCGATCAAAAATATTTTTTTCTGAGAATTAAAACTTTAAAGATCATAAGTTGTACAGTTTAGGTTATTAAAGATTAAATGGGTATAATCCTGCATGCGGTTGTAGTTCTGTGACTGCTATTAAAGTATTCTCAGATTTGGCGTTATTTTATATATTCTCTAGATCATAACAGTAGTAATACATACCAATGGGGATCTTTCCATGTCTTGATTTGAATAACAATTGTTTTATTTCGTTGGACACTTAAATTTGTGGATAAAGTCATCCACGAAAACCACGAAAATTGGTACCCCACTAATAAAAGTACTTTCACAGTATTTTACAATAACTTTCATTATAACATTTTATATTTGGAATAATTTTGCTAATCATTATCTTTAATAAATTTTAGAATAAACTACAAAGTGTTGATGTGTTAATGGACCAATGAAGAAATAGAACTTATGGTCCTATCTTTATGTGTGCATCCTTTATGGAAATAAGTTTTGATGGCAGATCTTTAATACAAAGAAAGGGAGATGTGGTATGATTGCCAAGGAGACAATTTTCCACCAAAGTTATAAAAAAAAGATGGATGTGAAAGTCTGTTTTCAATTCTCAACTTTTTTAGTCAGCTTGATTAACAGCTTAATTAGATATAAGAAGATGTTGTATGAGTGTCAATGAGACAAATATAGATTCCTACTCTGCAACAAGTGTGTTACCATATTTCTCCACTCGAGACAGTTAAATTTTATTATTTAAAGCGCAAGGCTTGCCGATTACAATTTAACTGTTGAGACTGGAGAAATATCGTAATACACAAGTTATAGTGTCGAAATCTGTTTCTCTAATGATTTTTTTCCTTCTTTTTCAAAGATTTGCAGAATAGACAATGTCTGAGGGGGCAGGGCTAAATAATCTCCATGGAAATGAGATGTGTTAATGCTTATACAACTGCATACCAAATATCTTTGACCTAACACTTGTGGTTCACCATATTCTAGACCTAATCACAAACTAATACATTGTTGACGCGGCCGACACCAATGAAGCTGGAAACAGCATACTTTTGTCAAGGCAAGACAAAACCATTATTAAATCAATTTTAAACTACAAGGAGTTGAAGAAGCACTACTATAAGCAATCTGTGTTTAATGTTTCATTAAGTTCAGCTGCTAGCTTATAATATATAATATAAAATAGGGAGATGTGGTATGATTGCCAACTACCCACAAAAGACCAAATGAGGTAGATGTAAGCGACTATAAGTTACTGAATGGCTTTCAACAATGAGTTAAACACATACTGAATCAACACTTAAATATTCATCAAATTAAATTCAAGTGCACTTCGGTCCTTAATCCTTCTTTTTCATGCATAAGGCTAGCTAAATTATTTATAGAAAGGTACAGGTGTCACACCACAAACTAATTCAAAATCCAGATATATTTAACCATATTAAAGTAAAAAGTAAACAATTATAGGTTGAAGTCTTGGCTTGCAACAAACAACAAGCTATAAACATGATAAAGGGCCCTTAAATGACCAGTGTAAAACAATGGTAATTATCAACCAATTTTTGAAGTTTTGAAGTGACTTGGGTTGAAACCACTTGGCAAAGCCTCACCTTCTACATGATTCTTAGCCTTGAAAACATGAAATATATATTTGAGACAATGTAAAGTTATTCTACATTTCTATCAGGTCCTTTTCCCCAAATGTGATCTGCTAAATTAGACTTATCATTGGGTTTCTATTGGTTTTTAGTGGGGTGGGGTTGATCAGTCTTCAGTTTTCTATGTTTTATATACTGTTGTTTGTCTTTTCTTTCTTGCCATGGCGTTGTCTGTTTATTTTCAAATTATGAGTTTGATTCTTCGTTTGGTATCTTTTGTGCAAAAAAATCAGCTGCACAACACAATGAGGTTATTTTTAGATTTGCATTTTAAACCTGTAGGTCACCAAACAAAGCTAGTCATTCCCACAAGAGCAAATGGAATGATTTTGACAAACTTATACATATGTATAGATTATCGGGTTTTCTACAAATTGATATCGTAAAATATCAGCTGCGAGCCACAATGTGAACCTTTTTGGTGAGTGAGCGCAGCGAAAAAAGTTTCACATTATGATGAGCGGCTGATTATCTTTTTATCTTTCTATTACTTGTCTTTTCCCTCTTCCTACCATAGTTTTACGCTTGACGAAAGCAAGCTTGATAATGTCTCCTCTCGCATTGTGGCGTCGCTGATAACTTCTCCTCTCACATTGTGACTGATAATACCTGGGTTCGTGCTGAAGCCTTGATTCAACCAGATGCTCCGCAGGTCGCAGCTTTATACGTCCTCAGAGTTCGAACCCTGAACATTGGGGCAAGTATGGACACAACATTTAAGCTTGATACAGCTCTGAATTTGGATTGTTATTAAATAGTTGACACAACACAGGTTTCTGACACATAATGAATGTGGTCTAAGAACTTAAACTTAAAAACTATAAATTTTAAATTGGACATTACCTATTATGGTCCAATATCCAAAATCTAAATACATGGTTAGATTAAGCATATATCAATGAACCCCATATATACAATTTTTGTTGAAATCAAACAAAGTTTAATTTTGGACCGCAATTTGGACCAACTTGAAAACTGGGCCTATAATCAAAAATCTAAATACAGGTTTAGATTCAGCATATCAAAGAACCCCAAGGATTCAATTTTTGTTGATATCAAACAAAGTTTAATTTTGGACCAACTTGAAAACTGGGCCCATAATAAAAAATCTAAGTACACGTCTAGTTTCAGCATATCAAAGAACCCCAAGAATTCAATTTTTGTTAAAATCAAGCTTAATTTTAATTTTGGACCCTTTGGACCTTAATGTAGACCAATTTGAAAATGGGACCAAAAATTAGGAATCTACATACACAGTTAGATTCGGCATATCAAAGAACCCCAATTATTCATTTTTTTATGGATTCAAACAAAGTTTAATTTTGGACCCTTT
This sequence comes from Mytilus edulis, assembly GCA_019925275.1. NCBI lineage: Eukaryota > Metazoa > Mollusca > Bivalvia > Mytilida > Mytilidae > Mytilus > Mytilus edulis. Next base: position 8,008,039 of record CM034361.1, read on the forward strand.
GGGCCTCTTATTCCTAAACTGTTGGGACCAAAAATCAATCAAAACCTTCCTTTTATGGTCATAAACCTTGTGTTTAAATTTCATAGATTTCTATTTACTTTTTTATACTTAAGTTATGGTGCGAAAACCAAGAAAAATGCTTATTTGGGCCCCTTTTTGGTCCCTAATTCCTAAACTATTGGGACCTCAACTCCCAAAATCTTTCCCAACCTTCCTTTTGTGTTCATAAACCTTGTGTTTAAATTTCATTGATTTCTATTTGCTTTTACTAAAGTAAAAGTGCGAAAACCAAGAAAATGCTTATTTGGGCCCTTTTTGGCCCCTAATTCCCAAACTGTTGTGACCAAAACTTCCAAAATCAATCCCAACCTTTCTTTTATGGTCATAAACCTTGTGTTTAGATGTCTATTCTTATACTAAAGTTATAGTGCGAAAAACCAAAAGTCTTCGGACGCCGACGACACCAACGTGATACGACTCGTATAAAAATTACGGAGCGACAGAGCAGGGTAATAAGGCGTAGGGAAGGACTATAAATCAGACTACCATTCTATTTACCTTCTTATCCTGTTATATAATATTGACAGGTGATATTGCGAACAAGTTAATATTTCATTGTTTTTGATAACAAACATTCCCAACTTTCTGGCTTTATCATGATCAGATCTGAAGAAAAGGGTTAACCAGGAAGTTCTATAGTCAAACCGTCATATGAAATTCATCTTTAGTTTTAGCCCAAATTGGCCTTATAAGAGATATGCTTTGAATTAGGATAAAATGAATATGTAATACTACAGAGGGACAAAAAGGGAGGTAATCGTACAAGAATAGTTTTTGCTTAATTGAGGGAACATTTTTTAGCAGGTTTGACTGAATATCAACATGCAAAAAAAAGGACAATATCAGCAATTTGATGGAATACTGTGCAACCCAGCTTCAAACAGAACCTCACAAAGCCTCCTCTGCTGCCAAAAGATTACATATAAAATCAAACAAGACAAAATTTAAATACTTTTATTTCAATCAAAGACACACCATTTGAGATTCAAAAGAAAAGCATTCTAATATAATAGTAATAATAATAATAAAACAACACATCAAGTAAATACCATCAACAAAATTTACAACTTCAATAAAATATAACAGAATAAAAATTGGCATGATTGTACTGTAAAATCCAATGATCTAACATAACTAATTAGATTGTACTGTAAAATCCAATGATCTAACACATAACTAAATATGAGAATTATTCAATAATTCTGTCTGTTTTGTATAGAAAACAAAGATTTTACATTAAATGGCATGATAACACTGTTTTACAAGATCCAAGAGTATTGATATTGGCTAAATGATTTTAAATTCAGAAATTAAAGCAATGTTTTTCTTATTGGGAAAGATTTGACAGGATATGTTTTGATAAATAAAAAGATACATCTTAAAAATTGATAGCATTACTTGTCTTCAGTATTTCATGAAAATACAAAGATTAATCTCACGTTTGCATCCATTGTTCAAAAATAGCAGTCAAATTTCTGACTTTACATCATTAATTTAAGGGGTGCCAGAACCAAAAGTTGTAATACCCATTGAAAAGCATATATTTATTTTCTTTAGTTTTTATTTTATGTTTTATCATAAAAAATGACAAATAATGAAACCTATGTGTACTTATTATGCAGTTTTCCTATAACTTACTTATCTGTGATGCATCATCACAATATGTACTTTTAATCAATTTGTAATTAGAACATTGTCCATTGGTTATATAGTATCAGGCTATTCCTGGAAAGTTCTATAGTGAGATCAAAATCCATTTTCTCAAATAAAATATGGGTAGTCAGGTTCAATCACATCAAATAATATAAAGTATAGTTAAGAACATCAAGTAATATATGGGGGTCAGGATTTAAATTACTTTAAAGGATCGAATACTATGTCTTTAAATACTATCTTTTTCATTTATTCTATATAAGACTAATTATGGATATTCTGTTAATCTAAATTTTAATACAATCTATGTAAATGAGCTAAAAATAAATGAAAAAAAACAATGATTCACAGATCTTATTTACAAAACATTACTGTAAAATGTTGATACAATTTCATATTGGCTAAAAATATTTTATTGAGCAATAAAGGTCTTCATTTGTAAAATAAACTACTGTTTTGAAATGCTTGCTTTAAAAACCTACAGATCTGCTATCTTATATGTAAACCCTGTATTACAGAAAATACAACAAAATAACAATTTAACAAATAAAATGAAGCAAATTGTGTGCACTGAATAGACAATTGATTTTATTGGGCGTTATAAATTATTTTCAAATGACAAATAATATTTAAACTTATATTTTTAAACAATGGTCATTGTTACAAGTAACCCAAAATTTTGTGTTAAAATGGAGTTAAATTGGTGAAACATACAACACACTGACAGCCTTAAGTTAACAAAATATAATTAACATATCTATAACAGTCTAACAAATAGTACAATGTCAACACTGAAATAAGTTAATAAATAAAACAGAACGACCCTGTAACAGACAACATTTTAACACTGTACCACAAATATATGAAATCTACATTATGATGATACTCAAATCTGTAAAAGGTTCATGATTTTAACATTCCGTAAAAGAAGCTACCATATATGCATGTATTTATGGGTCAAACCTAAAAATGTATAAAAATATAACAGATAATTTCTAACATTTGTCTAATACAATCTTTTACAGCAAACAGCATAAAACAATTCATAATTAAGGGTATTACCAATATTCCTTTTGTTGTATGTACATTGTTATTCAAATAATTAACATATGTATAAAGTTTAATACAAATGGCAAATAACATCTGATGTGTAACTAATTACAAAGATATCTTACTTCAGAAAAACTCAACTAAATTATATCATAAAAATCTACATTAATAATAAACTTTAAAAGGACATTTAATTTTAGATTCAACAGGGTACCAATTAGTACTGAATATAATAACTGAAATGCACTGACATACTTGCTCATTATTTGCTGAACATGAACTTTCACACTAAACATTGAAAAAACCAAAAAAAATGTTTTGGCAATAAATTACAAAGTAATTGAAATGCTGTTCTGTTATTTAATTTTAAATGCTTGGCCAATTCATACCTTTATCTTAAAATATTATTATAAGTGTAGTTTATTGAAATACTTCAAACTAAAATTCAGGGAAAAATAGAGAAATTTTTTTTTGCGGAATTGGAAAATCTGAAGTGTAATGCAAAAAATAAACTTACATTTTTAATTTCTATGGCATAATGTGTTTGCAACATTTCTTGAAATTCCACTTTTTAACTCTTGAATGGTTAAATATTTGCAATTATAATATAAATGCATGCAATAATATCTCAATTAACAAACTTAAAACTTACAATTTGATGCTAAAATTTAAACAATTATAATACAAACTATTTAATAGATTATATATCATGTTCAATTAAAGATTTGCTTTCTAATAACTTGATCTTAAAAATTTCAACTTCTATTATGCATATCATTTAATAAATTATATAAATTGTGATGACATATACCCATGAAAAAAATAATGTTTGATATTGTCATCAGTTATGTTGTAAAATGTAACTAATAATTTTCTTAAATAATTAAATCTAATTTGTAGAATTTCATTTAATCTGTTCACTTATCTTTCTCAAATCATTTTTATGTAAAACATAAACTTTTCACAGGAGATCAATGGAAGCAATACAATGAGTACCAGGACAAAATAGGTACAAACGTTCAAATTACAAAATCAACATATCAGTAATGCCACAAAGAAAACTTAAAACATAATACAGCATCAATAATCAAGTTCACAAAGGAAAGTGGCTATGATGAATATCAAAATCAAAGAGAGGCTTGACACAACAATTACCTGAAAACAATCGTTTTGCTTATGAGCCATCTTTAACCCCTTGTATTTCAGAAGCATTGTGTATTAATATTAATAGTTAATAACTCAAAAGAACCAAGAAATTTTGACTAAAATGTTCAATATTAGAATATTTCAAGGTTTGCACTCAGTGTTTTAACTCCCCTTGTATCTCACAAACTGTATAAATTTGGCTAGCTCAAATAAAAATATGCAGGCAGTGAATTTCCTGAGGTATTTAAAGAAACAGAAATGTCTATAATGAGGAATTTCTAATATCTGTGATTTTTAAAAATTTGAATCCTTTTAGAGTGATGTCAAAACTTTTGGAATGACTCACTTAGTTTTGGCTGCCTGTTATGCTCATGGCTATTGTGTTTATAATAAAGGATATGATGGCTTGTACAGAAATAAAAATGACAAGTATTGTGTCAATAGATAAACAATGAAGATGAGAAAAACCAAAACCATAACACCACTGCAAAAATCTGTGGCTCAATAAATGATTCTGATTAAAAATATAGAACTGCAATTTATAATGTATTTGGCAAAACTGAAAACAAATGAATGTACTAACTGCAAAGCTGCAATGTTTATTCTTAACAATAATCTATATAAACTTCAAAATTTCTAAGAAATCAATCTAAAATGTTTTTTGTTGGATACACAACCAGTTTGTTGAATGTTTCCTTCTTTCAGATTAATATTCCTTTCAAATCTTCTTCATCTACATTGTTGATACACAGTATAAATTATCTCCCCTTTAGCACCTGTCTGTCTATCATTCCTCAATCCCAGTCTACTGAATCAGGGTCATCAACAGGTAAAACTATCAAACATTTCTGTATTAATGTGTTGATAGCATCTATAAATAAAGACAAAATTTTCTTAATATAGTCCTATTCATTATTATAGCAGCATCATATAAGATAACAAAGTCCACTAACAAACTAGTTTAACCCTGCCACATTCTGTATGTGACTGTCCCAAGTGAAGAGCCTTTAAATCAGTAGACGTTTGTTGCTTTATATAATATTTGTTTTGTATATTAATCAGGCTTCTCGTTTGTATTGTTATATATTTAAACAATTAGGGCCTTTTATCAGCGAAAAGATGATTTGGCGTAGCTCATTGTTGAAGGCCGTATGACAAATAGTTGTAAACTTCAATGTCAGTTGGTCTCTGGTAGAGAGATGTCTCATTGGCAATCATACCATATCTTCTTTTTTTAAGGTGTTCTCCAATAATTTACAATAACTTTGGGGATAACTAGCTTAAACCTGAACTTTAACCTTATACAAACAGATGATATAAAAGTAGCAATATATATCTGAATCTTCGATTGACTTTTCTAATTCTGAAGGCTTAACAAATATTTATCTTTTTGCCTTCGGATACATAAGGTTCTTTTTGGTTTTATCAGATTTGAACATTTGTGTTGGGTTTTAGACTTTCAAATATTTTGGCCTCAAGCATAACTGAAGAGATAACGTAAAGATAAACATCTGGTGCAGTAAAATTTGTGTTATTAATGTCCTTGTATTTCATTTATATCAAAAATTCAAAATCATCAAACAGTTTGAAAACTTACACATTTTTTGCTGTATAAATTTAGGTTTATTTTTCCATACAACACATACGATGTACATAACCAGTCCAAACCCTACCAATCCTAGTGCCATCAAACTTTCTCTCGTTTTCTGGTAGAAGGTCAAGGCAACTATCAGGAAACTGACGATACACAGAATTATAGGCAACAAAATAGGGAGCTGTCAAAAAATAAAAGCAATATTATTTTAAATGTTATGTTTGAAACCTTAAAATTAACACGTTCTCATCTAAATTTAGAAATTCTCATATGCCACTTAACTTATTTTTGTGTGAAAAGGCTACAACATTTGGGATTATTGATATATTTCGCGTTAAAAACTCACTGTATAGCATTAACAATATTTTGTTTGTCATCTTTTGGCAAGATTTGTGATCTTTCTTTGTAATTGCGAACCAAAATTTCATCATTTTATCATAAACCTTTTTCATAGGATGCTAGAATGAACTATTTTAACACCAAGGAAATAGTTCAAGTAAATAAACCCTAAAAAGATACTCATTCTGCATTTTTGTTATACTTTTATGTCATTTTTGAAATATGTACATAACATAGCATTTATCCATCTTTATTTCAGATGTTTCAATGAAAAGAATGCTAAATTAAGTTTTTTTTCTCTTACTTGTAAGGTCTGTATGCCTGCATACCACCCTGGTGTATGCTAAAACCTCACTATATGTGTATACTAGAATTTGTCAGGTCTGTATGCCAGCATACCGACCTGGTTAATGCTAAACTCTCACTCTATGCATATACAAGTATTTTTCAGGTCTGTATGCTAGCATACCGACCTGGTTAATGCTAAACTCTCGCTCTATGCATATACTAGCATTTTTCATGTCTGTATGATAGCATACCGACCTGGTTAATGCTAAACTCTCACTCTAAGCACATCCTAGTATTTGTCAGGTCTGTATGCTAGCATACCGACCTGGTGTATGTTAAACTCTCACTCTAGTCTATGCATATATACTAGTATTTGTCAGGTCTGTATGCTAGCATACCGACCTGGTGAATGTTAAACTCTCACTCTATGCATATACTAGCATTTTTCAGGTCTGTATGCTAGCATACCGACCTGGTGTATGTTAAACTCTCACTTTCTGCGTATATAAGTATTTGTCAGGTCTGTATTCCTGCATACAAATCTGGTGTATTTAGAACCTTTAATATATTTATTTTGGCATAGTTAAGGTCTGTGTGCCTGTATACGAACCTGGGATATGTAAGCCGATTTTTTTTTAAATTTAGTTTGGCTTTTTTTCTGCTAGGTACTTGTATGCCTGCATGGATTCTAAAATTTTATTCTGGATTCATGTTTGTATTGGCAAGTCTGTATGCCTGAATGCTAAGTATTTACTGAGTAGTAACATTTCTTATTTAATTATGTTTGCATACCTCCCTTAGAAAATAAGGAGATGTGTATGATTGTTAAATGAAAAGGTCGAATTACATGGATGTAAGGAATTACTTATGTATAGCCTTTAACTTCATTTGAATTTGAAAGAAAGCTCTTAATTCTTAACTGCAACACTCAGGGGTTTATTCCTGTATACCAACCCGCTTTTCAATAAACCCTTGTAAAACAATGGAATTCATGGGTTTGATTGTCGGCATACCAACGTATAATCCTATACACATTGGAACATAAAACTTTGCATATTTGTTTGACATTTTCAGTTCACGGTATTCTTGCATACAACACTGGTGTACGGTGAAAGCTTATTTTTCTTGCATGGATACATACAAGCTTTAATTGCTTGTATACCAATCTATGTTTTATTGAATTGCAGTTTTACATACATTCTAGTATTGTCAAACCAAGCTGGTGTTCAGTAAGCTTGTGTTATTGTGTATGGTTTGCCCCAGTCTTAAATGTCTGCATATTTGGTGGCTACTTATTAGATATTAAGCAAGCTGAATGGTTTGAATTCTAACCAGCCTTATATTGTATTCATATTTTGAATTGCAAAACTATCATTTTTCATCATTCTCTAAGTTATAGACTTCAGGAGGGGCGAAAGATACCAGAGGAACAGTCAAACTCATAAATCGAAAATAAACTGACAACACCATGACATGAAATATACAAATTAAAGTACACAAGAAACAGCATAGAAAACAAACACAGTCTGAGCAACACGAACCCTAACCAAAAACTGGGGATGATCTCAGGTGCTCCAGAAGGGTAAGTAGATACTGCTCAAAATGTCCAACAGTGGCACCGTCGGGTTCCTTATGTTTTTACAAACCCGATAACTAGCTTTATACAGTAAGTCAAATTCATGAAAAGGGAAGGGGATTGTAGTTATGACGTGAGAAACTTATCCGATATCATCTGTGAAACGGATATTCCATAACGGTCAACCAACTATATACTATGGTAACAATTGTGTATACACTGGAGTTGTAAAAACAAATTCTTCAACCAGGAAAGCCAAAGAATTGATGCCTTTTCTAGTGAAGCCATGCATACATTACTAGCAGGAACAGCAAAAAGACTGGTGTTGTTCATTGGTGTCATAGTTTTCTAGGAAGGCATTGGTTTAACCTATCCAGTCACTAAGAAGTGTTACAATTAAATTCATAAGCAACAGCCAACACATAAATAGTTACATGAAAGGTATAGCCAATGTTGGAAAAATGCTGAAACGAGAAATGGAAACTACATATTATATACATATACATATGCGAGTAAATATTTTACACTTCACAAATTTAACATTGATGTGGCGTGGTCAACTACATCAAAGATTTGATGGTGAATTTGTTGAATGATCTTTCATCTTGATTATTAAATGTGACAGTTTGCATGTACGGTACATTAGTTGCACAGTAGAATTGTAATAACATTTGGACGTTTATCAAAGCAAGGTTTAATGTAATTTAAGGACAGCGGTTCATAGCACGATTTTGTAAGAAACTTTTTGCATTGATCACGTATATTGGTGTAGTAGCTTGAAGTAACAATTAAGTTGCGATATAGATTATAATGAAGTAACATGTTGTTTTATAGAGTTGGAACTAAGTAACGTTTTGTATTGGAATTTATAACTGTGAACCTGGGCTGTGAACCTTTTAAATATATCATATATACATGTACTTTTATATGATTAAACATGACTGTGAACATTAAACAGACTTCGTTACTAGTATATAGACGGTAGTGAGTCTATATATATATATGGTGAAATATTTAATAGCTATTTCCTTATGTAAACGGGCAAGAAGGATTAGATCCCAGATACATATATCCAAAATAATGACTGTCCAAAATACACAGAACAAAGACCCGTTTAGCGTTACATTTATATCACAATTACTGATTTTACGGTTTATATGAACTAAGGGTTCTTTATAGTGGTTGAATTGAACTTGTTCCCTTGAAAAACAAATTGTCGCCATGCATGTGATTGATTGAAGATCAATGAAATATGTCATTTCCTTAGTAACATTCATTTTCCCAATTTGAACACTCTTGACAAATAGACAAGATGCAAATTATTGCAAGAACATAGTGATTTATTTAAGTACTTCATCTTGACAGTCACTGCATGATTTTCAAAAAAAAAATAACTTACAAGACCAAGACGACCCGCTACTGACGAAGTGGTTGTCTTAAAAGTTTACATTACAGCAATTTTGCACCTGTCCTAACTTGTAGCAAGGAACCTCTGGCCTTTTATTTTTCTTATAATGAATTTTGCGCAATAATTGCATGCTTTGTAAATGACACAAAAATGGAAACAAACTACAAAACCTTCAAGACACAGACATTAATATACTTGCTTTTTTTTCAAATTGTCGAGTAAAAAATGCTTCTTTTTCAGAAACGATTTTTAGTGGCAGGAAACGCCGGCCAGAATGCAGGATTTTAACGCTATGAACCCCAGAGCTTCTGGGGCCTTGAGCGGCCCCCATACCCTCTGCCGTAAGACGCTGGCGGAACACTTCCGTGTCCCATGTCTAATTTGCCAAAAAATGTACCATTATTTATGGGCCTGCTACGCCTATGTATTAGTGAAATAAAGTATCTGAAGTATCTTAAAAAAGATCTTCATAAATGACCCTGTTACAGTATTGATTTAAACAGTCTAGTGGCGGATTAAGATATTTTCATAAAGGGGGAGGGGGTTCCAGCCAAGGTTCAGTAATTCCTATATAATCAACCAAATTTTTCCCACAAAAGGGGGACAGGTACCTTTTGTATCCGCCTATGGGACCCAACATGAAAAATAAGAAATAATAATGTATAGCAAAACAATTTACGAAAAAGAAAAACCGGACTTGGAAAGGCATATATAAAGACTATATAGTGTGGCCGGTTTTAACATGTGAGCGCTCAGCTTCCCCCTTTTTTTTACCTGGGAAAGTTGTTTCCCTAAAAGTTGTAAGAATAAGACATGAATATCCAGAAGTTTCATAAGGGGGATGAGATAGGGAGGGCACTGCATGACTTCTTTAGAGATGGACGCTTCAGTACTGTTTCCCTCAATAAATCAACTAAAGTTTTCCCACAAAGCACTGGCATAGCACCCCCTTATATAGATTCTACCTCTTGCTACATGTGAACATGTTCTTAAAAGTCGACCTCCAAAAAAGAGGGTGTTGAATGAAATCGTGAAAAAATGTACAAAAACAGCTAGGTTTACTTACCATAAATATATCCGACATTCTATTTTGCTTCTGGTTTATTCAAATCAAGATAATAGAGCGTATTTTTGTCCATTTTCTTCTCCGTGAGGGGAACTCCTTCATTGATCATTCAAATTGTTTACATTTATAAATGACGTCATCTAGATGGAGTGCGTGACTCCGCAGATAAATAGTCCTTTTTTCTTTGACTTTTTAATAATTACCAATAAACAAAACACCGGTTAACAAAACAGGTTGTTTTGTAATCAATTGCTATTATTCTAATTAAGTGTACTGGTAAGTAACTTGTGTAAGTCAAGGCTATCCGTCTATATCCCTCCGCCTCACGTCAGAAGGTCCCTGACGTCATATAAATTTTTGTCAACAACTTCGAACTTGGAACCTTGTACAAATTATGATCGCCTCATTTTTCCGTAATTTTAATTTGCAAACAAAACAGATAACTGCTAGGTCAATAAAGCGATCATAGTCATGGAACTTGAGAATTTGTTTTCATTTATAGATTTACAACAGTGAACGCTTTACCGGTTTGCCTTGCAAATTAACCGGCGCTTTTCTGTTTACCAACGGGAGAAAATAAAAAGGTCAGTGGTAGGCTTTTAGTTTTAAAAAAAAACTTGAAATCGGCAATAAAGTAAAACCACAACTATACTGACGTAAAGCATTTTTTTAAACACCCAGGTTCGTATGCTTTCATACAGACCTGTGAAATACAACATCTGATTCAATATTTGCTGTTCTGCATACACCAGGTGCGTATGCTAGCATACATACCTGAGAAATACAATGTATTAATTAAATGTAGACATTAGCATACACCAGGTACGTATGCTAGCATACAGGCCTGAGAAATGCAAGTTAATTTATTACAATTCAGTTCAGCATACACCAGGTGTTAAATATGCCAGATTCACGATTTCCAAGTGCTTGATAAAATAAAACTGTGTTTTTTCCTTTATTTTTCTCTTTTTGCATAAGTTTGTCTTATGAGCAATAATTCGACCTATTTGAGTACGAATTATGACAAATTACCGTTAATGAGAATTTCTAATTTTAGATGAGAACGTGTTAATTATCAATATATATATTTATCAATTAATTATACAAAATCAATTTCTGACATTCGTTTTTCCACATTTTTTGTCGTAAAATTCCATGTTTAATTATGGTGACGGCAATGTTCAAAGGTGATTCAGCTATTTACCATTATTTTAAATGCGATCAAGAATATTGAACAGATATATCATGTTAAGGAGGGGTATTTGCGAAAAATACCAGTCGAGAGAATGTTAAATTTCACGAGCCGTAAGGCGAGGGAAATTCATTCTCAAGACTGGTATTTTTCGCAAATACCCCTCAATAACATGATATATCTGTTTAATTACACCGAATGTTAATGTACTAAAACGCATTGATGATCGTGACGTTACAAGCGTCCAGTCGGATAGAGTATTTTTTGGCAAATACCACGGCAGAGAGGGTAAAAAAGGCATATCCTTTTAGCAAATACCCCGGCGGCGTTAAAAATGAACGATATTCATTTGATAACAGTAAATTGGTGAAAAATACACTGGCTATTAACCAATCAAAACCCCGGATTTTTACATAAGGTGTAATTAATATCATTAACACAGTTTGTTGACAATTAGTTCCACTGGTATGTTTTTTACCTGTTGTTTTATTTTTTATTTTTTTATTTTTGTAGTTATATTCTATGTTATTGCAATAGTGGCTTTCTTTGGTGGCAAGTCTCATCAAGTAAACCATTTGAAATTATCTCTGTCTGTTTATAGTTTAGGAGAGAAGTCATTTCAGCCAGCTGTAGCTATAATTAGTTTTAATCAGAAATTTGCATTAAAATTTCTTTCTTTTCTTCAATAAGTGAGCCAATAAACTATTGACTGAGACCTAGATAACTTTGTATAAAACCTTACCCTGATAGGCCTTGGTAAATCAGGTTCTTTGTATCGGAGGTAAACCTGTCCAGCGAACACCATTGTTAATACAGAGGCAAAACCAAATCCTTCCATCTCAATTAGGAAAAATATATCCCCGGTTGATGTGTAGATCAAAGTCATAATCAACTGTAGAAAATAAACAATTACATGTTAATACAGAGGCAAAACCAAATCCCTCTTTCTCAATCAGGAAAATCCTATCCCCCTTTGATGTGTACATCAAAGTCATGATCAACTGTAGAAATAAAACAAATAAATGTAAAAAAAAAATTCTGCTAGAAAAATTCATTTTCATGAATTATTGCATTGTAAAATCTTGATTGTTATCGTGATGAAGGGACACAAATATCCTGGCTACACTGCAGGTTTAGTCTAATATTCACATTATCAATTGTTACTTTTCTTCAAATTTAATGCTACAAGTCAGATACTAATTATTTTTACAATACATGGACAGCATCTTTATTAAAGGTCAAATGTAAAGGTCGAGAGTCAATATCTGATACATTTTGAACTTTCTCCTCAGGTCATCCTGTTTATTTCTATGTTCAAATCACTACATACAATTTTAGTTAATTTACATGTTTTGAAGTTCAGTGTAACGTCCATTATCACTGAACTCGTACACTTTATTTAGGGGCCAGCTAAGGAGCACCTCTGGGTGCAGGATTTTAGCATTGAAGACCCATCGGTGACCTTCAGCTCTTGACTGCTCTTTTGTAGGGTTGTTGTTTCTTTGACATATATTCCCCATTTCCATACTCAAATTTATGACCAGCCGTAAAGAGACCCTGGTATGGTATGCATAAAAAAAAACCACACTAATTGTGAAAACTTGCAAGCCTTTTTCCTTTTTAACCAATTCCAAAAGTAATTCTAAGTTCTACTACATATCATATTTTCATAACTTACAATAACTAGAAGTGATGGAGAAGGTGTCAATCTCTTCTGTTGTATCATCCCCATGAAGGCTGGCAACTGTCCCTTTGTCGACCCAACATAGAACAATCTAAAGAGTCAACATATTTACTCATAAAATCAATTATTTTAATACTTGTTCTATCATCAAAATATTTCCCCCCACTCTCCCTGAATCTTCATGTTCAAATATAGGATCCTGCTAACATATAAATACACTTTTCTTAATATTTATTCCATCATATTTGCTATTAAGAATGTTTGCACCAAAATTAGTGTACTAAATTTGATATCTGTATTTTTCATGGATTGAGGATTGTACTTTATTGCATATTTGAACAAGTGGTTTTGATGAGGTCTGATAATGATTAGAAGCTGATAGTAATTATACTTCGTTGAATTTACTGGTTAATCTATACCAATGAATATCTTTCTAAATTAATTCAAAGTATTACTAGATTTATTTCACTTGACTGGGCGGGGTTTAAGAAGTTAGCTTATTTAAGACCAGTCCATCTATAGACAGGAGTTTTAGATAAACTCATTAATGAAGTGTCCAGTTAATCGTCCCATATCATACACTCAGTTCTTTTGTATATGCGTTTGGTGACACTGATAAGTGATTAGAATTCAATAATAATTATAACGACAATCATCCTTATTACACACATCTTCAAATAGACTGTCCTTATGCAAATTAAAACATAAGCACTCCACCCGATCAGTTGAAATAACATTCATTCATTCATATCTTTAATTCCTCATAAATGAGATTCAATGAACATACAATTAATAAATATAAGCAAACGTTACAACATAATTACACACAAATTATTAGTATAAGAGCAAAGTATAAGGTAAATACACAAAAGATGATATATAAATTATCTATAAAAGCAATATTTAAAGTATAACTGCAGTGACACATCATGTATTGACACATCGTGTATTGACACATCTAATAACACTGTCTAAGAGATCGACTATATTCTGCTACACACTGAATAACATGTGCATGGCACAGCTTGAGAAATTGAACCGATTCATCTATGCTTGAAAAAATTGTCAGTGGTTTTCGACCGAGTAACATTTGAAACAGGATTTCATCGTCATACATGTTTAATTCACAGTAAAGCTGCACTGGAAAATTGTCACTTAAAATGTCCCACCAGACTTCTCGCTGTGCATTAGTACTTGGACAATTGCAACAAGCGTGTACATAAACATCTTTAAAATTCCTTGAACATAAATCACATATATCACTTGTTGTATTTGGTATTTCAGTTAGTAATTTAGTGATTAAAAAAGAAGTTCTTTTGTATATGCGTTTGGTGACACTGATAGGTGATTAGAATTCCATAATAATTATAACGACAATCATCCTTATTACACACATCTTCAAATAGACTGTCCTTATGCAAATTAAAACATAAGCACTCCACCCGATCAGTTGAAATAACATGAGTAATAACTGTTATAAATATAGCAAATCAAATTATATGTATTTGAGAATATTATCAAGATAATAAATACATTTCCTTGTCTGACCACCATCTATTCAAAATTGTACATATTTAATTTCATACCTGGAGAAACCTAGTGCACATCCATTCATGGTTCCACACACAGAAATGGCTATCAATACAGGCATTAACCAGGCCATAACTCCCATGGTATGCTCTCCAAAGGTCTGAAATGTAACAATACATACTAAACTTAATACATTGTTAATTACATACAATGACATTCATATGTAATCAAAATATAATATTGAGTCATTTTCATATTCTAAAACAATGCTCATCTTTCAAGTTACCTCTTGTTCCATTATATAAACAAAAGCATACATGTTCTAATATTGGGGGTCATCTATATGTCACCACAATTAAAATTCTAGTCAGAGATCAAAATTGACCTATTTATATGAAATCAAATCTTTCTCAAAGTACAATGAAGTGATTTGTAATTTTTCATATTTGAATTCTGAAACTGTTGGTTTTCAAAAGGGCTTTTGCTTCAAAAACTTTAGAACATGTTGAAGTACAAAATTTATTTATTTTCTTTAGAATCAAAATAATTTTATTATGCCATTCTCTACTAAATGTGTTCATTTTAACATGGTTAGGCATCCTATTTCTCAAATATCTTACACCTTTGCATATCTTATGATTGGCAAATATAACATTGCATATCTTATGATTGGTAAATATAACATTGCATATCTTATGATTGGCACATATAACATTGCTAATCAGATTATCTTATGATTGGTAAATATAACATTGCAGACTGGTAAATATAACTTTGCATATCTCAATGTATCTTTTGATTGGTAAATATAAAAGTATGGAAATTATGCTAAACTTCTGGACATCTTTTAGCCTTTTCTATTATGTTTCTGTCACATAAGTTTATACCCTATATTTCTTTATTTATACACCATATATACTAACGTATACAGCTACGTAAGCTATATTAGTGATTAAGTAGGTTACTATGGTTACTATAACTATATATACTAACCACAGCTACAGCTGGAGATGACAACATCTGTGCCGGCGTGAGAACGGCTACGTAAGCTACATTGGCGATTAAGTATGTTACTATTACTATCACCATGGAAATCAAAATGGCTCTAGGTAGATTTCTGAAAGAAAGAAAACATGTTGAGACTATATATATATATATATATATATATAAGCTATAATTCTGAACTTACTATGAATTGAAAGTTTTCTCCCACACAAACAGGGAACTATATTCTAAGTGAGAGTTTATGATTTTATTGGTTAGTTTATTGGCTATGGATAGTTTTGTCCAAGTTCCCTGTAAAATTACTTTAAATGTTAAAATACTAATAGTTAAAGCTGCCACTGCTGCATCTTCGCTAGCCAAGGGTTACGATCCACTCCCGCTCTCTTCACCCTTGGCAGATTGAGCCAACATTTGTGATATCAATGTTGCGCCATCTATCGGAAGATTAAAGTCACGCCCATTCCGAATACATTATTCTTGACCAATGGTAGCACTTGAACTCTTCAATTTGGAGGTAAAAACACGGTAGCGTCTAGATTCTACCCACTTGGTAAAGCCGAAAACGAAAATATACGTCAACATTCATGCATTTGTGCATGAAACATACACAGGAACTTCTATTAGTTGATTAAAAACATTCAATTTGTCACTAAATATAGTCATATGTTTAGTGATGTAAAGACTTGTTGCACAATAAACACGTGGCAATTGTTTACAAACACTTTCTACATTTACACGTGATCATGTTATAGGCACTTTTTGATTGGATGCAGCGAGTTTCTACTGCAACCAATAAAAATCCTTACCTTGTGTCTCCGAAATATTATCTCAATCCGCCAAGGGTGAAGAGAGCGGGAGTGGATCGTAACCCTTGGCTAGCGAAGATGCCACTGCTGCTGCAAAGTAATACCTATGTCTTGCATACTGTGGTGAAGGCAAGACAAATATAAACACTGACCAATGAACCATGTCAAGGTCAGATAAAATCTGATAGTCAGACATGTACACCTTCCAAATCAATCCATACACCAGTTAATATTTTACTTATAGTATCTACAATACATAGCTTAAGCTTGATCACTGATCTATGAAATTAGGTGAAGGTCAAAATACCCTGTCAGACAGACATGTAGAAGTTGCTTTGATTTCATATACCAAGTAAAGTTATCCTATTGTTTATAAGTGAGAAATTAAGTTTTTTTTAAAGATGAATGCCACGATATAGCCAAGAGAATGAAAGTGGCATTAAACTTCAACAATAAGTTAATAAAACAATTTCTACAGGTGTGTTTGTGTTGGTATTTGTCTGAGTTTTCTGACTGTTAAAACTTAGCAATATATGACTATGTATTCTGTGCATGTCTTCAAGGATTTATATAGAGGAACAACATGATCAGCTATTTGAGGTAAATAAATTTTATAAGGGTTTGATTAATTCTTACCTGTGTGGATCTACAAGTTCTCCTACTAAAAAGTTTAAGTAACTCCTGAAATAGAACATAGAATAACATTATACCTATTGAAAATTGTAATATCTGATACTTTTTTCTATTATTATTTATATAAGGACTGGGTGTTTATATTTACACCAATGACTAGTCAAATGTTAAATGATTTTTGTTTCTATTTGATTAACTATATATATAGCTAGATATGGGCTACAATCAGGGTTGGCAAAGTATTACCCGCCCGGGAAAACCCAGGCGGGAATTCCCGGGTTTTCCCGTGCTGGGCAATACTCCCAGAAATGGGTAATACTGGGTAATACTGGGCAATAAGACTTTTTAAGCTCATTTTAACACAAAATAGTAAAGTCTTGTTGTAGTTTCATAGTATTATAGCTAAAAATATACATTTTATACAGATAACCATTGAGAGTCATGTTTCTAGAAGATTGAAAATTCAATTTCATTCTTTTCTCCACTACTTCTATGTAGGCAAAATACAAAATTTGAATATTTTAATATTGTTAATACCTTGTTAATTTCCATGTATTGTTTCAACTATCCAAACTTTAAAAAAATGCATTTTATAGCAGTGTTTATGTGAATTATAAATTTAAATGTCTATGCAATCATATTGCTAAATAAACACCCTACAGGGTCAAGTCATTAACCCTTATAGAAATGAAAAGGCTGAATATTGTTATATAAACATATCAATGTCCTAATCTGAATAATTACTTATTAATAGGGATGTACATATAAATTATGCAAAAGTCATTTTTCTTACATTTTCTTTTTAATTCTTAATGTAAGATATATACAATTGAAAAATGAATTCTTTGAATTTATGTTAACAGTTTGACCAATCTAGACGAGAGGGTGATTTAATAGACTTTCTGAAGAGAATTATTGATAAAAGCCTTTTCCATTTATATTTGTGTAATGTGTGCCTACATGTTTACTTGTCTCATATAGTTGCAAGAATAGTACTTTTTCAAATTTATATACACTTGTATTATCACTTATACACTTGTATTATCACTCTCAAACAATTAAGTAAACTAATTTATAAATCAAAATGTGTTTATAAATAACTTAAATGTATTGCAATTGAGTTTGATCACTGAATCCTCTTTAAAATTCAGGCCAGTATTTTATATTACCCAGTATTGCCCAGTATTACCCATTAAAACCCAGTAAAACCCGGGTTTTCCCAGTATTTCCCACTGGGCTGGGCAATACTCATAAAACCCGGGTTTTTGCCAACCCTGGCTACAATGAATAAGTCTATAGTACATTTCAATCTTCACCCTGAACCTCAGGCCCAGCAGCACAGGCTTGTAAAATAAGTCGTGTGCATTTAAAAATCATATCTACAGGCCAACAGAATTAAACTTAAATTGTCCAGATTAAGATCTGGCCTGTAGATTTAAGAATTCATTGTGAAGACTGACATTTGCTTATACAAATGTTTCTTATTGGTAACCAGATGCTCCGCAGGGCGTAGCTTTATACGACCGCAGAGGTTGAACCCTGAACGGTTGGGGCAAGTATGGACACAACATTCAAGCTGGATTCAGCTCTAAATTTGGATTGTGATTAAATAGTTGACACAGCATAGGTTTCTGACACAGAATGAATGTGTTCTAATGAACTTAAAATTTTTGTTTTCTTTTAGAGCAATTCACTATGCTGTTGAATATTAATCCTCTCAAAAAAATGTTTGAAGAAATTTTCTTTTTTATTTATGAAATTTCAAATGAGAAAAATTGAACCCAATTTTTTTAATCACATCCCCCTTTCCCTTATTCCAAAACTAATCTCAATTAAAATTTCTAATGGAGTTTGCAACAATAACTACTCATTTAAATACATCATAAAATATTAAGATGTAAAAAAACTGCTTGTTATCACTGAATGGTAAAGATTATTTTAATTTATCAGTTGGTAGTAAAAAGTGAATATACATTGTATATTGTATATAACAAAGATTTAAGTTGATTCTGGACAAAGAAAGATAACTCCAATTAAAAAAAAATCTTGCTATTGCACAATATTTTGCAATTAGATATTTCTTGCTTACTATTCTGGACAAAGAAAGATAACTCTAATTAAAAAAAAATTTGCTATTTCACAATATTGTGCAATTAGATATTTCTTGCCATTGCGCAATACTGTGCAATTGAAAAGACTTGCTATTGCACAATACTTAATATAATAATTTTAGATCCTGATTTGGACCAACTTGAAAACTGGGCCATAATAAAAAATCTAAGTACATTTTTGGATTCAGCATATCAAAGAACCCCAAGATTTCAATTTTTGTTAAAATCAGACTAAGTTTAATTTTGGACCCTTTGGACTTTAGTGTAGACCAATTTGAAAACAGGACCAAAAATGAAGAATCTACATACACAGTTAGATTTGGTATATCAAAGAATCCCATTTATTCAAATTTTGATGAAATCAAACAAAGTTTAATTTTGGACCCCGATTTGGACCAACTTGAAAACTGGGCCAATAATCAAGAATCTAAGTACATTTTTAGATTCAGCATATCAAAGAACCCCAAGGATTCATTTTTTGTCAAAATCAAACTAAGTTTAATTTTGGACCCTTTGGACCTTAATGTAGACCAATTTGAAAACGGGACCAAAAGTTAAGAATCTACATACACAGTCATGACAGTTAGATTCGGCATATCAAAGAACCCCAATTATTCAATTTTGAAGAAATCAAACAAAGTTTAATTTTGGACCCTTTGGGCCCCTTATTCTGTTGGGACCAAAACTCCCAAAATCAGTACCAACCTTCCTTTTATGGTCATAAACCTTGTGTTTAAATTTCATAGATTTCTATTTACTTATACTAACGTTATGGTCCGAAAACCAAGAAAAATGCTTATTTGGGTCCCTTTTTGGCCCCTAATTCCTAAACTGTTGGGACCTCAACTCCCAAAATCAATACCAACCTTTCTTTTGTAGTCATTAACATTGTGTTTAAATTTCATTGATTTCTATTTACTTAAACTAAAGTTATTGTGCGAAAACCAAGAATAATGCTTATTTGGGCCCTTTTTTGGCCCCTAATTCCTAAACTGTTGAAACCAAAACTCCCAAAATCAATCCCAACCGTTCTTTTGTGGTCATAAACCTTGTGTCAAAATTTCATAGATTTCTATTAACTTCAACTAAAGTTATAGTGCGAAAACCAAGAAAATGCTTATTTGGGCCCTTTTTGGCCCCCAATTCCTAAAATGTTGGGACCAAAACTCCCAAAATCAATACCAACCTTCCTTTTGTGGTCATAAACCTTGTGTTAAAATTTCATAGATTTCCATTCACTTTTACTAAAGTTAGAGTGCGAAAACTAAAAGTATTCAGACGACGACGACGCAGACGACGACGCCAACGTGATAGCAATATACGACGAAAAATTTTTCAAATTTTGCAGTCGTATAAAAAAAACATGTTGATAATGGCATACATAACTTTTCCTGCATTTCATTATTCATATAAATACAGTGTCACATGTATGTGTGCACAACTGTTATATTGAACATGTTGAATTCATCCAACAATAAACTAATCAATGGTACTGTGTTAGGTTTAATCTAAATGATTTTCTCTCTCTCTCAATTTTGTAAATCAATGTGTTTAACCTTTTTTTTCTTTTTTTCAGAAGTTATATTACAAATCTGACTAAAAATAGAAATATATTACTATATAATAAATTTGTTGAGACAGATGTATCAAAAACATTCATTTATAACATATTCATGATACTAGACCAACGATCCAAATGTGAAAAGTTCATGTGAAAATTACTTTTAATCCAGATTAAATCCAACAATAAAACACAATGTTGTAAATATATAAGTCTATAGAGTCATTGTTATAAACACAAACTAAATACAAGTCATTTAAATAAGACCCACAATTTTTTATCAACAAATATATGATTTACTTTAGTTCACAAGGGTCACTTTCAAAGTTTTAAAATTAAATGTACAGTTCTAATAATATTCATATTGCACATTTCTTTTTTTTTTTTTTTTTTTTTTTTTTTAAATATTATCATGATTATGCAGCAGTTCTGATAAAAAAAATCAATGACTGCAAGATACTTTTATAGCTATTTTTTCCCCATATTTCTTAAAAATTTTAAATGTTGGTGTGCTTTGTGCCATCTGATGAGTTTTTTCTTAAATGATTTTTGTTGCTTGTTCTTATGTTTTACTGTTACATCACTGCCATCTTAAGCAACCACAAACATGTTTAACCCCACCTTCTACGACATGTGCCAGTTTCAAGTTGGGAGACTCATTAGACATGTTAGATG
Organism: Mytilus edulis; assembly: GCA_019925275.1. NCBI lineage: Eukaryota > Metazoa > Mollusca > Bivalvia > Mytilida > Mytilidae > Mytilus > Mytilus edulis. Next base: position 8,029,416 of record CM034361.1, read on the forward strand.
TTGTAGGTTGCTGTATGCCACATTATGTTTTACCATAAACCAAGCTATCTTATTTGTTTTCATGGTTTTCAATTATTTTGTTATTTTGAAATTTTTGAACTCAGACTGTGTTCCTTTTTTAACACTAAAACAGCTATTGGAAGTACAAAATGTACCTACTTTGAAGTAATAATTGTCGTCCTAATAATATAACTTCATTATCAGGGATTGAAGTAAATTTTTTGGCATGGTAGCCCAAAGCTAAAACTTTGGTAGCCACTAAACAATATAGTTCTATACAAGAAAACTATGAGTTTTAGTAGCCCACACCAAATTTAAGGTGTCATAACCATGAGAACCCCCAAATACGAATATAATATAAACGTAAATGAAAATTACCATCCACTGTATGCCCAGAATCCAGAATAGAATGATATAGCTATAGCTCCTGCACTGAAATCACTTCCTTCAAACGGATTCTTAAAATTCTCAGTTTCACCTGAAAAATGACAGCATTACAGTAACATGAGTAATGTACAATTGAAAAAAAATGAAATAAAGAGCAACCATGTTATTTATTTATACAGACTCAATTTTCTTATTAAAATGGCCTCATTATCATTAATTTTTTTTAAAGGTTTTGCCCAGGTTTAAGCATTTGATCTGTTATGCATAATACATCTCTGCACACAAACCAAGATGAATTGATAATTATTGGTGTTTCACAACACTTTAAGCACCTTCCCACTAGGCTACACTTCAAGGTTTGCCAAAACCCTACCCAAAAGTAGAGACAGTTGGTAGGTATACATAGGTAGGCATTTTCTTTCTATTTATCAGCGAAACAGAAATTAAAGTGTCAGATGTGTTTTAGTTTTTCATGTTTTATCTGATTAAAAGAAGAAAAAAAAACTTTTCTCACCAGGACAATACAAGATTATGAGTAGTCAGGTTTTCTCTGGGTAGGTCATGTAGGTAGCGTTAGGGCAAACACACCTATTCTATTTTATGGTCCTATAGTTTTGTGATCCTTAAGGACAAAATTCTATTATGAGAAAATATTTAATCTAAATATGTATGCATGTTATCAGACTGACACCAAAGATGAGCATCCATCCTTTCAGATGAAGTATAGCAATAGAAGATTTGTACCTATATATGTGTATGTTTTGTTTGGAGGGATTTTAATTTATAAATGAATCCCTTTTATTGTAAAAAAGTTTCATTCCATCAGCTGAACTTCAATTAACTATAAATATATCAGCTGTTACAGTGTGTCTACATTCAGCTGTATACAAATCAATAGGTCTGTAGGTTATCAATGAAGCCACCTTCTACATTTGTATTTAGGAATGTAATAAATATATATACAATATAGCCCAACCTGTAAGACATAGTTGTACAGATTTAGAATACTTAAAAAATTAATTGAGTTGTCTAATCTCTAAACAAAAAGTAACATTTTATTTAATCTCTAAACTTTTTAAGTATTGCATTTATCTGGAAAATCAGGAATTTATTATTAAGAGTCTCAGTTATAAAGCTAACAAAATTTTTAAGAAGTTTACCAAAGAACGTAATCTACTTAAAGAAAGAACCCTTTCAGATTATTATTATGTGGTATAAATGTAATCTTAATATGGTTTGAAAAGCTTGCATTTGGGAGGAGAAATAACAAAGCAAAGTTAAATGTCAACTTAAGAGCATATAAATTTTAAAAACTTGTTTGCTTTTAATTGACATATTTAACAAGTTGCCATTTTTTTTTAGACTGGCTCTGTATAAACAAGTAAACTTTAGATCAACTCTTGCAGTAGTGAATTACTTAAGGAGCAGGTAAAGTTAAGGAGAGAGGAAGAAATTAATTTGAACTGGCCCTATGGTACTTATGACAACTACCCGGTATCAGTGTATACTCACCTAATCCTATGATATAGTAGAAGCCTATAACAATGACTGTTAGCAAGGCTATAAGTTTGTACTCACCTAATCCTATTATATAGTAGAAGCCTATAACAATGACTGTTAGCAAGGCTATAAGTTTGTACTCACCTAATCCTATGATATAGTAGAAGCCAATAACAATGACTGTTAGCAAGGCTATAAGTTTGTACTCACCTAATCCTATGATGTAGTAGAAGCCTATAACAATGACTGTTAGCAAGGCTATAAGTTTGTACTCACCTAATCCTATGATATAGTAGAAGCCTATAACAATGACTGTTAGCAAGGCTATAAGTTTGTACTCACCTAATCCTATGATGTAGTAGAAGCCTATAACAATGACTGTTAGCAAGGCTATAAGTTTGTACTCACCTAATCCTATTATATAGTAGAAGCCTATAACAATGACTGTTAGCAAGCTTAAGGCTATACGTTTGTACTCACCTAATCCTATTATATAGTAGAAGCCTATAACAATGACTGTTAGCAAGGCTATAAGTTTGTACTCACCTAATCCAATGATATAGTAAAAGCCTATAACAATGACTGTTAGCAATGCTATAAGTTTGTACTCACCTAATCCTATGATATAGTAGAAGCCTATAACAATGACTGTTAGCAAGGCCATAAGTTTGTACTCACCTAATCCAATGATATAGTAAAAGCCTATAACAATGACTGTTAGCAATGCTATAAGTTTGTACTCACCTAATCCTATGATATAGTAGAAGCCTATAACAATGACTGTTAGCAAGGCTATAAGTTTGTACTCACCTAATCCTATTATATAGTAGAAGCCTATAACAATGACTGTTAGCAAGCTTAAGGCTATAAGTTTGTACTCACCTAATCCTATTATATAGTAGAAGCCTATAACAATGACTGTTAGCAAGGCTATAAGTTTGTACTCACCTAATCCTATGATATAGTAGAAGCCTATAACAATGACTGTTAGCAAGGCTATAAGTTTGTACTCACCTAATCCTATTATATAGTAGAAGCCTATAACAATGACTGTTAGCAAGGCTATAAGTGTATACTCACCTAATCCAATGATATAGTAAAAGCCTATAACAATGACTGTTAGCAATGCTATAAGTTTGTACTCACCTAATCCTATGATGTAGTAGAAGCCTATAACAATGACTGTTAGCAAGGCTATAAGTTTGTACTCACCTAATCCTATTATATAGTAGAAGCCTATAACAATGACTGTTAGCAAGCTTAAGGCTATACGTTTGTACTCACCTAATCCTATTATATAGTAGAAGCCTATAACAATGACTGTTAGCAAGGCTATAAGTTTGTACTCACCTAATCCTATGATATAGTAGAAGCCTATAACAATGACTGTTAGCAAGGCTATAAGTTTGTACTCACCTAATCCTATTATATAGTAGAAGCCTATAACAATGACTGTTAGCAAGGCTATAAGTGTATACTCACCTAATCCAATGATATAGTAAAAGCCTATAACAATGACTGTTAGCAATGCTATAAGTTTGTACTCACCTAATCCTATGATGTAGTAGAAGCCTATAACAATGACTGTTAGCAAGGCTATAAGTTTGTACTCACCTAATCCTATGATATAGTAGAAGCCTATAACAATGACTGTTAGCAAGGCTATAAGTTTGTACTCACCTAATCCTATGATATAGTAGAAGCCTATAACAATGACTGTTAGCAAGGCTACAAGTTTGTACTCACCTAATCCTATGATGTAGTAGAAGCCTATAACAATGACTGTTAGCAAGGCTATAAGTTTGTTCTCACCTAATCCTATGATGTAGTAGAAGCCTATAACAATGACTGTTAGCAATGCTATAAGTTTGTACTCACCTAATCCTATGATGTAGTAGAAGCCTATAACAATGATGTTAGCAAGGCTATAAGTTTGTACTCACCTAATCCTATGATATAGTAGAAGCCTATAACAATGACTGTTAGCAAGGCTATAAGTTTGTACTCACCTAATCCTATGATATAGTAGAAGCCTATAACAATGACTGTTAGCAAGGCTATAAGTTTGTACTCACCTAATCCTATGATGTAGTAGAAGCCTATAACAATGACTGTTAGCAAGGCTATAAGTTTGTACTCACCTAATCCTATGATGTAGTAGAAGCCTATAACAATGACTGTTAGCTAGGCTATAAGTTTGTACTCACCTAATCCTATGATGTAGTAGAAGCCTATAACAATGACTGTTAGCAAGGCTATAAGTTTGTACTCACCTAATCCTATGATGTAGTAGAAGCCTATAACAATGACTGTTAGCTAGGCTATAAGTTTGTACTCACCTAATCCTATGATGTAGTAGAAGCCTATAACAATGACTGTTAGCAAGGCTATAAGTTTGTACTCACCTAATCCTATGATGTAGTAGAAGCCTATAACAATGACTGTTAGCTAGGCTATAAGTTTGTACTCACCTAATCCTATGATGTAGTAGAAGCCTATAACAATGACTGTTAGCTAGGCTATAAGTTTGTACTCACCTAATCCTATGATGTAGTAGAAGCCTATAACAATGACTGTTAGCAAGGCTATAAGTTTGTACTCACCTAATCCTATGATATAGTAGAAGCCTATAACAATGACTGTTAGCAAGGCTATAAGTTTGTACTCACCTAATCCTATGATATAGTAGAAGCCTATAACAATGACTGTTAGCAAGGCTATAAGTTTGCTGGCTGTTATAACAACTTGGATTTTTGTAGCCCATTTGGTATTCCAACAATTAATGGCTACTAATAAAGCTGAAAGAATAAAATTAGAGGACTGTAATGTAAACATACATGAACATTGTTATCTGATCTACCAAATGTTGGTTGTTAAATATCTAAATCAAGAGTGAGTAACTGTATGCTACATACACATTAGGATTATCACAAAGTTTGTACTGAGATGAGAAGCACAATGGGTGCCACATGTGGAGTAGGATCTGCTTCCCTTCTGGAGCACCTTAGATCACCCAGAGGTTTGAGAGGCGGGGAATTAGTTGTTGCTCATTATAGTTTTCTACATGTTGAGTTTGTATACTTTTTTTTTTTATTTTGTTTTTTTCTCGGTTTTTTTGGCAATTTGTCAAAGAGACAACTTGACCAAGGAGCAGAAAAAAGCCCAAGGTCAACAATGGGTCTTCATGTTCAACGTACAGAGAAAATCTTGCATACATTGTATCATTGCATAGACACCTATCTATTATTAATCTATCTATTGTTAATTTACTGTATGCTGCCCTCTACTCTTAGATGTCTTTCGGTTATATGTGTCATTGGTTTGTGCTCTCAATAGTATTTATGTACCCTACATATACTTTTACACAAATGTATAACAAGTATCTCAATTCCTGTCTTTTCAACAACTTGCATTTACATCAAAAACCCCAAACTATTGGAAATTTCTATATTTTCTTACCCTTGCTTTATAAGCAAAATATCTTCGAATTTAGGTCAAGTTCATACCAAATCATTTTATTAATACTCAATATAAACAACCGCATATATTATAATTTTATTTGGAACCAAAAAAAAACATTGAAAACTTGAATGGATTTATTTGACAGGATTTAAAGGTCTTTTATATGGTAAACTAGGTCAGGCTGAAAACCAAAACAAAATAAGATCTTCTGGCCAGGCCCAAGACCACAATTAATGACCCCGCTTTTCGTTGTCCACGAATATAGTTCCTTTTAATTAGAGTGTATTTTTCCTTAATTTTTTTTCTTTCCTTTCCTCACTCATTCCTTAAATCTTTTTGGGTGGAAATGAAAGAAGAGAGGTCAAATAAATTTTTGGAGGTTGTATTTTAACTGATTTTGATATGGAATGAGTGATTAGGTCAAGTGCAAAAAGGTGATATTTACAGTTTTCGGAACATCTCTTGACTTGTCAATAGGGGTATGGATGTGTATTGGCTAAATTTGTAAAAGTGATTGCTTCAATCTTTCTGAATTTTGGATATATATTTGGACTAGGACAATACATTACACACACAAAAAATTGGACAAAAGTGCATGGTGCAATTTTTTTAATGATGCAAAAGGTTATAAAGAACTGATAGAGGAATTAATTGTGGTCTGTGGCCTAAGAGGTGCATTTCAGCAAATTTAGAATTTTTACTTTGGCATCTTTTCTGAATGATCTATTGGTATTGATTTGTCAAACTATATGAGAAGAAATGATTTTCACTTTCATTTGATAGAAATTTTGTGAAAAAGTCACTTTTCAGGTTAAATGCCTAAAATGTAGCTTTTTCACTTTTTTCACTATTTTTTCAAAAACAGCATGCTTAATTTCTCTCTGACAGTTTTTTTCTGATATCTATTTGTGTTTGTGGTATTTATTTCAGTTGTTTAACTTATTTGTGAACTCTGAACACAAAAAAAAGTAGATAAAAACATAAAAAGAGTGCAAAATGTGCTGTTTTAATAGTCTAAGTCTAACGGTCAGTATACGCAGCAGGTGAAATGTGAAGTTCTATGCACTTAAAAGTTGTATTCCAAAACAGATTGCACTGAACCTACATCAAAAACACTTATTACTGGTTGCTTAACCATTTCTGTTTCACAGACTACCTTTACTTTCTTCTGTTGGATAGCTAGTGGTTTAAATATTGGCCTTTTGAGGCTGACATTTCATTCAGTTTTTAAACAGTAAAGTTAATAAACTTTGCATCAGACCATACTGTCTGCATATATAGTTGAAAGTGACAGTCTTGTTACATCCAGGCTCCATGTTTTATAATATCTGAGCACAGATTTTAGCAAAAAGAAGTATATCTCCATCTCCCATATCATTTATATGCTTTTAAATATGCAAATGTGGGGAACGGCCTAAACTGGCAATCTGTTTTTTTAAGCATAACATTGCTAAAGACCATTTTATCCACATGCGTTATGCTATTTGAAACTTATATTTCCATCAAAAGTACATTTATAACCTGTTAAAGTTTGTTTGATAACTTAACAACTTCAGAAAATTGTGGTAAGTGAAAAATATTACATTTGATATAAGGCCTCACCCTAATTGAAAACCTCTATTTTTTGGCACAGGCTCATATAAAATTAACTTCTGGCCATTTTGCATAAGTCTGATACATGAAATATGCTTTCTGTTGCTTTAAATAGATGTTAACTTATACATAGAGACATTAAAAAGTGTTAGTTTTGGTATCTTTTGGTTTTTAGAAGCTCAAATTTGATAGTTTTAATTGTTCTAATTCAACGCCACAATTCAGCACCCAAAATTCAGATATAAAAAATGCCACATTTTTTTTATTTGGTATCATATGGCTTTGAAACTTTGTAACCTGTTTTATAATATACTAAGCTTGAATCATGCCAAGTTTTATTAGAATTGGTCAAGTTTTAGGCCCCTATTAGGCCCAAGACCACAATTAATGACCCCGCTTTTCGTTGTCCACGAATATAGTTCCTTTTAATTAGAGTGTATTTTTCCTTAATTTTTTTTCTTTCCTTTCCTCACTCATTCCTTAAATCTTTTTGGGTGGAAATGAAAGAAGAGAGGTCAAATAAATTTTTGGAGGTTGTATTTTAACTGATTTTGATATGGAATGAGTGATTAGGTCAAGTGCAAAAAGGTGATATTTACAGTTTTCGGAACATCTCTTGACTTGTCAATAGGGGTATGGATGTGTATTGGCTAAATTTGTAAAAGTGATTGCTTCAATCTTTCTGAATTTTGGATATATATTTGGACTAGGACAATACATTACACACACACAAAAAATTGGACAAAAGTGCATGGTGCAATTTTTTTAATGATGCAAAAGGTTATAAAGAACTGATAGAGGAATTAATTGTGGTCTGTGGCCTAAGCCCATATTAAAATACACCTCAACAAAGAAAAATTATTGTATTACAGTGTAAACATTTTATAGTAAATATTTGGTTAACAAGCATATCATGAGAATGATGAAATCTTAGTCCTCTATACCTTGTAATGAATGGTCATTGTTTTGATAAGATATACCTTATTAAGGACAACTGTCAGGTAGAATAGTTATGGAGATCATTGACACCCCCAAAATAACAAATAACCTCATTTTCTACACTTCATGATCAGTGAGTCAAGGAACTATATTGCTATCAAAAAGTTAATATGGGTCATTTATTTACTTCTAGTTCTAATTCTATGATATTTCAAAATAACATTTATATATATTTTGATATCTTTTTATAATCATCATTTCAATGGAACTAAAATTTCAGGTACAGTTTGTTTATAAGTTGAAACAGATGGGTCTGTTCATCATCAAAGTATCAGTATCTTTCAATATATAAAAATATGGTCTTGGAGAATGTACAGCAAAAAAGTGATGTCCGTCTCTTTATTTAACCAAAGCACCCTTTGTGCAAAGATCCAGCCAATTTGAATTGCTAGCCAGACCTCTCTCTCATCTCCTATTTCAACAAGAGTGCACACGCTGAAATGTCTCGCCTTCTATACTAATCATTGATATTATGTTGATAGTCCTAAGTATAAAGCTTAGTTTTATTACAACTGTCTCATAAACTTAACATTAACCAAGATAACTAAACAAAGACCAATGAACCTTGAAAATGAGGTCAAGGTCAGATGAACCATGCCAGGCAGACATGTACAGCTAACAATGCTTCTATACAACATATATAGTTGACCCATTACTTACAGTTTAAGAAAAATAGACCAAAACACAAAAACTTAACACTGTGCAATGAACCCTGAAAATGAGGTCACCGTCAAATAAAACCTGTGCGACTGACATAAAGATCATAAAATATTTCCATACACCAAATATAGTTGACCTATGGCATACAGTATTAGATAAAAAGACCAAAACTCAAAAACTTAACTTTGACCACTGAACCATGAAAATGAGGTCAAGGTCAGATGACATCTGCCCGCTAGACATGAACACCTTACCATCATTCCATACAACAAATATAGTAGACCTATTGCATATAGTATGAGAAAAACAGACCAAAACACAAAAATTTAACTATAACCACTGAACCATGAAAATGAGGTCAAGGTCAGATGACACCTGCCAGTTGGACATGTACACCTTACAGTCCGTCCATACACCGAATATACTAGACCTATTGCTTATATAGTATCTGAGATATGGACTTGACCACCAAAACTTAACCTTGATCACTGATCCATGAAATGAGGTCGAGGTCAAGTGAAAACTGTCTGACAGACATGAGGACCTTGCAAGGTACGCACATACCAAATATAGTTATCCTATTACTTATAATAAGAGAGAATTCAACATTACAAAAAATTTGAACTTTTTTTTCAAGTGGTCACTGAACCATGAAAATGAGGTCAAGGACATTGGACATGTGACTAACGGAAACTTCATAACATGAAGCATCTATATACAAAGTATGAAGCATCCAGGTCTTCCACCTTCTGAAATATAAAGCTTTTAAGAAGTGAGCTAACACCGCCGCCGTAGCCGCCGTAGCCGCCGTAGCCGCCGCCGCCGCCGGATCACTATCCCTATGTCGAGCTTTCTGCAACAAAAGTTGCAGGCTCGACAACAAGCATTGAAACATTTTAAAGCACCATTTTTTCATCAATGTTTCATGAAAAAATTACCAGAGTAAATTTCATTTTAAAATCACAGCTTTTAGCTCTCAAAATTTTAAGAAAAGTGTATGTATTCTGAGGTGCTTCCAAAGATTGGAAGAGTTCCTTGTATAAACATGATAAATTTAGATTATATTCTCAGGCTGGTCAATGGTGGTGAATCAAACAAAAACTTGATACTGTACGTGTATAACCTTATTGCATACATTAGAAAAGATTTTTTTTTCAGTTGATAAAATGAAATTAATATATATGCCTAAATGACACCACGGTCACTAGATATGTTTAACATTTCTTTACAATTGAGATTTGATCTGTTGATGAGATTATGTTCAGTTTCTAGTTTACAGTATAAGAAACAGAAGAAATGATCAAATATTATTCATCTAAAGCAGTTTATCCTCAACAAGCAGTAAATACTGGTAATTACTTGGAAAAAACTGGTAAATACTGGTCAATAACTAAGGGTGGGAAGCAAAGACAAATTACGTCTTAAGTGCTATTCTTTACGGAAAACAAGTAAAATGATGTTCTTTAATAAGTTGGTTATACTTTTTGACTCTGTTTATTATATATTTTCAGTTAACCATGCAAATTGTGTTGCCATATGAAAATTTCTTCAAATGAAAAGACAAATGCAGACTGACCAATTCTGTTTGAATTATTGCGAACCCTATCTTAGTTTTCCATAGATTCACCTGCAAGTTACCTGTCCATTTAAACTTTTGTAAGTCCTATTGTCCTATCTAACAAATACAACAGGTATTGTTCTCTGTGTAGTTTATTCACTGGGACCTTTAAATTTCTTCTAGGAGAAATATATCACTCATTGATTAATTTACCTGACCAAAAAATTATCTTCTTTTTTATTGAAATACTTCTAATAACTCACATAAACTGTATGCAATATTGTATTTATTCAATATTATCATTAATATATTTTCAATCTGTTCAATATAAAATCTGGTTTAATACTAAAAAGTTTATTTCAGACACATTCTTTAGTATTTTCCAATGAATTTACATGTTTTTGTTGTTGTTCATTTATAGACTTATGTTTATGAAGACCTTAATTTAAAAATAATAATATTCAATTATTTATTTATCAAACACACAAAAATATTGAATATTTGATCAGAAATCAACTTTTAATTTTTGAATCAGTATTACAAATGTAATATTGAACACATTAAAAACGAGTTACTCCAGGTATCGAATAAATACAACACCACATGCAGTTTTGTGAGTCCTTACTTAGTATTGGTATAAGTATTTTTTCTTCATTGACAGTTCAATTTTTTACTCAGGTAGATTAATCAATGAGTGATATATTTCTCCTAGAAGAAATTTAAAGGTCTGTGTGAATAAACTACACAGAGAACAATACCTGTTGTATTTGTTAGATGGGACAATAGAACTGCCAAAAGTTTAAATGGACAGGTAACTTGCAGGTGAATCTATGGAAAACTACGATAGGGTTCGCAATAATTAATGTTGATGATCATTAACCACCCATCAGATAAACAGATTACATGTAACAAAAGATATGACACCTGTCGTAACCATTGATTAGCTTGTGATAGTAAACAAAGTCATAAACTTGTTATCAGGTAAAATTTCATTTCGTACTTTAATTGTTTAAAACTTTTTACCAATTTTATATGAAGATCAATATTTTAATGTTACAGTAAATGTAAGTTTTAACATAGGAAAACTTTGGTGCCAGAAATATCGCCAGCAGTTGTTTTTTGTAGCCAGATGAAATAATAAATCACAAATTGCAACATCGGCGACACCCAGCGCGGTCCCTGTAATTGAAATTTTGATGGGACATTATAATAAACAGTTGGCATCGAGATATATATCTCACCATTTTTTTTTTTAACTTTTGATAGTAAAATTAAGAATAGAAATGGGGAATTTGAAAAGAGACAACAACCCAACCAAAAATCAGATAACATCTGATGTTCAACAACATGCATGCAGATATATTATGCAAATGTTGAAATTAAACTTACATACATAAACATAATAAAAAATTATTTTTTAATTAATATTTACTAGTTTAAATTTGTACAAAATTCATCAATTATATTTTTTTATAAGTTTTGATTTACAAAAAACTATAATATGTTAAATTTGTTATCGAACCACAGTTTTATTAATCACGTTGTAACTCCGTATGGTTTCTTAATTAGAGGGCGAGTAAATTTCATAGGGGGTCAATGACGTCATGTCTACTGATAATAGTGACATCATCTATAAATGTTGTTGAGTTTCATTGTTTACAAAACCCTGCAGAAAAAGGTCCCACTTACAATTAATTCATTATACGGTTCATTGCTGACCCTATACGGAACAAAGAGGGGTATAAAATCCATATGAGATTCGGCTTTCGAATTTTGCTAATCCTCATTGGATCTGTAGAGGGTCAGTAGCAAACCATGTAACTTATAGTATTATAATTCAGTCCCTAATCCAACTTTCCTACAGGATTTCAATAAACTCTCGTTCAAGAAATAAAGACACATACATGTATTGTCAAGTCTGTCCTGGCCAGTTATGATCAGAATGATATGGTGCAATGAAACCTATTCACCATGTACATGATGTACACTTTTTCCTAAGAACATTGATCTAGTACCACTAACATCAATCTCCTGATAACAAAACATGCACTAATTTAATGACAGTAATATTAACATGCATATCTAACTGACATATACATGTTTTATCAGGTGTTGATAGAATGATCTATCACTATTCAGGTCACCTACATGTAATTAACAAGGAGATAAAAAGAGACAGCTTGAAGTTGTAATTACCTGGAACTTACATTTGTACATGTATGCATTTTACAAGTGAAACTGAAGTCAAAATGTTTTTAATATGGAGATACCAGGATTGTAATTTCTTATTTGCACCAGACACATGTTTCCTCTACAGAAGACTCATCAGTGACACTCAAATCAAAAAAGTTAAATAGGCCAAATGAAGTATTAAGTTGAAGAGTATCGAAGACCAAAAATTCCTAACCATTTTGCCAAATACAGCTAATATTAAAGGTAATCTATTCCTGAAGTAAAAAAGCTTTAGTTTTTCAAAAATTCAAAATTTGTTATTACAATTAATTTTTATACTTAGGACCATATCAGTTAAGAGATAACTGTATTGTATTTTAAGATCCAACAGCATCAATTGGTTATTTGATGGAAGCAAATCAAGTTTACTGGTGACGCGTAGATTGACCATAGATTGTTTCACCAAATATGAAATAAGCATGCTAATAGAAAGTATGACATGTGTGTCTCTTAAGCTTTATTTTACATGTACATTACAAAAAGAATGCCATAAATTACTTTCACCACTTATTGTAATAGTCCTCCTGAAATCCTTGACCTTCCTCAATGACATTCAATTTAATACATAGTACACATGTACAACCATTACAATGTTGTGGTGTTTTTCAAAAAATTGTATTATAAACAATACATATACATGGTACACTATTACATAATATCAAAGACATAATATCATTCATTGAAGGTCATTATATATATATACAAATGTATATTATTATCGGTCAAATTTAAATGCTATTATACTGCATACATGTATTAGGAAATGTTCATGTATCTTCACTTCATTTGAGGAACATATTATTTTACCTCACAAAAAGGTTCACTAACAGTTAAAATTGCTACTTAAATTTTAACTTTTATAAGCTAGTTGTATATATAATTATTGTTCTGACAGCAATGTCCATCCATCAATAATTCGTACAAAAACTCAAATTCACTTGATCTAATTATCATATAACTTTCAACACATTAGAATTGACAAAAGAAGCTTGGTCTCTTACATATAAGGCAATTTTACACAAGTGGCAACCTAACCCAAGTATTCCTGAATTGATTTCCTCCAAACTTCTCATTATTGTGGGGATTTTGATGAAAGGAAATATAAAGCACCCTTGTGATATTTTTAATTTACAGATTGTTGTTCCAGATTTACAAAACCTAAACTCTTGTTTTAATTTGATTAAGACAATTTTCATAAATCACACACTATTACTCCAGTATTCTTCACAAATTTAAATCACACACTAACTCCAGTATTCAGGGATTGATTTCATCCAAACTATATTATTGGAGGGATTGGTGAAAACAAGCTCCTTTCTAATGTTTTAATTATCTGATTTGTCATTACAGAGTTATGGGACTTGAGAATTGCCAGATTTTGGTTGATCTATTGTATAATTAATTTTACTTGGATAGATTGGAGGACTAAATGTGGCATTGACTTTGAAATATCCCATTTCATTCTTGCAACAATTTCTGTGTACACAATAAAGGTGTATCATGCACTATTGGTGCAGCTGGGTTTTTTCATTTTAATACCTTGACAAAATAGTCTTACATAGATCTAGTTGTGATATAACTTTACAAAATGACTTCCTTTTGGCACATTACATTAGGAATGAAACAAAGTAATGACCCCTTAATTATGTATTGTTTGTGTAAAACATCAAGTTTTGATCCAATTTTATCATAATTTGTAAGTTTTTATATGACATATACATGTATGAATTCAGCATAAATGATGTACATGTACAAAATAAATTTTACTTTGGGAGCCAGTCCTGATCCAGCTGTTGTGTCTAAGAGACAATATAAACTTAAAATTAATAAATGGTTTATAAAACGTATCTGATCCTGATCCAGCTGTTGTGTCTAAAAGACAATATAAACTTAAAATTAATAAATGGTTTATAAAACGTATCTATTTAATACTTTTTAACATAAAGATAAAAATTTGCCAGGAGTGAACTCGGTCCTTTACACTAAGTCAACATTTCACTGTCCAAATAAATTCCTTATCCAAGGTGGTAAAACAATATTTCCTCTGTTGAAAGGAGCTTACTTTTACATTTGTTAAACTAAATAGTTACTGACTGACCATATTCGTTTGACCGCTTGTTGACCTCAAATGTACAAAATGTATCTTTATCATAGGGAATCTGACTCTACTTAAAAACATTACAAATTACTCCATGGCCTCTTCAAGTATAATTTTTCTTTGACCAAAAATTCACAAAAGGGATAGAAGTAATTGATACAACATGGTCAATAACAATGGGTAGAATTCCTCTCCCAATGAACACCCTTGACAAGTATACCAGACTGTTATGTTTAAATTTTATAAAGTTTATTGAGAAAATACTCATAAATTTCAATTCTAACATCTACAATAAATAAGCTGTTGTCTTCTAAACTTCTAAATTTACTGAGTAAATGATCCACCCAGCAAGGAACAGTGTAATACAAACCCAAATCATTGTCTGACATGTAAATTAGAATGGACTTAACAATAGTCATATGATGGTCCCATGTTAGACCTATAGACGACACAATAGTCTCAGGTCAAACCTACAGACTATAATAGGCTTCTGACATGGAAAAAATGTTCTCAATGTATGGAAAATTAATACAGCTATTTTTTAATTAAGACTCCAAATACATTTTATAATACTGGGCTACTGGGCATGGGTAAATTGCTTATCTGATTAAATTCAAAGTATATTAATTTCAAGGGTGCATCCATATAATACAATATAAACCAGCATTTATCTCCTTTAATATTTGAGTCTAAAAACTATTTGGAAATATTAATACACTATGAAGTGGTTTTTTTTAATTAAGGCAGTACTATATAGAAAGGTTTAATGGACGAAGTACATTTACCAGCTACAGCCTCTAAACAAAAGTTAAATGTACAACATGCATGTAAGGCCTTGTTCACACTGAGGCTTTAACCAGTTTAGGCCTAAATTAATATTTTGTTTGTTCCCCAATCCCAACCCTGCCAAGCCAGGTGTGGGTAGGTACAAAAATGTAGGTAGGGAAATCATTTTATTTTTTCCAAAAAGCTGGAACAATATCGGCCAATTAGGCAAGCCTGAAATCAGAAATGAATAAAATAATGTGTTTGACTTAGTTTTGACAATAAAATTTTGTGAGTCGGACCGTTTTTGCAAGGTTGGTCAGGATTGGGGAAACAAACAATATTTTATTTGAGGCCTTAATTGAAATTTGAACATTGATTTTGAATGAATACAGGAAACACTCGAAGCTATTAAATTATTTTTAAATATAGAATTCAATACATGTATGTTAAACAATTGATTGGTTTTTATTTCAAAGATGTTAACAATACAGGTTGTGTACACAAAACATGTTTCACATGGGCAGTGTGAACATGGCCTTAGTTTAATCATGTATAGATCTGCAAAACCCTTGATAAAGATTAATAGCTACAAAATGTAACTTTAAGGTTTTGCCTCCAAGTTCCAAATATAAATAGCTTACTAAAGACGGATGCTGCTAGTAAGTTGACTCCTAGGTCTGGTACTTTACAGTTTGGGAAGTAAGGCTGTAAGATATACACAGAGAATATCAGTGAACATGCCGCTATTGCCACTGGACAAATTAATATAAAACTGATCCATAAACTAACAAATGCCACACCATCTCCGAATGCTCTATGTATGTAGATATACTCTCCTCCAGATTGTGGGAATGTTGTCCCCAATTCAGCAAAACACAGTGCACAGAGGCAATTGTACAGTCCACAGATAATCCACATAACGAAGGAAAATCCAACGGACTTCGTCTCTTTTAGTATTCCCACAGGAGATACAAATATACCAGAGCCAATTATTACTCCAATCAGAATCGCTACACCATGGACAAGCTTTAAATTTCTACCAAGTTCAACTTTTTCAATGATAACTTTCAATTTCTCATCCTCCATACCACCTTTAACTTTTTCTATTGAATTTGATGTTGTCATGTTTGCTTTTATGTCACAGTATATATATGTATTCCTTTATGTTCAGTAAAAAGAGAAAATTTTTACATGATCCAATTTTGTCATCAGACACAACAAATATAAATAGTATTGACCATGTTGACTGGCTCAAAATCACCAACGAGCTACAGCTGTATGACAGTACTAAATAGACATAGAAAACAAATACTTTAAGAACTCCAAAGTTTATAGAATTGATACCATTAAAAGCCACCTTACTATCATAAGAATGGCCAATTATAAGTTACTTCATTGTATTTGAGGATGTATTAAAGATATATGGTGCATACATTATTTATTACTGATGACCATGCAGATTATATTATGTTATTGTCACCTTAAACTTATCCATAATAAAGTTTAATTTGTTTCCTGAACTATAAATATGATAAAGAGATCAATGTTTCCGAAACATCCCAAACTTAATTAGAAACAGCTGAACCATGATGGTTTTAACTGCATGGCAATTTCAGTATATAGATCTTTGCAATTGTCCTCTATCAAATTCATGCACTTTAAACACTAAGATCATGAAGATATGCACACAAATTTAAGAAGATGTATTTTGATATATATATATGCACATGTTTACACACACACACACACACAATACAGTATTGTCCACCGGTAAAAAGATGGTGGACAAACAATGAAAAAAGAAATAAACCTTCATACATGTACATGAACTGTATGTGTAGGACTAAGAATTCTTGTTTTCAACTTTAATTCAACATGTACATGTAAGAACTTCTTCAAATTATTACAGATCGTATATATATTTGTACATTGTACATGTACATGTAAAATCGTACCTTTTTGTATCAGAATTTATTTTCTTTTTGTATCAGAATTTATTTTATTTTTGTATCAGAAAATAATATTATAATGTACAATGTACATATTTATCATGTTTATATATATATATATAGCAATTGTAGACATGTTCATTTGTCATGTTTGTACATGTACATGTATATACATTTATATAACATTGTAGGCATGTACATGTACATTTATGATTTTGTTACTTTACATTTGCACTAAATAAATCTTTCATTTGCCAACAAACCAAATTATTTTGCACCAAAATATTTCATAAGTGTCAATACCATAGGTACATGTACTTGGGGACAATTTAGTTTACTATCCACAGCAGTCTGACTGATATATTATTTATACAGAGAGCCAATAAACTTCTTTCCTCTGTTTGTCTTACTGACTTGCAACAAATTTAGGCAAATTATGTCCATCTTTGAAAAAACATTTTTATTCATTGTATTTAAGTTTCTCTCAGTAATGTACATGATGTACCTTAGTGTTTTATCTAGAACTAAATAAGGGCATGGTAATTTTTTTTACCAAAAGGGCACTTTGTGCATCGACTTTACCAAAAAGGGCACATAAATAAACTAGTAAGATACACATTTTCAGTGTTTCTCATTAAAAAGATATATAAATTTAACAAAGTTTAGCTGGTACATAATATAATGATATTAGTATAATAGTCCCAGAGTTAAGCAACTTTAATAAATAAATTGAAACAATGCATATACATGGAAATATATACATTAATCAAGTTGAGGCCAAAAAAAAATATAGTCTTGTTTCCTGCTACAAGTCAGAAAAAAATAGGGTAGGTAGGTAGGTAAATAATTTAATTTTATTTTTTCATTTTATTTTTTTTTCTCTTCATTTAAACCGTATAAACTTCTGTTGCATAATAATTTCGTTTTCATGTTATAATTTTGATATAAAGTTTGAATAAGGCCATAATAAATAATAGGTTTGTTTGCCAAAATGCTACCTTCCCAGAAAAAAGCTGCCTACTCAAATTCTTTTATTGTCCTGATTTGAAGAAGTTTTTTTTAAATCAAATGGGCATGAAGACTAATTATAAAATCAGATACTTCAATTTCTTTTTATGAAAAAAAAAGAGAAAATGCCTACCTACCTACCCACTGTCTCAACCTTTGGGTAGGGTTGGGCAAACCAAAATAATTTTAAGGCTTAAATTAAAATATTGTTTGTTTGCCCTTTACCGACCGACCCTTTAAATTCGTTCCGCCTGAAAATCTTTTATTTGTATTTATCAGCAAGATTTTATTTTATTTTATTTTTTCGTTCCTACCAAAAATCTTTTATTTGTATTTCCCGCTCAAAACTTTTTTACCGGAATCCTCGGGTTTTATCTTTATCGTGAAAGGTCTAGTCTGTTTGGTATCACGTGAGCGTTTGACATGAACACTTGCATTTAGAATTTCAAAGCATTTGTTTGAAATCGATGTTGAACGCTTTGAAATCATGATATAACGTACGTTAACTCTATATTTTTAACTTGAAGAGCAGGGTTCATTTACAAAAAAGTTCGTTTAATACAAAATAGTTCGTTTAATACAAAATTATCAACGTGTGTACAAACCGTAGTATTTTGTGTAAACGGACGTTGTATTCTATGTAGGGATGGCCTTTTGTGATCCGTAGATCAGGAAGATTATGTTAACGATGCCTTCGACCAGCATTGCTATATTATTTATATCTGACATGAACCAAAGGTGACAAAAGCCTGTGAATTGGAGAATATTTGGCAGTAAAATCGCCCAAGTTTTCCATACAGATCATTTATAAATGCGATGTAAAATATGTGACAATTGAGTTCAAGTCTTGTAGCATTTTTATTAGAAACATAGGCACACACGGAAATTTAAACACTCTAGGGACTTTTTCTACTAGTAATGTATGTATGCCCGGACATATTTTACCAGGACAAAGTTATCTCTTACAGAAAACCTTTAGGTAGAGGTAAGCGTACAAGGTACGTAGTACAGAATATTAGTGCAAGCTAAAACTCTTCAAAGTTCCAGGCATATTTAAACGTTGAAAATATGCGGCACAGCTCTATATTTTGATATTTGAAAACAAAATATTAGTGCATATGAATTAACTTCACATTCTACATGATACTTTTTTTCGAAGCGTAGTCCCTGAAACTTAGAATGAAATTCAAAACAGTGTGGCTGTGGCCATTGATTGACACATTAAATTCATCCATTAACTGGGTCAATTTAGGTGAACGTGTGTCTGTAACGACCACTGTTCACGACGTACCTACGATAGACATTTAAACTGTGGGGTCACCGAAGGTTTCTTAACGCCTTTAATTATAAAATAGTTCGAAAAATTAATCAGGAATAACCTTTATGTTTTGATTTATACAATTGATATAAATCAAAACATAGTGTTATTTCTGATTAATTTTTCGAAATACTTTATTAAGGTGTTGAGGACCTTTGGTGACCCCATAGTTTAAGTGTCTTTAAAAAGTACACAGTGAGCAATGGTCGTTACATACAAACGTTCGCGTAAATTGTCCCAGTCAATGGATGAATTTAATGTGTCAATCAATGGCCACAGCCACACTGTTCGAATTTCATTCTATTAGCAAAAGCAAAACAGACAAAAATGACATTATGCAGATTTTGTATCTATAAAATAAAATATTATACCTACCTGCCTACCCATGAAAAAAAATATACCGAGCCAAGTTATTTTTTTGGGAAAAAAAATAAAATATTTTACCTACCTACCTACCCTGTTTCAAAACATAGGGTCGGAAAAGGGCAAACAAACAATATTTTAATTTAGGCCTAAGTGTGGCCTAAACTGTACAATAAAGACAGCAAAGTTCATGAAAAATCTGAGATTTGTTGAAAATCAAAATTTTGTGAAATTCATAGCTTTAAACAAAATTTTGACTAGCCCGTCGGACTACTGTGATGAAATTGATTTTTTTTTTTGATTTTTTTTTGATTTTTTCAAAAAAAACTTTAGGGTCCGTCGGGAAGCAGGAAACAAGACTATATTTTTTCTGGCCTGATCTAACCAATGTCCGTCAGCTGTGCCATTCATGAATGTTTAGTTAATTAGTTAAAAGGTTTCTTGTTATTTCAATGTGTTTATTACATTTAATTTGTGTGGGAAATATGATTTGATCGATCATTACGAGACGTAGAAAAAGGGGGAAAACGGAGGTTGACTGACATTTTTTAGGACGGAGCCATTTATTTGTGCCACGATTATGTAAAACATTGTGTATGGTGCAATACACTACGGAATCGAGCAACTGGTGTCTTCTCTATTATATGGCAGATAAAACAACAAAATAAATGAAGACTAAACATGCTAAAAGTAGTTTGTATTCAAAATTCAATACAAATGTAATAAATTACACCTTTTCCCTGTTAATTACCTGAATATGCAGGTAACCTGATAAAAATTTCATTAAAATAATTGCCCAATTACCTGAATATGCAGGTAACCTGATAAAAATTTCATTAAAATAATTGCCTAACATTACAGTTCATGCTCTCCTGAGCATTTTTCATGCAATAACTTTCTCTGTATCTCATATAATAAAAAAGATACAGCAGTCTGAAAAAGAATATACTGTTCTAATGAATGAACACAAAAAAAATGCAGCAGCAGCACCCATTTTTCTAATTTTTTGTGTAGCGTTGAAAGGGTTAATGCAATAAATGGATTACAAGTTTACTTCAGGCAACTTTCATCACGTTCTAATGAAGTAACACACTGATTTTGCTGAAATTAAGAATGATTTAATGTATGCTCTAGAGTCTCGTGGAAGAGATACATATTGTCTTCATGAAATAACATGCAACCAACTTTAGTCAATGTTTGTCGCCCTTCGATCAGTGAAAAACCAAATACCGCGACCCGATCTCGATCCAGATAACACTAAAGGGCACATGGCGTCAAATTTTTCAAAAGAAAAGGGCAATAACAATATAAAATTTGCACACGCTTAAAAACATGTGTAGCATGTCTATCTCTAGATCAGCCTTCCGTGACAAGGTAACACTACAACTATTGAAGTTATATTCTAATATAGCGGATGTGATCGAGTGGTCTAGAGCACTGGACATGACGCTAAGCGATTGGTGCTGTAGTGTATCAAAGGTGTGAGTTTGAATCCCGCAGAGGGACGGACAACAATTTGTCAGCAGAAAATCTAACTCTAACACTGTTTGGTGTAATTTTCAGACTTATATATATATTGGGGACAATAAGGGATGTACATTGTGTATTTGCAAAGTTATGGTCTTCGTTCTCTATATTTATAATTTGCTTTGTATCATTTTTATCATCTTCACTTGAAGCTAGCAAATTTTTATAATGAATCTCCCATTCTTTGGCAAGTTATTTTCCTTTTTTTTTGTATAATTTCTAATGCCACCCCAAAATTCTCAGTGTTCTTTTGTCTATATCATTTAAAAACATCAATTATACACAAGCTGTTTCTGTGGAAATATTGGATATTGGATGTTTAGTTAATTACAATTTCATGTAATTACAGGTCGTATTGTTCTCACTTGGGTGATAAAATAAGTGTCAACAGTACATTTCGACATGTGCCAGTTGGGCAATTATATGCCAACATGTGATAAAAAAATATTCAAACAAAATACAATATGTGTTGTTATAGCAATTATTAATTAATAAAAGATAAAATACAGTCAGAATATATAATTGATTTCAAATTAAGTATTGATAATTAATTTCCAATAAAGAAAACACTTATATTCTTCTAGTAGGCCGAGTTTGTTATAGTCCGAATTTGAGAGGCCGAGTTTGTTAGTCCGATTTTGTTACAGGCCGAGATATCATTGATTCATCATAGTAATCACTCTTGAAAAATTAGTAGGTTTACTGCAACTTTACTGTAATAATACTTACTGAAAATTGATGTAGCAAGAAGAGCTAACCCGTTATCAGGGATGTTACAATCAGGGAAAAGTGGTTGTAGTATGTACATAGAAAATATCAGAGCTGATGCTGCTATTCCAACTGGACAAATCAGAATAAAATTAATCCATAAACAACAAAATGCTGGTACCTCTCCAAATGCTCTATAAATGTAAATGTATTCTCCACCTGATTCTGGTATAGTTGTGCCTAATTCTGCATAACATACAGCACAAAGAGCATTATAAAGTCCACACACAATCCACATAACAAATGAAAGTCCTATAGAATCAACTTCTTTGAGTATTCCAACAGGAGATACAAAGATTCCCGATCCTATGATGATGCCTACTATTATAGCCACTCCATTAAGAAGTGTTATTTCCTTTTTAAGTTCTATTTTAACCTCCGGATCCTCATCGCCTTCTTTAAGAATTTTACTGGTAACGGTCATGTTTGGATCGTTGTGTGTTTTGTTTACAAACAAGAAAGTTGATTCCTGTTAAATTTAATTGAGTATTTCTCCCTCCTTTTTCTTTCTTCAATTGTATAAGAATTTTTTTAACAAATATAACATAAAATAAGTCTGAATTATATATTTGTTTTCACTTTTTTTTCTTACAAAATCTGTTTCTTTTCCCGCTAATCTCCCCACGTTGTGAACTGCTTTCAACTGGAAATATAAATCAAGCTAGTTTCTTGTTCTACTGAGCTTTTCTTCGTTCGCTCTATTACAAAATAAGCTACTGAACAAACGCGGACAAACGAAAGAAAGTTTCCGTACGTTGTGATGATGCAATACATCATTTTGATCGACCATAGCTCTGCTCTCTGTAGCTAGACTAGTTACGCGCATTTAAATTTTTGTTACTAAAATTCTTAGGAAACTATCTACCTTCATTCTGAGAACAAATATTCGATCTATATATATAAATGGATGAATAGTAAAAACGAAATTTCTAGTTTATTAATTTGGTTAATGAGTAATGAAAAGGAAGATACTCTTGTACGAAATGCATGTGTGCTTTCATAAAACATAATGAAAAACACTCATACTTTATACAATTGTAACGTTTCAATGTGTTTTATGGATGTGATGCTGCTTCTAGCGCATTGTCAATGAACACTAAACATAATGGTTTATGTGATTATATACGAAATACAAATACAACAAATATTTTATTGGCACAAACACAATTACAATTAGAGAACAATTGAAGGTCTTTCCACCAGTTAATATCTATTTTGATATTAAAATATTAAAAATCAGTCTAAAATGTCAGTTCATATATGGCAATATGATGTATAGATATGAATTTAAAGCAAAGGTCAAAATCTAGAACGTCAAATTAACATATGACCTTGACCTCAATTTCAAGGTCACAAACTGAGGATCTCAAATCAAAAGACCCTAGGTCTCTAATATGTATGGTTAATAAGTTATATCACTTTACACATAATTTTAGATATGATAGGGGCAAAAACTCCAATTTATTGTCTACGCACCCTTTCAACTAAAATTATTAAGTTACGACATCTCGCAACTAACAATTTAGTCAAAATAATTTGTCGATATCTTATACGGTTTCTGGAAATGAGTGGAAATAAGCCTAATTCAAAAATTAGAATATGACCTTGACCTTTGACCTTGACCTAATTTTCATTTTTTGGACCAAGGACCTCAAATCAAAAGATCCTAGGTCTCTATCACTTATGGTGTTCCAGTTTAAAATACATTTCAAAATTTCAAATACAAAAGGGGAAATAACTCTCATATGGAGCGTTCATATTGGTTCGGTCGAAATTAGACAAATCATGCGAAGGATGTAACGAGCAATTTATAAAATAAATTTGGATTAATCTTTTACGGTTGCGAAGGAGTTGTGGACACAAGGAAAACAGTGTTTGGGGAGATAACTCCTACAAAGAAAAGTATTCGGTTACGCAGGGTAAATTTCAAAAGCGCATAAACTGTTTGATATCATATACCAAATATCTAAGCGACATATTGGGAAACAAATATTTATCGCAAGAACAAAATTAGGCGGAAGAAAAAAAAAAATAATCAGAAGAAAAACAATAGGTCTTTCCACAGAAAAGTGGAAAGACCTAATAATTGGCAAAGGCCCATATTTCTGTAATAGATGTGCCTTGGTGTGTCTAGGTTAATTCCCCTTACTTTGGACAGATTAATTATTTGGTATGTAAATGTTTATTTTAGGTTTGATTTGGTTTAAACATAGTAAGATAAAAGTAAGGATTATTTATTTAACTGTTTTAGTATTTAACTTTTGATGTTTTTATATTGTTTTAAGAATATTCATTTATTTAACTTTTCTTCAGTACCTTTTATGTTAAAGTCCTCCTGATTAATGACAAGTTTAGAATCAACCTAATTTAGTATTACTTGAGTTTAGAGTTAGCCACCACTTCGATGCAGTTCGCCAGAGATAGTCACCCCTGTTTGGTGCAATTTTACTACTTTAAAACACTACGCGAAGCAAATTTACTTTACTTTTAAGACTAACTCTGGGAACACTCTATTTTTTAATTTACATTTGAAATTTAAATTAAACTCCATTTAAGAAAGTTTTCTGACTCCTGTTTTATCCGACTTTGTTTAATATTCATGGAATTACTGTACATCTGTGAATAAAATATAGTTTTCATTTGATTTATTGTCTGTTGTTCAGCCATAAACTGATATCAGGTATCCCGATGGTCGAATAGGGGCGAAGTACTGGCCACTACACGTCCCGGGAGGTGTCGTCACCGACCCCCTCCGTTACATTTCAGTACATTGTAACAATGAATACAGCATAATTAAATATATTATAATCAAGAAGCTAAATTCTTATTTCTATATACCAGACATTTATGTATATATAAAAACTTGTCACTTTCAGGACTTTTAAAGAATTGCGATTAATGCAGCTGATTTTCACTACAACATGTAGGAAGTATATTTAATATACTAGTAATAGTTTTAAAGTTTATTCTGTAGTTATAAAATTTTTCACATTTCAGTAAAAAGTGATTTTCATCTTCTACCTCACCCGATTTACATACCTTACAAACTCTTTCATCGGTGGGTAAACCGTTTAATGTCGCCCTTTTT
The DNA here is from genome assembly GCA_019925275.1 of Mytilus edulis. Taxonomy (NCBI): domain Eukaryota; kingdom Metazoa; phylum Mollusca; class Bivalvia; order Mytilida; family Mytilidae; genus Mytilus; species Mytilus edulis. The sequence continues at coordinate 8,054,694 of CM034361.1, forward strand.
CAATAGCAAGATTGTGTACACTCAATCTGATTTTACACAAGCATGACCTTTCTAATTTATTACTTAGAACATCACCATAAGAACTACGCTGATTTGAATTATGAAATTGTTAATAAAATTTTAAAGTTTCCCCCAGCTAAGTTTGAAAATCCTAGATTGTTTAAAATAGAATAACGTTTCTTTGTCCAGGGGTTCTTTTTTTCTGTTGCCAGAAAAATTCTGGATACAGGTGTGTTTTCAGACCTAAAAATATGTTCAAAAAACTTAATACAAGAAAATCAGATTTTTTCCCCACAACGGTAGCCTGCCAAGTTCGGCTCTACAAGCAGCATTACTTGCTTTGCAATGAACACCTAGAATTTCTTTTATTAATTTCATATGGAATTTTTCCAAAATGGAATTGTCTCCCGAATTATCAAAAACACCCCAAATCTCACTACAATACAGCAATATCGGACTTACTAATGAATAAAATATTTTACGCGACATATCAGAAAACGGGAGCAATGAGAGATCGGTTTTTAATTAGATTGGTCTACCAGGGCGCCAGGTTAAATCCGGATAACGTATTTAGACCAAGTTTTATTTCTTATAACTTTAAATCATCCATCTCTTACACGAACAAACTTTTCGAAAAACTGTTTGAAAATATTCAGGTTAACATTTGAATTGTAAACATTATGAAGACCAACAGTATTGAACACATTTTCGATATACTGCATGGGGATGTCCCCATCCTCGATGTAGCGTTAAGCCCTTTAGCTCATCAAATATGATTCGACATAATCTATTCTTATCTAGGTCATGAGTTCTAGCAAAATAAGACACCTTTGTCTATCGAGGAAATCATTTATTGGTTCCCAACCAAAATCTACGAACAGAGCCGATTTAGGCATATTCATATCAGTACTGAAAATAAATTTCGCCGATTTATGTTGCAAAGTTTCAAGCATTTGTTTGCTTGAAGCTGACGACGACAGCCATACAGCACAACCATGTGAGATACATGGCCGTATTACCGAGTGCCAGAGGGCATCTCCAAAGCATATACGATTGAAAGATCCGCGCTCATTACCATTTAAGTCATATAATTGAGCTTGCACTCGAATTTATTTTTTAAGTAACAATTTATATGGTATGCAAAAGTAAATGAACGGGTAAAATAAACTCCGAGATATTTGTGTTCATTGGTTTCATGGAGCAGATTACCTAATTGCCATTTCTTATCTTTATCTAAATACTTGCCTATTATCATAACCTTGCATAGATTTTTTTTGTTAAATTTTAGATTCCACTATGAGGCAAAAGTAGCTGTTATATATAATGCAGATGATGTAGTTCCGCCTCGGACTTCCCGTTAAGGACTACATCACTGTCAGAAAATAAAAGGCAATTCACTAGTTGTGAGAAAAGTTCGGCACCAAAATTGCTGGCTTCGAACATACTTACGAGGTTATTCATTAGAACAGAGAAAAGAACTGCATGGAGACGAGACACAACCTTGTGTTAAGCCAATTCTTGATCAAAGAAACCAGTTTCACAATCACCAAACAACACTTTGTTTGATACATTACTGTAAAGTGATTTGAGCAGTTTCCTACACTTATCTTAATTGAATGTCGATTTTCCAAAATAAGTAAAAAAGGCCATCACGCCAGACTCTGTCGAAAGCTTTTGATAGGTCTAGAAAGGCAAATGTTTTAAACTTTTTAGCATTTCGAATAGAACAAATATCTTGTAGAGTAAAACTATGATCCTCTGTTCTTCTATTTTTTCTTAATGCACCCGGAACCTCGCCTAAAATATTATTAAGACTCATGCAATGCCTCAATATAGATTCTTTCTTATTATTCTTTTCTTGAGTTTGTGGCTGATTTTAATAGATTCATGTAAGTAAGAAGTTTCTTGTTGGTTTTAGAAGTTATTTTTTATTGTCAATGGCTATAAGGGCATTTGAGGGTTTTTTTTTGTAACATATGACGAGTGGGTCACCTTTTGGCCTTTTTTGTATATGCTAAGTTTCCATCCTTTTTCATTTATCATATTGCTGACATCTTTTTCCATGTCTGCTGGTCACATATCGTTCAGTTCGTCTTTGTACTTTTCTATCTTATCTGAATGATTTTGCTGATTCGAGTCTCATCACGTCATGGCGTAATCCATTTATAGTCTTACTAATGTTTGATAAGCATGCTCTTAGATGGACTTGGATTATATCATTGAATATTGTTTTTATTGGTATTAATACCTGTATCTTGGCATTGCACAAGGTCGTGTTTTTCTCTGACTGTTTATGACGTCTTTACACTAAATCCATTGGATGTTGGATGTGTCCTGATTGATAATTTAGTCTTAAATGCATGATTTTTTTTTCATTAGTTGTTAGTGGCTTTGAACTAGCTGTCAATAATTGCGAGTACTCTCAGATCAGTATCTTAGTTTCTTTTTGTTGTTGGGATTTACAAGTATCCGGCCACGTTCACTGTGTTTTTGTTAGATGTGTTTCTATTTGTATCCATCTTATGGGTTAAGCTTTTTCAACTGATTTTTATAGTTCGTTCTTATGTTACTGTTACACCACTGTCCCAATTTTGCCTCCAGGTAGCATCTTCAGAAATTTGAATGGTGGAGACGTCCTTATTGCAATGCGGGACAATCTCATCAGTTCACCCATACCAGAATTCCACACTGATTGCGAAATAGTATATATATGGTGTATTAAACTAGTTTTTTTTGTCACAAAGCAATCTACCTAACATCGCATTACAATTCTAAAACATCTAAGCAGGAAGAATTTATGCAATTTAAACGAAGCATAAACAGAGCTCATTTATAATAGCAGCAGGAGATTTCAACTCAGTATATCCCTGGCTGGGACTGGAAAACAAAACAGCTGAAGCCTAACACTCAACATGTGAATATTCGCCATAAATTCACCGATCATGGCCTAGCATAACTGGTTGAAGAACCAACAAGAGGAACAAACATCTTAGACCTTATACTTACAAACTTCCAAGAAAGTTTTAGGAGAACTGAGATTATACCAGGAATATTTGATCATGGTATTGCATATACACAGGTTAACAAGATACCAGCGAAGATAAACACAAAACCAAGAGAGATCATATTCTACAGGAAGAGAAAATGTAAAAAAAGACATAAAAAATGTACAAGCTGAGATTGCATTATTTCTTAAGGAAAATGCCAGCGCGGAAGTCATTTAGGAGCCCTTCTGTAAAACAACTGAATTCAGTTTAATAAGAAAAATTCCACACAAAACACCTAGCACTAAAAATGGTTGGCCATTGATTACCACAGATAGCTGTCGACTTATTAGGAAGAAAGATAGAGCATACAAAAGGAAGACGAAATCACTCAAAGGACAACTCAAAGTTCAAAGACCTAGAACGTGAAGTACGGCAATAAAGACGCAATGCATACTGGAGATAAATAGAAGACAAAGTCACAACAAATAAACTCATCATAGATACCAGGATGAAATTTTATATTTGCGCCAGACGCGCGTGTTTCGTCTACAAAAGACGCTCGAATAAAAAAATGTTAAAAAGGCCAAATAAAGTACGAGGTTGAAGAACATTGAGGACCAAAAATTCCTAAAAGTTTTGCCAAATACAGCTAAGTTATCTATTCCTGATGTAGAAATGCCTTAATAGTATTTCAAAAATTCAAAGTTTTGCAAACAAACAAATAGTGAAAGCAATGGCAAACCAGAATGTACGAATACACCCATTTAAAATTAGGATTGAAATTTTGTATTTAAAACGCTTATATATGGTCATATATAATACACACAAAAGCAGATGGAAAAAACAAACCTCCGCTGAAAACAGATGGCCTACTTCACCGAGATTCATTTGATAAAGCCAATATATTAAATCACCAGTTTGAAAGATGCATTTTCCAGTAAAGATGAATTTACCAGCTTTCAATACATACAGTGATGCAGAATGACTGGGAACACGAAACAGAAACAGACATAATCATAATAGAAAACGGAATAAAAAAGCTGCTATTGGCACTTAACCCACCTAAAGAAGCAGGACCATACAACTTGACACCACGAGTACTCAAAGAGATGACATTTAAAGTAACACAAATCTTAACAATGACATTAAGAAGATCATATGATTCTGCGGTTTTAATTTTGCCTTGCGGTTTATTTTCTTTATTCTATATTTTGTCATTTGTATAATAATAATCATTGTAATAAATTGTTTGTAATTATACTGCTCTTTAAGTGCGTCCTTGATTGACAACAAAACATGTTGTATTGTATTGTATGAAAATCGAAAAGTACCATAAATATACAGCAAATGTATGCCCAGTTTTTAAGAGAGGCAAAAGATTTGAAACTATCAATTATAGACCTGTCTCTCTTACCTGCACCTGCTGCAAAATCATGGAGCATATAGTCACCAGCCATATCATGAATCACGCAGATAAAAGTAACACCCTCTACAAAATGCAGTATGGGTTTAGAAAACAATTGTCATGCGAGACACAACTAGTGGAGTTCATCGTCGTGGAAACTCAATTTTGGACAATAAACAGACTTCCTCATCATGGATTTCCCGAAGGCATTCGATAAATAACTAAACTCTCTTAATCTATAAACTTGATAATTATGGAATCAAACAGTCTACAAGAAGACCTCAACAAGGTAGCCACATGGGAAGAAAAATGATGGTACAGTTACATCCCGATAGATGTGTTGTCCTGTCAATAATTAAACAAGAAGAAACCAATACACAATAATTACATCCTCCATAGCCACAACATAGAACATGTAGTATCAGCCAAATATCTAGGAGTCACCATAACATCTGATCTAAAGTGGTGAGCCCATATAAACAACATCTGTCATAAAGCAAATAGGACAATATAATTCCTTAAACGAAACTTAAACATATCAAACAGTGAGACAAAGAAATGGCATGCACAGCTTTAGTAGGAACGACAGTTATATATACAAGTTAAGTATGAGATCATCACGTACAAAAAGACAAGCATAAACTAGATATGATACAAGGAAGACCAGGAAGGTATTTAACAAACGGGTACCACAACACATCATCAGTAGAATCTATGCTGCAAAACTACAATGGCCAACACTAGAGGAGATACGAGAGAACGCTAGACGGTGACCTACCCTCTTATACCGAACGAAGAAGTAAAGATTGATCTGGCGACAAACTTGTGGTAGAAGTAGAAGTAGAAGTACATCATTGCATGCCCTCACTTTTGTGATAACATTACTAATTATTGCCTACGTCCCCACAGATGAAAGCAGGTCTAGTAACTGCTCGATTCTGTTTATTTCTATATAAAAGCATCTGTTGAAATTTAATAAAGGCCGGGAATAATGATAGTGACCCTGCAGCGGCGTCCTTCAAAAGACCTGAGTGATTCATACTTTGTTATGTCTGTCATATTTCAATTGTCGTTGGCCTAATTTTTATGGTTCAGTGACTACTATAAGTACGTGAGAAAAAAAAAATTGTAATGATAATTTCTCTCTTATTATTAGGACAACTATATTTAGCATATGTGCATACCTTGCATGGTCGTTCCTGTCAGACAACATTCATTTGACCTTTACAACATTTCATGGATCAGTGAACAAGGTTATGTTTTCGTGGTTAAGTCCACATTTCAGAGACTATAAGCAATATGTCTACTGTGTGTGGTGTATTGAATGATTGTAAGGTGTACATGTCTAACTGGAAGGTGTAATCTAACCATGACTTTATTTTCATGGTTAAGTTACGTTTTTGTGTTTTCGTCTTATAATGTCTATATTTGGTGAATGGAAAATAGTTTACGATGTAAATTTGAGCTTGACCTCATTTTAACAGTTCATCGCTCAATGTTATTTTTTTGAGTTTTGGTCTGTATTCATTAAACTATGAGGAAAAGGTCAACTATATTTCGTGTATGAAATGATTGTAAGGTGTATATATCATTCTGTCAGGTATCATCTGACATTGACCTCATTTTCATTGTTCATTGGTCAATGCTATGTTTTCCTGGTTGAGTTTGTTTTTTTAATATACTGTAAGCAATATGTCATCTGTATTTGACGCATGAAGTGATTGTTAGGTGTACATTTTTGTCTGGTAGGGTTCATATGACCTTGGCATGGTTCATTGATCAGTCTAAAGTTGTCATGGTTTTAGTCTGTTTCTTGTAAACTAAAAGTATTAGGTCAACTATGGAGTTTTTTAACTCGAGGACGCCACTAATGCGTCTTTTTGTGACGAAACTCAAGTGAAGTGTATTATAAGAATTGGGAGATACGGTTTGATTACGCAAAATAAGAAAACAAATATGATAGAAAGCAACCAATGACAATCATTGAATTACACACTCCTGAATCTTCCAGTTGTCAACTTCTCATTTCTTACTGCTCAGCTATATTTTACAATCTGTTTCCTTTTATATTTAAGTCTTAGATACATGTACATAATTTTTTCCCGTCATTTTGCTATAGTGTTTGAACTAGTTGCCAGTAACTGTCAGTACTCTCAGATCTGTACCTATAGTCTTTGAACTAGTTGCCAGTAACTGTCAGTACTCTCAGATCTGTACCTATAGTCTTTGAACTAGTTGCCAGTAACTGTCAGTACTCTCAGATCTGTACCTATAGTCTTTGAACTAGTTGCCAGTAACTGTCAGTACTCTCAGATCTGTACCTATAGTCTTTGAACTAGTTACCAGTAACTGTCAGTACTCTCAGATCTGTACCTATAGTCTTTGAACTAGTTGCCAGTAACTGTCAGTACTCTCAGATCTGTACCTATTGTCTTTGAACTAGTTGCCAGTAACTGTCAGTACTCTCAGATCTGTACCTATAGTCTTTGAACTAGTTGCCAGTAACTGTCAGTACTCTCAGATCTGTACCTATTGTCTTTGAACTAGTTGCCAGTAACTGTCAGTACTCTCAGATCTGTACCTATAGTCTTTCTGTTTAGTGAATGTACCCGTCCACGTCGTCTCTGTTTTTGTTAGATGTATTTCTATTTGTATCCATCTAATGAGTTACTATAAATAAGAAGTTGGGTATAATTGTCAATGAGACAACTCTCCACATGAGACCAAATGACACAGAAATTAACAACTATAAGTCATCGTACGGCCTTCAACAATGAGCAAAGCACATACCGCATAGTCAGCTTTAAAAGGCCCCGAAATGACAAATGTAAAACAATTCAAACGCGAAAACAGCCTAATTTATGTACAAAAAATGAACGAAAAAACAAATATGAAACACACCAATAACAAAAAGATACTAAGTACTGATCTGAAAGTACTCACAGTTACTGACAGCTAGTTCAAAGCCACTAACAACTAATGAAAAAAACATGCATTTAAGACTAAATTATCAATCAGTACACATCCAACATCCAATGGATTTAGTGGAAAGACGTCATAAACAGTCAGAGAAAAACATGACCTTGTGCAATGCAAAGATACAGGTATCGACAGATTGTAGATCCATGGATGTGTATATGTATATAACAATAATATTTAGTTTGCTTTTAATTTACTGATAACAAAATCAATATTAATACCAATAAAACAATATTCAATGATCTAATCACAGTGTTGAATTGGTAACCTTTTAGAATAAGTTTACCAGGATCGTTTCTAAATTTCCGGGCACGGTAAACAACATTTCCGTAAAAATGAGGATGTGCTATCCCGTTTGAGAAAAGTTTTCTACAGGAAAAAACAAACTTCAAAACCAAATCTTTATATTTATGGAAGAATTTAGTATAGGTTATAAGTAATGTGTGGTAACGAAGTCCCTGGCTAATTAATTTACCAGTAATACATAGATTACGTTCGTCAAAATCAAAAACGTCACAACAGACACGGGCATAACGAACTAGTTGTGAAATATAATTCCACTATTTTCATATATTGTGTTACTATAGTTTATGAAAAGCTCTTAGATAGTAGTTAAGGAAGTTGTTAAAAGCACTGAAAAATTAGTTGTATAACACTTACTAGAGGCCGAAATGAAACGATATTTTACTGTTTTTTTTTGTGTAGTTTAGGTAACCTATGCATAGTAGGGACCTTCGAATGTTCTTCAGAAGCCTTAAGCTGTGCTGTGGTTATGATATGTTTGTTTACTATATGACGCCCTGTGGAGCGCACGGTATTGAATGAAGATAAATTTAAAATTTTCATTCTTAAGAATGTCCGAGTAGTATTTACTGCATACCACCACAATGTTGGCTGCTATGTCGGCCAGTATAAACACAAATCGCTTTGAAAGTTCTTGAAGTGCATTTCTTATTCTGGAAATACGCGTATTATGTACTCTTTTATTTATTTCTGAATTATTTACAAAGTGTGATGTTCTCAGTGGCGGATCCAGAACTTCTTGTAAGGGGGGGGGGGGGGCCGCTGACTGACCTAAGGGGGGGGGGGGGCCCGCTCCAGTCACGCTTCAGTGATTCCCTATATAAGCAACCAAATTTTTCCCACGAAAGGGGGGACCGGGCCCCCAAGCCCCCCCCCCCCCCTGGATCCGCCTATGGTTCTATTATCTACAACATTCATACATTTATTTGAATAAGAAACAAGAGATTATTTATATATCAGATTTTTCCGTTTACACAAATTTTACAAAACGAGGAAAGAGCATCTTTGGTGACCCGAAGACACTGTTTCCAAACTATTTTTGATGGAGGACGATATGTTGGTCCTTTTTTTCAAAAAGTTTTTAACTTATCTGTCCTGGACGATATTGAGGTCCCCCGTAATAACCTGGCCATGGGGAACATATCTAAACTTCGACGAGTCACATTATTGCACAACTGATTATAGTATCTGAGAAAGCGACCTAATTACGAAAACTAACCGTTGTCCAATGAGCCAGTGTTTGTATTTGACTAACATTTATTTAAGAATTGAATGCCTCTTTTTGTATTTTTTTTTAAATGATGTAGCGATTAACGTCCGGAATCAACTGAACGGCGGTTATACCCCGTAGTATAGAACCATTTACACATGTAACTGTTTTCAATATTTCGTTGTATTCTTACAATTGCGTATTTGCTTATTTGTAACACCTACTTATAAGAAATTCAAACATATTTACTATTTGATTTTTATGGAATGGAGGTAGTTACACATAACTACCTCCATTCCACGGTGGAATGAGTCAGTCGAAACATTTTCATCTTGCACACACAATTCTGGATAATTCATAGTCATGCCATTGTGTATACATCGTATACAGTAAAGAAAGTTAGAGCAACAGTTGAGTCACCTAAGGGAGCTACCATTCGATTTTTATGGGGGGGGGGGGGGGGCCTAGGATGAAAAATTTTGTCCTGCATTTTTTTTAGTTGTAATCTCTGTCCTGCCTTTTTATTTTTCACTCTATTCGGTCCTGCTTTTTTTTTTAAAGTTTATCCTGACTATTTTTACATAAATTGTCATCCTGACTTTTTTTTTTGCATGTGTCTCATCCTGCCTTTTTTTTTTACTCAAAACTCCTGTCCTGCCTATTTTTTTCAAATTTCATCCTAGCCCCCCCCCCCCCCCATAAAAATCGAATGGTAGCTCCCTTAGGTGACTCAACTGTTGCTCCAACTTTCTTTACTGTATACGATGTATACACAATGGCATGACTATGAATTATCCAGAATTGTGTGTGCAAGATGAAAATGTTTCGACTGACTCATTCCACCGTGGAATGGAGGTAGTTATGTGTTTACTAAATCTTAACTACAATTATTAGGCAACATTAACAGGTTGCAGTCTTGTAAATGACTGCTCAATAGGCTAACATGCAAAACAGCTGATCTTTGAAAATAAAAAAAAATAAAAATGCTACATAGAAAAAAAAATTCATGTTCATATCATGTATGTACTCATGTGAAATTTTGATTTAATCGAGAAAAAAAAGTGGGTCATGCCACGAAGAATGATAAGTTACGTAACCCTGAAGTCAAAACATTTTTTCTACTTTCTGTTTGCTGTTTTTACTAGGCCGCACCACTTCCAGTAAACATGATATCCTTCCACTTTCCTTGATTGATATCCCCAAAAAGATTTTTAAAATCTATATATATGTTTCAGTTCAGCATAAACCTTTAATCAAACAGAAAAAATTGAGTCCAGCAAAAAATTCAGAAAAAAATGGACTATTTTGTTTCCCTCCATGTCATGCACCGGAAACTGGAGTTGTAATACAAGACTGGTACCTACACAATCAAAGCAAGCAAGCTAACCAAACCTTAAAACTACAAGCATTAAGAAAATAGCTCTTTTGACGTCTAAATTACTAGTATGCGATTTAGATTTAGACAGAAACAGAAACTTTGCTTTTCGGTGACGTGGATTGGCTTAATTAACTGTCCAAGATATATGTATTTAATGATGACGTGTCATGGGAAAGGATAAATTTTATCCTACATATAGATCTGGATCTGGACAAAATATTAGAGAAAATAGAATTGACTACATTAGCAGTAAATACCATTTTTATGGCATTTATTGATATATTTCCTAAGACTTTCACTCACTAAATATCCATATATAATCAATCCTTCTGACTTCATAAATTTTGTTAGAGAGTCGACTGAATTAAGACTTGATATAATGAAAATTAATTAATTTTCTTCTGTGAAAATGCATCGCATGTACAAAAGAAATGAATCGCCCTACAGTGAAAATGAAAGTCTATAGTATTATTATTCGACAGTAAACATGAATCGCATATCGAAAACAGCATAGTGGAATTTGATTCAATATAAACAAGCTGAATTACAAAACCTGTTTTTTAAAAGTTAAACAACATTAATAATTATGTTAAAGGGTACATTTTTCTGCAAATGAAACTTAACTGCTACTTTTAAATCTCTTGCACGCTCTGTTCGTTACTATATATCATTTTATTCTGGTATCACCTAAGTTGGACAAAGGTATACAGAAAAACACATTAGTTTACATTACATTGCATATATGTACATTTGTTGAGGAAGCATTAAATATGAGTTTTTTACAACGGTATGATCAGTATAGCCGACAGGTTAACATCAGAGAGAATCCAGTTTGTAATTTATAATTCTAATAAATTGGCACAATTTTCGAAGTTTAGATTTCTGTTTTTGGTTCATAATAGCATTAAATTTTAAAACATTAAAGTTCGTTAGGTATTTCTTGTCAATAAGTAGTGTTCTATCTGTCAAGAGACTGCTGCATTCCATTACATAGTGGTATTCGTCACCTATAGCAACTCTGCACAACGGACACTTTCTCTGTTCTCGGGGAATGTTTTGCCATCTACCATTTTCAATCGGCAGTTTATGGTTCATTGTCCTAAACCGCGACATTGTTATTACATCTTTATCATCAAGTACGTTAAGGTAGTGTTCGAAATTGTGTGATGTCTTGTATAGGCGCATCCTCGCTAGCCAAGGGTTACGATCCACTCCCGCTAGAGTGGATCGTAACCCTTGGCTAGCGAAGATGGTATAGGCGATAATTCAGGGCTTTCGGCTATCGTTTACCTTTCCTGACCATGACTGTGTAAACTGATCTTCTAGTCTTTGTTGAATTATCGATTTAATGTTAGGTGATGTGTTTTGGAATGACCATAAGCAAGAGAATCCACAATTGTCTAGAATACTTTTCATCTTGTCTAACGATCGCGATCGAAATGTTGTTTCTTGTGCTAACTTAAAAAGGTATCTAAACATTACAGCAGCGAGCTTACTTTCTTTACCGGTAATTAACTTTGTCCAATAAGATATAATTCTTGTTTTTATATCTATTTCTAGGGGATACAGACCCAGTTCTTCATAAATGAAGTCGTTTTGAGTAGATGGCTTAAGATGTAAAAGTAGCTTAAAAAATTAAGTTTGAACTCTTTTTAGTATATCTAAGTTTTCGTAACCCCATATTTCGCATCCATATAGCAGAATAGGTTTTACCAGTAAGTCAAACAAATCTACATGGCATTTAATTGATAAATTGTGAATTCTTCCCTTCCTTAAAACTTCGTACATTGCACTTGTTGCTTTGTCCTTTACATATTATTGTTTGCATTGTTTACAGGTGCCTGTTTTGCTGAAAATAATTCCTAAGTAGTTACAGTGTTTTACAGTTTCAATATGATGATTGTTGAATCGGAAAAGTGGAGGGTTTGTAGTTCTTCCTTTTGAAAAAATTAAAATTTTAGTTTTAGCAACATTTACTCGCATCTTCCAGGTTTCGCAATACTTTTTAAATTTGTTAAGTGCATGTTGCAGTTGGTCAGGTGATTCTGCCATGATTACAGTGTCATCTGCGTAGAGAATTATGAATAATTTCATTAAAGTTCCAATTTTTTCTTCTATATCTTTGCTTATTGTGTTCATACCTAAAACATTTTCCGAGATGAGATAGTCTTCTAGGTCATTCAAGTATAAAGAAAATAAAAACGGTGACAGATTTTCTCCTTGTCTGACACCGATTTCACAAGCGAAAGGTTCACAAGTTTGACCATTATAGCTCAAGCTGGATTTAATATTCTGGTACATGCTAAAAATAGTATTAAACATTTTCCCCTTTATATTGTTGTTCAACATTTTAAACCATAAGAAATTACGATTAACCGTATCGAAGGCCTTTTCAAAGTCTACAAATGCGCAAAATAGTTTCTTTTTTGAGTGTTGTAAAACTTCAATTAGAGAGTTCAGAAGAAACGCACAATCAATTGTTGAGTATTTTTCTCGGAAACCATTTTGATTTTCTTTAAGAAGAGATGTTTGTTCTGAGAATCTTTTAAGGCGTTCATTTAATACCGCTGTAAAGACTTTTCCGAAACAGCTCACAATAGTTATTGGTCTGTAATTTTTGGGGTTGCGTTTGTCACCTTTGTTCTTGTAGACAGGTTTTATCATTCCTTGGACCCATTGTTTTGGGATTTTTCCGGAGTCGAAAACTAGGTTGAAAATTTTCACATATATGTCGATAAGAACATGAGCGGATGTTTTTAAATATTCATTAATCAGTTTGTCTTCGGCGCATGCTTTGTTATTTTTCAGATTTTTCAGCGCTTTAAGAATTTCATGTTTTGTAATTCTGATATTTAACTCATCGTTTATTTCTTCGTGGGAAATAGTACTTTCAATTTGTTGCTCTTCTGTATCATCTCTCAGATCACTGTTTAACTCTTTGAAATATGACACCAATTTGTCGAAATCAATCTTAGGCTGAGCTGTACTTTTGTTTTCATTAAGAAGTCGCCAAAATTCCTTAGCATCCTTTTCCTTTAGATCATCCATTTTCTTTCGGAAATCGCTTCTGTATTTCTTATGAGCTTTATTCATTGTATTTTTATATCTCTTCTCGGCATCTGACACAAGTGCTCTGTGGAACGGTGATTTATTTTATTTCGTTTCATCTTACGGAATTCTGACCTAGCGGCTTTGCAGTCATGGTCAAACCATGGTTTATTTTTTCTATGTTCTGACTTCTTTCCTGCACTGACTTTAAACCCAAAAGTGTTTCCCGCTGAATTTATTAACACTTTGCCTATTTTACTGATTATCATATCTACTGTTTCTTGCGTCACTACTGTTGTGCCATCAATTTCAGAATTACTATTTTCTATTTCTGTAAGATTCAAGCATTCTAAGAATTTGTATGATTTTTCATTAGTCCAATTGTTTATTTTTTGTTCATTTGTTCTAGTATCATCGCTACATTTGGTGCTGACCTCTTGATCTGTTTGTTTCAAGGATATCTCGATTGGGGAATGAACATCTGAATAGAGACTTGAAAAATCAAGTACTTTAAAATCGGTAAAATTTTGAATAAGTTCTGCGCTGCATAGGCAATAATCAACAACGCTTGAATTACGGCATGTGAACTTTCCATCTATGTCACCTAGAGTTCTCCCATTCATGATGAAGAAGTTATTTTCCTTGCAAAATTCTAGTAGTTGATTTCCAAACCTATTCTTGTTTTTATCTCTACTGTTCCTTTTGCGAGAGAAGTCATACTGGTCTAAATTGCAAACAGCATTTATTTGTATATTTTCGATATCTACGACATGAGATTCACTATCGGGAACAAATATAAAATCATCCTCGGACCCGGTTCTTGCGTTAAAATCACCAACGAGTAAACATTTTGAAAACTTATGTGATAGTTCAAATAATTCCATCTCAATTTCGTTTATTGCATCAATGGATGAATATGAAGTATATTCAGGAGGTATGTAAATAATTCCAAAAAGAATGTCATCTAATCTATTTATTACTTTCGATATTTTACACCACAAAACAAATTTACTTTCAGTTTTGATATATTCAATATTATCTTTGAGATGGTTTTTGTACGCTACAGCTAAACCCCCGACCTTCTTTTGCCAATTTTATTTCTGTTTTTATAAATCAATTCATATCCCTGTAATTGTGTATCATCAATAATGTCTAGTTTTGTTTCTACAATGCCAGCAATATCCGTTTTATACAGCAGTTCCGTAAATTCAGGATATTTGAGTTTTGATTTAATTCCACAACAATTAATACAAGTAAGATTTAAATAATTTAACTGATCATTCTGATTTTTTGAGGACTCTCTCGACCCGTCCTACATCGGCGTGGTTATGGTTTCCTCATTAATGGCGTCATTGTTTCCGGATTCCTGTCGGGACCTTTTAAAAGGGCGTTCATTTACAGTTTTGTTTCTATACGAATTTTGTTGGGCTTGACGTAGTAGAACATCCCTATATTCAGTGCCGTTTGGTTTTGTGTCGAGTGATACATGCGGTTTCCCATTGATATATAATTTATCTCTTACCAGTTTAACTTTTTTACCCTCCTTCTTAGCCTTCTTCATTACAGGGTAGAGTTCTTTCCGTTTTCTTTCAATTTCAATCGGGAATTGTTCGCTTATCCCAAATTGTTTCCTTTTCAGCTGGAATGTATTTTTAAGTACATCTTCAAGCTCATCTCTGTGGATAAATTTGGCTACAATAGGACGGGCTCCGTTCAGTCCGGGTTTTCCAAATCGATGAACGCTACCGAGATTTACTTTATACGGTATGTCCAGTTCGTTTAATAAAAAGTTCTGAATTTTCAATTGGCACGATTCTTCCCGCTGAAACGCTAACCCGGAGAATACTAGGTTATCGCTCATGCTTCTGCATTTTAGGTCTAACATATCGGCTTTTAATTCCTTAATGGCTATGTTTGAGGATGTTCCATTATCCTCCCCTATCGTCTCCATCCTGTCTTTTATTTGAGATATCTCTTCAGCATTTGCTGAATATTTGTCAACTATAGTATGAACGATCTGACCCATTTTTTCAACACTTTCTTCAACTTTGCTATTTCGGTCTTGGATTTCGACAATTGTTTCCTCATTTGTCTGTACTCTTGTAGACAAATTTGACAGGCCTTCCTTTATACCATCGATTTTCTGTACTTCTTTCTCTATTTTTTCGATCCTATCCGTTAGAACTCGTAGCGACTATAGGATTTCCATAAGGATAACTCTAGCATCTTTGTCATATAACAGGTTTCCCGATAATTCATCGTCGGTTTGTTGGGTATTTGCGGCCATTTTTCGTGAACTATTCCTAATATTTATCTTTTTGTGTATCAACTTTGCACCTGGATGACTGTAGGCGCGATGAAATCACGTCTTCATCTCATACCTATATCATGAATTTATAAAAACAGTACACATTATATATTATTTTTGATTTTATTAAAAAATCATGAATTTGTCGTCTGTTTATTTATCATTCTACATTAGAAATTCATCACGGCTACAGTAAAAATGACATTTCAGGATTCACACATTACATACACTGATTTACCGGGTTTGTAATGTCGTGAGCAACACGACGGGTGCCACATGTGGATCAGGATCTGCTTACCCTTCCGGAGCACCAATTTTTGTAAAGCAAAATTATATCCGGGTGAAATTTGATCCGGAGGAAAAAATGTCACAGTAGTTGTTGTTATTTTTTTATCCGGAGGAAAATATTTCCCTGGGATATTTTTTCCTTTGCCGTGAAATTCTACCTGGGTAGTTAACTTATTGAATAGTTATTAGAAAAAACTTATCCTTTAAAAATACTATGAAATACTAATAGTGTATTTGAAATAAAGCGAAATTGTTAAAAAAAAAATGTATTATAATGGAAAATAATTTCACAAATTATCATTGAAAAAAGTTCCTGAAATATTCAAGTAAATATCATTCTTTTAAAAAGAAAATTATCATTAAACATAAGAAAGAAAACCAGAAATAATTTCAAAGATCGTAATTGTGAAATAATATCATGATTGAATAAGGTATAAGTGAAGTACATGTAAAAGTGAGTTGTTTTCAGATCTCAGTACAAATATAAATTAAAACGTAAAGGTAGAAATAAAGTTGTTAACAGTAATGGAAGAATTTGATTATGATGATATTTTTAACTATATAAATAGTTTTGTCTGGGGACAGAGATGTATGGAAATCAGATAAATCATAGCATAACACTATATTGGATCAAAATAGATATAGGAAGATGTGGTGTGAGTAATGTTTAACAGCTGGATAGTTTTTACATGTGAAATGTTATCTGTCTTATTAAATCAAGTTGTAAGTCATCTTTTTATATAAATGAATATATAAAAAATAAGATTTAAGGAAAAATTTCACTATAAAATAGATTCAGAAATATATTATATTAATATCTTTAAAATATAAATTGCTCATAATTACCTCCCTTTGATAAATTATGCAAATTTGGTCTACCTTTGTGAAACATTTTATAATTATAGTCAGGTATATATTGATTGTGAGTAACTTACTTAGTAGTGAATGGGACTCTATTTCACCCGGTTCTGTGAAATATAGTACGGCAAATATATACCGGTACATACTATCCGCATAACACAGATAGATTTTCACTCCTCTGGAAAAAATCAACCTGTGAAATACCATGCCTGGAAAAAAATTACCGGGACAAATTATCCTCAGGATGAAATATCACAGAGGAAGAAATAAACCGTTACAAGATCACTACCAGTTTTTGTCAGGGTTCGTGTTGCTTAGTCTTTGGTTTTCTATGCTTTGTCTTTTGTACTATTGTTTTTCTGTTTGTCTTTTTCTTTTTTAGCCATGGCATTGTCAGTTTATTTTTGATCTATGAGTTTGAATGTCCCTCTGGTATCTTTCGCCCCTCTTTTATACTAGATATGAATACATAATAACTAAAACTGAAAAAAAATTCGTAAGTGTTCCGCGGAACCCAGTGTCTCGCTTACTTTTGCTGTTAATCGCAGGCTCAACATAAATGAGGAAAACATTTAATAAAATATTCCTCTCTATATTATCTTTTAATTATAAGAAGCTTCTGTCCAAGTTTGGTAAAAATCCAGGATAGTTTATGAATCTTATAAATGTTTTAAAAACTTTAACAGCAGACTGTATGTAATGTTAACTGGAAGAAAAACTAAGTCCATTTTTAAGTAAAATACGAAAAAAAATCCATACTATCTTATGATCATAAACAAGCTTCTGTTCAAGTTTGGTAGAAATCTAGGATAGTTTAAGGAAGTTATTACAATTTAAAAAAAAACTTTAACCACAGATTGAATGTAATGTTTCCTGGCAGAAAAACTAAGTCCATTTATAAGTAAAATGCCGAAAAACAGGATTTTTTTTGACAAATTTCCTTCTATATACTTACTTTTGACCATAAACAAGCTTCTGTCCAAGTTTGGTACAAATCCAGGATAGTTTAAGAAAGTTATTAAAATTTCAAAAACTTTAACCACAGAGTGAATATTTGTGGACGCCGCCGACGACGACGCCAACGGAATGTAGGATCGCTATGTCTCACTTTTTCGACAAATCACTTGACAAAAAAGTATAACCATGACAATGATATCAAGCACATTTTACATATGTCAGGCGGTACCTTTGTTAAATCAAGTATACTTTCTGATATACATAGAGCTAATACTGCATCCGGAAAAACATCCAAATGTCTTGCATCCTGCAATATGTTTAGCAAACGTGACGAAAACCTTGTGCACAATAGAAACAAATTCAAGTTGAAATACACGAATTTTCCATTATGAAAATAACAAATTTATTTTCATATTTATTAAACAAACAAAAAAAAAACCCAATTAATTGACATTTGGTTTGGTAAATGTTTATTGATTAAATATTTATTTGACATGTCTCAATGAGTATTTGTGGGAATCTAGGGGTATTTGTGGAAATTTAGGGGTATTTATTGAAATCAAATTTTATGTTTATTAATCCACATTCTGTTTGTAGTAATTTTGTTGTGTTGTCAAACCGATAAAGAGTACATGCGTACCGCAAAAATCCAGCCTCTTTTAGAGAACGGTAAATCTGTAGAAGGTCCACATAGTTTCTTGTGGCAGCATTAAAAACATGGTACTCTATATTTAGTTGTCGAATTCTTGATGCAAGATTATCACTCAGAATATTTCGAAGGACTTCCCATTCATACGACTCAATGTCTATTTTTAAGATATCCAAATGTCTCTGAAAGAGATTGAAACATTATGTTTTAGTTGAAACAAGATTAAAGACGTATGGCGCTCGCTTTAGTTCTTCATTTAGAAAAAAATGGAAATTAGTAAGAAACTGAACTTTTACTCCTTCAAACAACGTTGACTTAAGATTCATTTGGCTATTCTATTTATCTCCCTTACTACACAACAATTACATCTCCTTTGTACTAACAGGGGTGATCTGAGCCGGATCACCCCAACCAGATCACCCCAGTTTAAGTTTCTTTGTTATGCATGCTTTCCTTTGTTCTGTAACATTTTAGCGGGAATGTCAAATCCAGTATAAAACTTATAATTTTAAAATTATACGGAGAAGACTATCTATCAAAATTCTCGTAGAAAAAAATCCAGTGTATATGCTGGGATTCGAACTCAAGACCTTTAGCATATCAAGCCACGACACATACCACTCCACCAGGACGACTGGATATGAACTATCAGAAATTTAGCATACTTAGAGGAAGCAAGATTTTTTTATAACTGGGGCAAGTTGGCAGATCTTTACTCAGTGGGGTTTAAACCCTTTTCGTTAAATAAATGAGTTGTCAGACTGATTGATCAATTTCATTTTACACTTTTTTAAAGTTGGGCGAGTCGGTTACAAGAGTGGGGCGATTTTTTCATAAAGTGGCGATATAGTGTGGGCCGATTGGCGAGTGGGGCGAGTTTACATTGTTTGATATCTACTCATCGTGCTAGGGGGTCATAAAGGGTATACATCATAAAGTAATATATAAATAAAATTGAGAATGGAAATGGGGAATGTGCCAAAGAGACAACAACCCGACCATAGAAAAAACAACAGCAGAAGGGCACCAACAGGTCTTCAATGTAGCGAGAAATTCCCGCACCCGGAGGCGTCCTTCAACTGGCCCCTAAACAAATATATACTTGTTCAGTGATAATGAACGCCATACTAATTTCCAAATTGTACACAAGAAACTAAAATTAAAATAATACAAGACTAACAAAGGCCAGAGGCTCCTGACTTGGGACAGGCGCAAAAATGCAGCGGGGTTAAACATGTTTGTGAGATCTCAACCCTCCCCCTATACCTCTAGCCAATGTAGAAAAGTAAACGCATAACAATACGCACATTAAAATTCAGTTCAAGAGAAGTCTGAGTCTGATGTCAGCAGATGTAACCAAAGAAAATAAACAAAATGACAATATTACATAAATAACAACAGACTACTAGCAGTTAACTGACTTGCCAGCTCCAGACTTCAATTAAACTGACTGAAAGATTATGATTTCATCATATGAACATCAGGCACAATCCTTCCCGTTAGGGGTTTAGTATCATACCATCATAACATATATGAGAAAAACATAACCCGTGTCATGCCAACAACTGGTTTTTGAATAAATGTGTTTAGTTCCGATGCAAAGACATTATAAGTGAATCAATATTAACGCCAAAATATGCAATCTTTAATGACCTGACAACAGTATCGTAACTATATCCCTTCTTAAAAGTCTATTCAAAGGTTTTGTTAGTTTTTGAGGTGAATACTGACACCTTTGTGCTTTATAAAGAATATTTCCATAAAAAATTGGATGTGAAATACCTGAATGTATAAGAAGTCTGCATGTTGAGCTATATTTACGAATGATGTCCTTATACCGATGATAAAATTTAGTAAATGTTTTGACTAGTTTGTGATATCGAAAACCCTGGTGTAATAATTTTTCATTAATACATAAATTTCTCTCGTTTAAATCTAAAACATTGTTACATACACGAGCAAATCGTACAAGTTGAGATATATTGAGTTGAGTTAATTGTACCAAGTGTGCTGGTAAGAAGAATAGACAATTTAGTAGTGGAACAATGGCTTGAAGACGAAATAAATCTATATTTGTAAGGTGTTGTGTAGCTTCGGAAGCCAGTACATAGTTGGGATTTTCATTGTATTTGGCTCTGCTTGTAAAGCGGTAGCTAAACGTTTATGTTTGTTACAGATGTCGTTTAAAGTATATTATAATGGTTGTGTGGCGTTCTAAACTAGATTTTATGAATTGTAAATGGTTTTTCGTCTAATCTAAAACAGCTGGGATGTAAAATAGTTATCCCATTCGGACTTGGTGTTTCAGTGTACTAAGATCACCCTCTGGCCTCCGGCCATCGGGATGATCTTACACTGACACACCGCGTCCTTATGGGATAACTACTAATGAAAATACCCTAATTAAGTAGTAACAAGTGCAAGTGTGAGATACTGCTCACTGATAATACCCCCGCCCAAATATTTCGGTAAACAGTAAGTTGTTGAGTGATGAATCTGAAAACGCACCACACGGAATAGCCGACTTATATAAATCCTGAAACCACATTTTAGAAATCCTTGTATTGTAATTCCTGAGGAAGATTCGACGAAAATTGTCAACTTGGATATCATGTGTAAAATGATACAAGTGTTCGGTCAACAGGAAGTTGTTGAGTTATGAATCTGAAAAAAATGCATCAAACAGTAAAGCTGACTTATATAAACCCTGAAATCAAGTTTCAGAAATCCTTGTATTGTAGTTTCTGAGAAAAATGTGTGACGAAAATTGTCAACTTGGCTATCATGTGTAAAATGATACAAGTGTTCGGTTAACACGAAGTTGTTGAGTAATGAATCTGAAAACGCTTCACACGTTATAGCTGACTTATATAAACCCTAAAACTAAATTTCAGAAAGCCTTATGATATAATGAAAATTTTCAACTTGGCTATCATATGTAAAATGATACAAGTGTTTGGTAAACAGGAAGTTGTTGAGTGATGAATCTCAAAACGCATCACACGATATAGCTGACTTATATAAACCCTGAAACCAAATTTCAGAAATCCTTCTGGTGTAGTTCCTGCGAAAGATGTGACGAAAATGTTCATGGGATGGATGGACGAACAGACGTACGGACTGACGGGTGGATGAACTGACGGACGGACGGATGGATGGACGGACAGAAGGGAAACAGTATACCCCAACTTTTTTAAAGCAGGGGTATAATAAAATTTATATTATACGGTGAGTGTTTCTGGTGATCCTATTACTTACTGTATAAAGCGAGAAATCGCGTCACAAGAAAACTTTACAGTTTTTTAAGCATTTGCTGAACCATGTTAATGTGGATAAAGACATTGGACAGACGGAAACTACAGAACAGCAGTCACGTGTAAAAGCTATGATTTTTCCAGGTCTTCTGACTTGTGAAATTTTATTTTTTTGTATGCCTTATCGGATAAGTACATCTTTGCTCTTAATTTCACAGCCTATGACGTTTGGCACAGACGATACAAAAAAGACGATAATACAATGAACAGACAAAACAAAGAACAAAACAAAAACACTTCATTTGGAGGACATGTTTTTAACAGACTGTCGGACTTCCAATGGGAACCAATTGTGCCCCTCTTCTTGCCGACTTGTTTCTTTATTATTATGAGGCTGACTTCATACGGGAACTTCTCAGGAAAAAAGAAAAGAAGTTTGCAATATCCTTTAACTTTACTTTCCGCTATAAAGATTATGTTCTCTCACTAAATAATTCAAAATTTGGTGACTATGTTGAACAAATCTATCCCATCGAACTAGAGATAAGGATACTACAGATACGATTAAGTCTGCCTCATATCTTGAATTACATCTAGAAATTGACAATGAGGGTCGATTGAAAACAAAACTTTACGACAAAAGAGATGATTTTAGCTCCCCAATTTTGAACTTTCCATTTCTATGTAGCAACATTCCAGCAGCGCCTGCATACGGAGTATATATCTCCCAATTGATACGATATTCCCGGGCTTGTATTTCTTATCATGATTTCCTTGATAGAGGGTTGCTGCTCACAAGGAAGCTATTCAACCAAGAGTTCCAAATGGTGTAGTTGAAATCATCCCTTCGTAAATTTTACGGACGCGATCACGAATTGGTTGACCGTTATGGAATAACCGTTTCACAGATGATATCGGATATGTTCCTAATGTCGTTACTATAATCCCCTTCCCTTTTCACGAATGTGACCTACCGAATTAGACTATTTACCGGATTTGTAATAACATAAGCAACACGACGTGTGCCACATGTGGAGCAGGATCTGCTTACCCGTCCGGAGCACCTGAGATCACCCCCAGTTTTTGGTGGGGTTCGTGTTGCTTAGTCTTTAGTTTTCTATGTTGTGTCTTGTGTACTATTATTTGTCTGTTTGTCTTTTTCTTTTTTAGCCATGGCGTTGTCAGTTTATTTTCGATATATGAGTTTGACTGTCCCTTTGGTATCTTTCGCCCCTCTTTCACAGATAACGAAAGATTGAGAAACGGGCGCTCCAATGGCATCCAATTTGTCAACACTTATTTTCATGATACTTATTAATTAGAAATTTAAAAATCTGCATACTATGAATATAATACGAAAAACCATAAAAAGCTACATTTTGGTAATTTTTAATATCTAAGATTCTTTTATTCTTAGTTAATGCAAGACTGTGAGTATTTTTTATGCAATCATTTGTAATTTGTAATATCGACTCAATGTCTGTCAGGAGGACATATCATAAAGGAGATACGTGTACCAGTGAGTCTTTTGACTTTTATATTCAGGCCTAAAATAGGCCAAAAGTCTATAAACACAACCATGCTTATAGGTAATTAGTATAATAATCTACTAAATATTTACAGAGGATGTTAGTATTCATAAAAGCTAAGCATTACGTGTTTTTTTATTTAAATTTTAGACCGAGATGTCATAGTCAAAACAACAATTGTCTTTGTGGGGAGGATGTTTTCAAAATCCAACAAAATTCAAATTAATCAAATCACTATACGGAAGGTGAGTCCAACACCTACCCGTCATATAAAAAAGGGGGTTCCAACCATATGTCCCCATACAATAGAATTAGTTGTAAAAAGAAGGAGGTTCAAATCCCCGAAACACCCTTAGATCCACCACTGATAAGAATGAATTTAATTATAATGGTTAGATTGTCCAGTTGTATGCAAGAAGATTTAAAAAAATAAAACAAGTAGCTAAAGAACATTCAGGCCAACTGATAGAAAACTTAAATTATTATAAACTTTTCTTAGTTTTAACCTTGAAATATTTTACAACTTACATCCTCATGGCCTAACGATTCCATTATCTGACGCAGTGTTCGTACTTACATCCTCATGAACTAATGATTCCATTATCTGACGCAGTGTTCGTACTTACATCCTCATGACCTAACGATTCCATTAGCTGACGCAGTGTTCGTACTTACATCCTCATGACCTAACGATTCCATTATCTGACGCAGTGTTCGTACTTACATCCTCATGACCTAACGATTCCATTATCTGACGCAGTGTTCGTACTTACATCCTCATGACCTAACGATTCCATTATCTGACGCAGTGTTCGTACTTACATCCTCATGACCTAACGATTCCATTATCTGACGCAGTGTTCGTACTTACATCCTCATGACCTAACGATTCCATTAGAAGACGCAGTGTTCGTACTTACATCCTCATGACCTAACGATTCCATTATCTGACGCAGTGTTCGTACTTACATCCTCATGACCTAACGATTCCATTATCTGACGCAGTGTTCGTACTTACATCCTCATGACCTAACGATTCCATTATCTGACGCAGTGTTCGTACTTACATCCTCATGACCTAACGATTCCATTAGAAGACGCAGTGTTCGTACTTACATCCTCATGACCTAACGATTCCATTAGAAGACGCAGTGTTCGTACTTACATCCTCATGACCTAACGATTCCATTAGAAGACGCAGTGTTCGTACTTACATCCTCATGACCTAACGATTCCATTAGAAGACGCAGTGTTCGTACTTACATCCTCATGACCTAACGATTCCATTAGAAGACGCAGTGTTCGTACTTACATCCTCATGACCTAACGATTCCATTATCTGACGCAGTGTTCGTACTTACATCCTCATGACCTAACGATTCCATTATCTGACGCAGTGTTCGTACTTACATCCTCATGACCTAACGATTCCATTATCTGACGCAGTGTTCGTACTTACATCCTCATGACCTAACGATTCCATTATCTGACGCAGTGTTCGTACTTACATCCTCATGACCTAACGATTCCATTATCTGACGCAGTGTTCGTACTTACATCCTCATGACCTAACGATTCCATTATCTGACGCAGTATTCGTACTTACATCCTCATGACCTAACGATTGGTTTGTTTTTTCTAAAAAACTAGTAATTACGATGCGAAATATGTTCTAGTTACCCCCCTTTGGCCGATCATTTGATATTCTCGCATAACTGATTTCGAATTGTGTTCACTCCACCTTTAGTTTTAAAGTGAATTCTTTTTCCTAGTCATTACATTAGAATACGTTAGAGTAATCAGATCGAAATTTCGCATTTGAATATAGACTTCTTCAAATTCATGTTAACAGATTATTTTGATAGGAACATTTGTCAATTTTTGGAATTCGGTTTTCCTATTGGTTGTGAAAATTGTACTGAATTTTCTTCTGAGAAGATCGTTCAAAATCACAAGGGAGCGGTCGAGTTCCCGGATGATTTAGAGAAATATTTGAAAAAAGAAATCGAGAAGAAAGCAGTATTAGGACCGTTTCACGTAAATCCGTTTTCTCATGATATTGTCATTTCGCCGCTGAATAGTGTTCCCAAAAAAGGTTCTCAGGAACGGAGGATCATCTTAGACTTAAGTGTAAAAGGAGGGGGTGCGATCAACGGTTATATTGACAAAGACAGCTATTTAGGAAATGAGGTTCATTTAAAATATCCAAATGTTGATGCATTAGTAGAGCTTATTAAAAAGCATGGTCGGAACTGTTTTATTTTCAAACGGGACTTGAGTAGGGCTTACAGACAAATTTTCATTGACTTACACGATGTGCACTTAGTTGGATACAAATGGAATGATCATTTATATTTCGATAGAGTCCTCAGCATGGGTTTGCGATCAGCTGCTCATATTTGCCAGCGTGTTACAAATGCAGTTGCTTTCATGTATCGGCAAATGGGATTTGATATAGTAAACTATTTAGATGATTTTGCGGGGGTGGAATCAGTTGACAGAGCCGATAAGGCATATATTGAATTAAAGCGTTTACTTGATTCCTGTGGTTTAGAAGAATCGTCTCATAAGGCAGTTTCTCCTAGTACTAGGATGGAGTTTCTGGGGATAATATGTGATACTAGTAAACTTTTGTTACAAATTCCTGACGATAAATTAAAAGATATTCAG
The DNA here is from genome assembly GCA_019925275.1 of Mytilus edulis. Lineage (NCBI taxonomy): Eukaryota > Metazoa > Mollusca > Bivalvia > Mytilida > Mytilidae > Mytilus > Mytilus edulis. Next base: position 8,080,520 of record CM034361.1, read on the forward strand.
GAAATTTTACTTTTTTGGACAAACAAGAGATCTGCCAAATTACGCGATATTCAAGCGTTGGTAGGGAAATTAAATTTTATGGCGAGCTGTGTTAGACCTGGACGTATATTTATGAGCAGGTTGCTCAATTGGCTTAGATCAGCTTACGATCAAACTGGTTATATTGTAGTGCCTAGTTATGTTCAAAATGATATATTGTGGTGGGTCAATTTTCTACCTCATTACAACGGCATATCAATGATGATGATAGAGGAATGGTCGATACCGGACGAAGTTTTTTCTTCTGACGCTTGCTTGTCGGGTTGCGGTGGTTGGTTTGGTGGAAAATTCTTTCATCAAGTTTTTCCAGAATTTATTATGGAGTCTAATCTACATATAAACTGTCTCGAGTTATTATCTATTATAGTATGTTTAAAGTTGTGGGCGCAGTGCTTCAGGGGAAAGAGAATTCGTATTTTGTGCGATAACATTACTTCTGTTACTGTAATTAACACTGGTAAGTCCAGAGATACCTTTTTACAGTGTTGTCTGAGAGAACTTTGCTACATTGCTGCTATATACGAATTTGAGATTAGGGCTGTTCATTTAGCAGGAACTGACAATAGGTTACCTGATTATTTATCGAGATGGCATACTTCGGATAAATTTGCTGCATTGTTCTATAATGCGGTATCAGGTTCATTAGAAGAGTTTAGTGCGGAAGAACATTTGTTTAAATTTTCGCATAAGTGGTAATTACGTTGATAAAGTTTATATTTGAACAAGCATTGGACAGCCAATAAAAGAAATTTTTGAATGCTTTTCAGATTTAGAATTATTACAGTTAAAAGAGGATGTTAAAGTTTCTACTAGAGCAGCATATGCGCTAGGATCGAAGAAAAACTTATTAGTCCAATGGAGAGCCTTTTTACTATTTTGCACGTACTTTAATATGAGTTTTATTCCTGCAAATTTGGATACTATTTGTTGTTAGGTACGAATGATATAGTTAATAACTCTGTTGACAAGATTATTGCTGATTTTAGGGAACTTATTGTTACTATCAAATCTTATTCTTCCAGTATTAAAATTTTTATATCTTCTATTCTGCCAAGGCCTGTTGATTTTTCTTATACAGGTAATAAGTGTAAAAGTGTTAATTTAGAATTGAGCAGGATGTGCTCTAAGAGTAATTTAAGCTTTATTAGGTCTTTTAAAAGATTTTTTCATAAAGGCATTCCAGTAAGGTCATTATTTGCTTTTAAAGATGGTGGGCTTCACCTTAATGAAGCTGGGCAATATGAATTGCGCCAGTGTTTCCAGCATGCTATTAATCATATGTAAATAATTTAGTATTTTGTATTTTGTCTTCATGTATGTCATTATTATTATTTAGTTTTTATAGGCTAGCCTAAAGGGAGTGTTTCATTCCTTAGGTGTTTGAATTTTCAAGGGAGTGTTTCATCCTTTGGATTCATTAGTGTATATATGTCTCTTTAAGGTACTCTACTTTTAGGAGAGATTTCCGTGAGTATCTCCTAAGTAGATCTAGCAGCTGAAGAAGTGTTTTATTCTTCCTGCTTGGAGTTGAACTTTCAAGAGAGTGTTACATCTCTTGGGTTTAACCACATCTGTAACTTGTTTGGTTTTGTTTGGCGGGCTAGTTTGGCGGATATTTAATTTTTGTGGCCCGCCTTAATTTATATTATTCTAGTTTAACTGAATAAGTATTAATATTTGTATATGTATTGGTAATTGTTCTTTATATTATTGTAATTCATGTATGTAAAGATTTATGTTTTCGGCCAAATAAATTTATATTATTATTACAGTCTTTTATGAAGCCAAGAAGTAATTGGTTTGTTTTTTCTAAAAAACTAGTAATTACGATGCGAAATATGTTCTAGTTACCCCCCTTTGGCCGATCATTTGATATTCTCGCATAACTGATTTCGAATTGTGTTCACTCCACCTTTAGTTTTAAAGTGAATTCTTTTTCCTAGTCATTACATTAGAATACGTTAGAGTAATCAGATCGAAATTTACCCACCCGCCCTCTCCGTTTTTTTTTTATTTTTGTCAAATTTCTACTTTATTTATTTTATTTTATTTTTGCATTTTATGCATCAGTAACTTATGTGGCGGATATTTAATTTTTGTGGCCCGCCTTAATTTATATTATTCTAGTTTAACTGAATAAGTATTAATATTTGTATATGTATTGGTAATTGTTCTTTATATTATTGTAATTCATGTATGTAAAGATTTATGTTTTCGGCCAAATAAATTAATATTATTATTACAGTCTTTTATGAAGCCAAGAAGTAATTCCATTATCTGACGCAGTGTTCGTACTTACATCCTCGTGACCTAACGATTCCATTACCTGACGCAGTGTTCGTACTTACATCCTCATGGCCTAACGATTCCATTATCTGACGCAGTGTTCGTACTTACATCCTCATGACCTAACGATTCCATTATCTGACGCAGTGTTCGTACTTACATCCTCATGACCTAACGATTCCATTATCTGACGCAGTGTTCGTACTTACATCCTCATGACCTAACGATTCCATTACCTGACGCAGTGTTCGTACTTACATCCTCATGGCCTAACGATTCCATTATCTGACGCAGTGTTCGTACTTACATCCTCATGACCTAACGATTCCATTATCTGACGCAGTGTTCGTACTTACATCCTCATGACCTAACGATTCTATTATCTGACGCAGTGTTCGTACTTACATCCTCGTGACCTAACGATTCCATTATCTGACGCAGTGTTCGTACTTACATCCTCATGACCTAACGATTCCATTAGAAGACGCAGTGTTCGTACTTACATCCTCATGACCTAACGATTCCATTATCTGACGCAGTGTTCGTACTTACATCCTCATGACCTAACGATTCCATTATCTGACGCAGTGTTCGTACTTACATCCTCATGACCTAACGATTCCATTATCTGACGCAGTGTTCGTACTTACATCCTCATGACCTAACGATTCTATTATCTGACGCAGTGTTCGTACTTACATCCTCGTGACCTAACGATTCCATTATCTGACGCAGTGTTCGTACTTACATCCTCATGACCTAACGATTCCATTATCTGACGCAGTGTTCGTACTTACATCCTCATGACCTAACGATTCCATTATCTGACGCAGTGTTCGTACTTACATCCTCATGACCTAACGATTCCATTATCTGACGCAGTGTTCGTACTTTCCACATCTTCTTTGGATGTTTTTTCGTATATTGATCCATTCTTGGAATAACAGCATCATTAGATTTCCCTCCTATACCAATTGGATAAAAATGAACGCCTGATTTTCGAATATGTTGTTCTGTATTTCCCATGCTGCAATAGAAAAATCAACGGTATGCGTATCTATTTTCTCTTTTGTATTTTCACATTACTCTACCGCCATAAGTAGGGAATAACGTTAGGGACTAAGAATGCAAACTAATTTAACTTGTTCTTCGTACAAACAATTGACTGGGAATAACGTAAGGGACTAAGAATGCAAACTAGTTTAACTTGTTCTTCGTACAAACAATTGACTGGAATAACGTAAGGGACTAAGAATGCAAACTAGTTTAACTTGTTCTTCGTATAAACAATTGACTGGAATAACGTAAGGGACTAAGAATGCAAACTAGTTTAACTTGTTCTTCGTACAAACAATTGACTGGGAATAACGTAAGGGACTAAGAATGCAAACTAATTTCACTTGTTCTTCGTACAAACAATTGACTGGAATAACGTAAGGGACTAAGAATGCAAACTAATTTAACTTGTTCTTCGTACAAACAATTGACTGGAATAACGTAAGGGACTAAGAATGCAAACTAATTTAACTTGTTCTTCGTACAAACAATTGACTGGGAATAACGTATGGGACTAAGAATGCAAACTAGTTTAACTTGTTCTTCGTACAAACAATTGACTGGAATAACGTAAGGGACCAAGAATGCAAACTAGTTTAACTTGTTCTTCGTATAAACAATTGACTGGAATAACGTAAGGGACTAAGAATGTAAACTAATTTAACTTGTTCTTCGTACAAACAATTGACTGGGAATAACGTATGGGACTAAGAATGCAAACTAGTTTAACTTGTTCTTCGTACAAACAATTGACTGGAATAACGTAAGGGACTAAGAATGCAAACTAGTTTAACTTGTTCTTCGTATAAACAATTGACTGGAATAACGTAAGGGACTAAGAATGTAAACTAATTTAACTTGTTCTTCGTACAAACAATTGACTGGGATAATGTAAGGGACTAAGAATGCAAACTAGTTTAACATGTTCTTCGTATAAACAATTGACTGGAATAACGTAAGGGACTAAGAATGCAAACTAATTTAACTTGTTCTTTGTATAAACAATTGACTGGAATAACGTAAGGGACTAAGAATGCAAACTAATTTAACATGTTCTTCGTACAAACAATTGACTGAGATAATGTAAGGGACTAAGAATGCAAACTAGTTTAACATGTTCTTCGTATAAACAATTGACTGGAATAACGTAAGGGACTAAGAATGCAAACTAATTTAACTTGTTCTTCGTACAAACAATTGACTGGGAATAACGTATGGGACTAAGAATGCAAACTAGTTTAACTTGTTCTTCGTACAAACAATTGACTGGAAAAACGTAAGGGACTAAGAATGCAAACTAGTTTAACTTGTTCTTCGTATAAACAATTGACTGGAATAACGTAAGGGACTAAGAATGCAAACTAATTTAACATGTTCTTCGTACAAACAATTGACTGGAATAACGTAAGGGACTAAGAATGCAAACTAATTTAACATGTTCTTCGTACAAACAATTGACTGGAATAACGTAAGGGACTAAGAATGCAAACTAATTTAACTTGTTCTTCGTACAAACAATTGACTTGGAATAACTTAAGGGACTAAGAATGCAAACTAATTTAACTTGTTCTTCGTACAAACAATTGACTGGAATAACGTAAGGGAATAAGAATGCAAACTAGTTTAACTTGTTCTTTGTATGAACAATTGACTGGAATAACGTAAGGGACTAAGAATGCAAACTAATTTAACATGTTCTTCGTACAAACAATTGACTGGGATAATGTAAGGGACTAAGAATGCAAACTAGTTTAACATGTTCTTAGTATAAACAATTGACTGGGAATAACGTAAGGGAGTAAGAATGTAAACTAATTTAACTTGTTCTTCGTACAAACAATTGACTGGGAATAACGTAAGGGACTAAGAATGCAAACTAGTTTAACATGTTCTTCGTATAAACAATTGACTGGGATAATCCAAATGAGAGATATAAGTGAGTGAAAGGTCTATAAGATATCATTGAGTGGAGGGCAAGGTTTTTGCATTGTCAGTGTAAGAAAGGCTATTGTATAAAATCTGGCAGATGTAAACGTGGAAGAATGAAAGTCATGTGCAACTCAAGGTGCCTCATGTCTTTGTCTTGTAGCATCAAATAAACAAAACTGGTTTCTAAAATGTATGACAATATAGTATTCTATTTATGTTGTTAATAAAGCGGCACCTTTCTTTCGCTTTTCAGTATTATTCTTTATTATTTGATAAATTTCAAATCTATATTCTGCTTTATCTAAATTTATTGTCAAATAAAATCATTTTTAAGCTATATTTTGTACATGTGATAACTTGTACGCGACACATATGCTGCCCTTACAATACAGAGATAAACTTCTTGCTAAAGAATATTAAAGAAGTTAGCAATTTAGCTTCTTCAAGTAATTACAGCTTTAAATATTTATACAAGAAAATTCTGTACCAGTACTATAAGGATCAGCGGAGACTCCAATTGCACAACTGGATGGAAAGCGTAGTAGCTATAGCACTTTCAAGACCAATTTGGGTTTGAAAATATCTTATTGTATTGCGATCCTCTGAGCGGAGGAGACATTGTACTCGATTATATACTTCCTCACACACACATATGTATATATATATATCTGTAGCAATAACATCTCCATGCTTTATATATCATGTACTGTAGTACGCCGCTAGATTAAAACTGACGAGGAAAGGTAACACACGGCCACCGAAAGCTTTATTATTGTGAAGCCCAGGTGGTCGTGTGGTCTAGCGGGACGGCTACAGTGCAGACGATTTGGTGTCACGATATCTCAGTAGCATGGGTTCGAATCCCGGCAAGGGAAGAACAAAAAATTTGCCAAAGCAAATTTACAGATCTAACATTGTTGGGTTGATGTTTAGACGAGTTGTATAATTAAATTAGAATTGAACAAGGTAGATACTATGGTACTTCTCGACAAAACAGAATATGTCTTGGGTGCGCCTCAGATGAAATTGATGATGAAACACTTTTAATTTTCATGTACATCATCTTCAACTAGTTAAAACTGTATGTACTCCATGATCAACTCACTGTGTCCTAACTTTAACTGTATGTACTCCATGATCAACTCACTGTGTCCTAACTTTAAGCACTTTAGTCCTAGCAAAAACTAATCTGGCTTCAGAAAATGTTGATTTATTGATATCTTATGTAAACTGAATATATATCTAGCGTATCTACATTTGGCATGAGGATGGTTGTACCTAGACTCACCTATGATGATAATAGTGTATCTTCTTGTGTGATAAACCGACAGCATATAATAACAAACCCACAGCATATAATAACAAACCCGCAGCATATAATGATAAACCCACAGCACATAATAAATACTGTCACATAAGACAGCTATGGCGTTCCATACTTTTGGTTATTGTCTTATTTATGTCTTATATTGTGCTATAACCCTTGTGAGCCCATTTAATGGAAATAAACATCTTCTTCTATACAGTGTACTAATCCACGATATCGAATTTGATTTATACCGCCTTACCAAGATTCATATTTTGAACTTATCTACACAAGGAAGGTTAATCAATGAACCGTGTACTGTATAAACCGAAACTAGATTATTTTATTGTTGACAGATAGCTATAGATCAACAATAATTATGGTCAGCTGACTCCTAGTCTTATTTTATCGGAGAATTGGTAAGTCGTTGTTTGTTAAATTTGAAATACATGTACATGATGTAGTTGGGTTTATGTTTTGTTGTTGTTTTAATGTTTGTTGACTACAACGTTAATCAATCAAATCAAAAACAGATCGTGGCATAGGCTAGATCGATATTCTGAACATTTTTTTTAACAATGTTGTATCGAAATTAATAGGTAAAGACAAAGGTAATCACATTAGACAAAACTTTTTAGTTAATGACTGATACATTGTAGGTTTCATATTCAAACAAATATAAAATAATTACATAGAATTTGTAAAACTATTTATGAGTAGAACATTAATTTATAACATGTCTAATGGAGCAAACAAAAACAACGTTATTTTTTTTGACTATGAGAGAATTTCAAAAAAGACGAAATGACATAGAGGTTAACAACTATAGGTAATCATACAGCTTCAAACAATTAGTAAAAACCCATACCACATAGGTAGCATAAAAACCCATACCACATAGGTAGCCATAAAAACCCATACCACATAGGTAGCCATAAAAGGCCCCTAAATTACATCAAATGAGAAGTACATAGAGAAATGAAATTTGGAGATTGGTGGTGTCTCAAATTATGCCCCTTTATAAATAAAAAAAAAAATGGATATTACATAAAGTAACGGTATATGATTCGTATATTTATCTAAATCCTAGGTACTGGGGACATGATAACTTTTTAGATCTATCCCTGTTTGACGGAATTTAGCAAGCTTGCCGGCAAATTTTTACTACTGTTAGAAACCAGAGTGCTCAGAGAGAACCACAAGCTTTTGGCAAAGAAAGTACAGACGAGGATGGCTGACACAGATGTAAGTATAGATATCAGATGACACAGATGTACGTATAGATATCAGATGACAGAGATGTACGTATAGATATCAGATGACACAGATGTGTATAGATATCAGATGTAAGTATATATATCAATCAGATGACAGAGATGTTAGTATAGATATCAGATGACACAGATGTAAGTATATGTATAGATATCAGATGACACAGATATAAGTATATGTATAGATATCAGATGACATTGTCGTTCTTCGTATAAATGAAATCGTTGTAAAATGATGAAACAGTTTTAAGTGTAGATTTCTGATGAAGAGTCATACTAGTATATAGATATGAGTTTAAAGAAGATGTGGTATTAGTGCCAGCCAATTAGACAACTCTTCATCCAAGTCACAACTTGTAAAAAAAACCATTATAGATCAAAGTACGACCTTCAATACAGAACCTTTACACACACCGAAGAGCAAGCTATGAAGGGACCAAAAAATTACTAGTGAAAAACTATTAGGAAAAATAACAGTCTAATCTATATAAAAAAACGATAACCACTTCAACAAACGACAACCCCTGAACATGAGGTTCCTGACTTAGGACAGGTGTATGTATCGATAGATATATATAAATAGATCTCATATGACACAGTTGTAAGTAAAAATATCATATGAAACCGTGTTATGCATAGATATTAGATGAAATAATTGTAATTATAGATATCAAATGTGAAAAATGTATGTATGTATATTTATATCAGAGTTAATAGTTGCAAGGATATATAAATCAGACTTATTACTTAATTATCACTACCGAGATAACACATATTGAAATAATGACTGAAAAAAATATGCTTTTAAAATATTAAGTTTAAATGCGTGCGAAGCCTTATTCTGGCATAACTTTCATCAGGAACGCAAAGAATGTTTAGTACTAGAAACAAAAAAGCACCTAAAACATTAGCCAATTCCATGAAGCGTTCGGTTAATTGTCAGTAGAACTCTTCCATAACTTTTCTATGTCTACTAAAGCAGCCTCGATATGGATGTTTATCATTTTCTCTATTTCTCTAGGATATAAAACATAACAAGCTGTTTGTCGCTTCTATAGACTTTGGGACAACCTATTCTGGATATGCCGTTTGTACTCGGGATGAATACAAAAAAAATCCAAACAACCCAAAAATGAAGGTTCGAGAATGGAATGAAGGATCCCACATAACAGATAAAGCTCCGACATGTGTTCTGTTTAATCCAGATAAAGAATTTGATAGTTTTGGATATGATGCAATGAATAAATTTCGGACAAACCCAAACAATATCGATTTCAGGAAATGGTACTACTTTGAACATTTCAAAATGATGCTATTCAAAGAAAAGGTATTTTTATCTGTATAGTTTTTTCAACTGTTTTGACACATTTTTATTCATGTGCTCACTGCAAGATCTTCACCTATTTTATATACATTGTACTTGTATTAATAAAAGAATCAGAGAAATCAATAAATGTCATCCCACCAAAAAAAGATGGGTTGAGAAGAAATTCAGACAAGCATTTTCAAATAATAGTATATGCGCGGTCTACGTCAAGGAGACAGCAATCCATAGAGACACAGAAAATCTACGTCAAGGAGACAGCAATCCATAGAGACACAGAAAAGTAAAACACATTCACGATTTACTATTTTACAGGACATGTTGACTAAGGAAACAATGCTGGAGGAATCACTGGATGTCAAAAACCTAGAAATGAAGAAGAAAATGAAAGCAGTTGATGTTTTTGCTGAGGTGATAAAATATTTCATCGAAGATCTCGTGCAGTCTAAAACCCAACAAGGAACCGTGTTTACAAACGACGACGTACATTGGGTGATCACAGTTCCCGCCATCTGGGATCTTAAAGCCAAACAGTTTATGCGTGATGCAGCAAAACAGGTAGTTTATTCCCTGGTCAAATGCGTGTGGTATAGGTTGACATGGTCTTAGAAAAAAAAACCAATACAAAAATGTGCATATACAGCTACATGTTGCTCGAGATAAGATAAGATAAGAAAACTTTATTTTGATTCGGCATTATAGTACAAATATACAACACAAGCTCTAAGGAGCTTTTGACCGAATATAAAAACATATCAATAACATAAAAACAATCCAATTTGACATTTAAAACAACCTGTAATACAAAGTTGAAATCTCACATACATAGCATGCAATAAAAATAAGCAACAATTTTAGATTAAAGTAAAACATGCTAGACCAGAGCAACGCAAAGCAACATAAAATATAAGCAGCCCAAGAATTATGTGCAAGCAGAACGGCGACATTCCAAACCGTTCCAGGACTGAACAAGACTTTTAAAATGTGAAAAACTATTTTCAGTCCTGAAATGGTTTGAAAAGGCTGTTCCATAAAGTGGCAGCAGCCTATTTGAACGATTTTTTTTTACCATAAAGGGTTGACTTTAACTGTGGAATTTCCAGAATATTTACATACCTGAAAGAATATTTAGATTTTTTGACACTCACCAAATTTTGTAGGCACGTATGAGCTATATTGTTTATGATTTAAGTTTCTAGAGCCATTGTTCTTATCCGTCTGATCTGCAAGGATGGCACCTTAGCTTTAAGTAAGAGGTCCTCATATACAAAACGTAGTGCTCTTTCCTCTTGTTCCTGCACCTTTTCTTTTTTTTTTGGAATTTTTCTCAGTGCAAAAATGCCATTCCAAAGGGCAAAAATTAAAATTACTAAGAATAAAAGTATGAAAAATAGTAAGTTTACTTAGTCTTATTCAAAAATGAGCCTAAACGTTTTAAAACATTTAATTGCTGTGATGCCTTCCTACAGATTGAGCTGATATAAACATCGATAGTCAATTTCAATGCCTAATAGTTTTACTGTTTTTCCACATGTAAGGTTCGAATTTTGAATACGTATAGATGGTTTCTTTTCAAAGGCCTTTTTGCCAACAGCCAAAACTTGAAATGTGTCGGGATTTGCTTGCATTTTATTCACCGGCCGTAACCACTCAATAAGTATTTTTGAATCAGATTCCAAAGTTGAAATTAATAAATCAAAATCTGGAGTACAGAAAGACAAAGTATTGTCATCTGCATGGTTATATAAACTACCGTTTTTAACAAAAAGAAAAATATCATTTATAAATATGTTAAACAACAATGGCGCTAGTATAGAACCCTGCGGTACGCCTTTATGGATGTCAGCCCAACCACTCGGAACATTGTTGACATTAATTTGCTGTTTTCGATTAGATAAATATGACTTTAAAAGAGCAACTGCATTTGGGGTTAAACCATATGCTGATAATTTATCTAGCATGATATTGTGAAGCAGGCAGTCAAAAGCCTTAGAAAGATCCATTAATACCGCTGCAATGTACTGGTTTTTATCAAGAGCTTCACGACAATCTTCTAACACTCTGAGAAGTGGGATCTGACATCCATGTCCACGTCTGATTGCACACACAAATAAATTAAATAGTTTATCAAAGTATTCAGTTAATTGAATTTCATATATTTTTTCAAAGATTTTCGAAAATATGGGCAAGACACTTACTAGTCTATAATTTTTTTTTTTAAATAATGGGTCACTCTTTTTATGAAGAGGGGTCACTTGGGCTACTTTAAGTTTATCAGGGAAATAGTTAGTTTCAATTGACAAATTTACAAGAGTTGTCAACTGAGGAATGTGTTAGTAATTATCATTTTTTTAAAAGAAGGGGAGTTCAACCAGATGCTGTATCTATGTACTTTTTTTTCATCTATAATAATTGGTGTTATTAATCAACCGTTGTGCCGTAAGCGTATTTTTCTTTAATGCTTCAATCTCCTTGAATCTGAAAATAATATATACATGTATCACAAACTCAAAATTCGATATTGGCCGATTGGCCTAACTAGGAGATTCTTCACGTGAGCAATTATAGCTGAGGTAATAGTAGACATGGCCTCCAAAAATGGCATATAACACTTATGTCCTAGACCGTATGAGTTTGTCAGAAGAGTGTGAGGGGAAGGCGTGCCTCGACATGTATGCATGTTTCAAATGAGTATCTCTTTCAATTATTGTCTTGTAGGCTGGTATATCACGTGATAATTTGACCTTGGCATTGGAACCAGAAGCTGCATCAATGTACTGCCGTAAAGTACCGGTCGGTGTTAAAGAGGATGATGATGGCGGGAAAACTATTGCAGCAATGGAGGTTGGGTCAAAATATGTTGTCCTAGATCAAGGCGGTAAGTTCACAGTTAACGTGACACCGTATCATATAAATATATACACACTAATTCTTGCAATGTTTTGTTTTACTCAAGCTCATTATTATTCCAATAACTAAAAAATATGTCTTTCAGTACATTTTAAATAAAAAAGTATTGGTCTAGAGATAAATTGTTTGATTTTCTAACTACGATCTCTAAATTTGTATTCTACTGACTAACTATCAGACATTTATTTTATCATAGAATAAAAAAAAATCAATTTGTAGACTTGCATTCAACTTTCAATTCAGGGTTTATGGTGGAACATTATACAAAGTACCTTTATAAGTTATATTAGATAATTACCACCCCCTCCCCCAAATTCATACAGACATTTTAAAAGTCTTTGTTACATATGTGTTATACGTAGTTGTTTTAATACATCAGCTTTTGGTATCTACTCCCATTATTTACTTATGCATCTCATCTTGTATTTTCCGACAGGAGGAACAACAGATATAGCCGTACACGAGGTAACTGGGAAGAATACATTGAAAGAAATTCACCAAGCATGTGGGGGACATTGGGGAGGAATCACAGTCAATGGAGAGTTTTACAACTTTTTGGTAAGACTTCTTGGTGGAGACGTCATTAATGAAGTCAAGATGAACAATCCTTCCGATTATTACCAATTACTTTATAATTTTGAGCATACAAAGACATCTTTCACAGATGATCACTCGAACTCACCAAATGACCAGCAAACCGTACGAGTGCCATATTCATGGTTGCAACATTTTAAAACAATTACAGATTGCGAGTTAGAAGACACTGTCAAACAAACCACGTTTAAAAGGCAGATAACACTAAAAAGGGACAAGTTGAGGATAAAAAATGAACTTTTCAGAAAATTCTTTGATTATTCTCTTAACCATATCATTGAAGAAATGGAAGACCTGCTAAAGAAAAAACAGCTGGAAGGAGTTGAGACAATTTTAATTGTTGGCGGCCATTCCAAGTCTACAGTTCTTACAAATGCCATCTACAAAAATTTTGGAAACCAATACGGTATTGTTATTCCGAAAAATCCAGATATTGCAGTGATGAAAGGCGCTGTTTTATTTGGATTTAATCCAGAAATGATAACAAGTCGAGTTTCTCAATACACTTACGGTATAGCCATGCAAAGACCTTTCATTCAAGGCGTCGACCCTGATTTAAAGAAAACAAATTTAATAAATGGTCTTGTCGACAATGTTTTTGATAAACATGTTGAAATTGGTCAAGTCGTTAGTATTGGAGAATTTTTGCCTGAACATGATTATGTTCCAGCTAGCAGAGATTACAAAGCAGTCCATTTTGAGTTCTATGCATCCCGAAACAAGAATCCTAAATATGTTACCGACGACGGATGCAGTTGTATAGGGGTGCTTTACTTTGAGTTGACCGATATTTCTAAAAGAAAAGACATGACACTCAAACTAAATGTGAGTGGAACGGAAATTGTCGCGATGATAACCGAAAAATCAACGGGAAAACAAAGTAACGGTTACTTCAGTCTACTCGATTAGTTTTATATAGCATGCAAACAATGTGATAAACTTGACGCTTTAAAACCTGTTTTTGCTCTTTACTCTATTGTTTATTAACTTTCTCGCTCATAACATCTTATGAACTATGTTGCGAAATTAATCTGAATAAATCCATATGCATACCTTTACAATTTACCAAACAGTGCAGAATGCTAGATTGAATACTGAAACAGAAATTCAAATTTGTGAAAGAGATTTTTTTTAGGGGGGTTGAGTTCAGATACAAAATTGTTGTTTGATTTAAAGGAGTAGGCCTAGTAGGACCCCTTTTTGGCCCCAAAACATAGCAGTTGTACAAAATTGTTAAAATATAAACTTTTAGCTATTTATTTTTATTGGAAAATAGAATACTTCGGTTTCATAAATTTGAGCTCTTTTTGGCAATACAATGCACATGTATCGGGTATTGGCATCATTAAGCCATGCTAAAAAAATAACATTTTGATTAATTTAAAGTGGCCGCATTCGTGTTCATTCTTAACATTTAAATGTAAGTTGTATTTGATGATAATACATAACATATGCAAAGGTTGAGAATGAACGCGGATGCGGCCACTTTCATTTTTGACCAAAAAAAATCTAAAAAGAGACACAATATGGCATATTTGATAGATTTTTCATTTTAAGCTTGAATTTGAGCGTCTTCAATGACTTAATCAGTTCAAATCTTTCACATTAACTTATTGAATCGACTGGAGTAGACACTAAATTGTTTAAAAAGTGCCTAAAATCTTTCATCAGATGAACATGAACTTTGAGGCCGAATTCGGCCCTCACCGAACCTACTCAACTTGAGACAACAAAAAGAATGAAAAAAAACCCAGCTATTTGTAATTATAATTAAATATATATAGTTTTGTAATACACTACAATAAAATACAATTTTACAATACAGTAAAAAAAACCAATACAATGCAATGATACAATGCCATGTATTACCATGCAATGATACAATACCATGTATTACAATGCAATGATACAATACTTATATAATAGTTCTTGTAAAACTGGTCATTATCGTGAAATATTGACTGCCCACAGGACGGTGGTATTGACTAAGATAGTGATAATGACTGAGCCGAAGGCGAGGTTATTATCGCTGTCGCAGTCAATACCACTGTCCTACGGGCAGTTCATGTATCACAATAATGACCAGTTTTTCAAGAACTATTATGTTTATTTCATTGAGAAACCATGTTTTGGCAAATTCGCATAATTTCAAAACGCCTAAAGCAAACTCGATTAGTTGTATTTTTTTTATGGCAAAGAGTGAAGACCAGTCGTAGTAATACTGCCATTAATTTTATTTCAATTTTTCAGTATATATAAATACTTATTGTATTATTACTTATTAATACGTATTGTTATGCATTTACTTTTCTACATTGGTTAGAGGTATAGGGGGAGGGTTGAGATCTCACAAACATGTTTAACCCCGCCGCATTTTTGCGCCTGTCCCAAGTCAGGAGCCTCTGGCCTTTGTTAGTCTTGTATTATTTTAATTTTAGTTTCTTGTGTACAATTTGGAAATTAGTATGGCGTTCATTATCACTGGACTAGTATATTTGTTTAGGGGCCAGCTGAAGGACGCCTCCGGGTGCGGGAATTTCTCGCTACATTGAAGACCTGTTAGTGACCCTCTGCTGTTGTTCTTTATTTGGTCGGGTTGTTGTCTCTTTGACACATTCCCCATTTCCATTCTCAATTTTATTAATCAAGTTCTCTATAATTTTATAATTAACGAAAACATATAATAATAAATTAAACTTAAATATAGTATTGAAAACAGGAAAATGTTTTATTAAAGGGACATCTCTCTTCTAAACAGAGAAACCACGCCCCACTGGTCATTAACAGAGAAACCACGCCCCGACGGTCATTATCAGACGGAAACCACGCCCCAACGGTCATTATCAGACGGAAACCACGCCCCACCGGTCATTATCATGTAAAAGTTTATTAACGACCGGTTTTCTGGTCCGTTTTGTTCTGTTAATGACCGATTGAATTTATTACTGAAGAATAATGAATGTCATGTGGCCCCTTTTTATCCAATAATAAAAGCTTATTCTTAACCGATATGAAATAACATGTATTACAATGCAATGATACAATGCCATGTATTACAATGCAATGATACAATGCCATGTATTACAATGCAATGATACAATGCCATGTATTACAATGCAATGATACAATGCCATGTATTACAATGCAATGATACAATGCCATGTATTACAATGCAATGATACAATGCCATGTATTACAATGCAATGATACAATACCATGTATTATTGTAAAGTAATATAATATTTCCAACAGAAAGTAACCAAAAGTTAGCGTGCAATTAATTCTATTATTGCACTAATTATTGCACTAGTGCAATTAATCTTCAAAATTCATGACGTCATCAATGACAAAATATTAGTTTAAACCAATTTTTACTTTCATATATTATATTGCTATACAATAAAAGGGTTATTGCATGAATAGAACATAGCTCGTGCAATATAAAATTCTACTCGGGACAATATTCCCCAATATTCATGCAATAACCCTATATTACAATGCAGTACAATAGAACATTAACGTGCAATAAAATACAGAAAAATACTATAGTGTTATTAACTGGCTGTTTCTATATTGGCCCTGTTATAGATTCGAGGTAAGCTGTATTGGACCCGAGACTCATAGAGTCGAGGGCCAATACAGCCGATTGATAATCTATATCAAGGCCAATACAGAAACAGCCAGGAGTCTCGGGTCCAATACAGCTAACATCGGATCTATAACAGGGCCAATACAGAAACAGCCAGTTCATAGCACTTTTATTAAATGATTTTAGATTTTAAGAAAATTAAAAAGTTTTAACCGGTAGTAAACGTATTGTATTATCCAATGGACCAATAAAAATAGTGAAAAAAATGACTGTACAACATGATAAATAGCAATTATGTAAAGTATGATAACTTTCTGTCAAATGGGATCAGAAGAGATGCGTTTAAAGGGTGTTAACCTGTCAATACTAAAAAAATGGTCAAAGTCACATAACTTTTGTAAAAATGGCCAAATTAAAGTGTTGGTACTGTTCTGTCCGATCCCGGGGGTGACAGTTAGTTTAACCGGTTGAATCCAACATGCATTGAAAAAAGCACAAAATTCTCCAAACACATCTTTATTGGATGTCAAAAGGTAAAAACTACAAAAGATAAAACACAACCTTAAGTAATTTTACAAACATACGTAGTCAAAAATACAATTTTCAATACAATGTCAAAAAATTGTTTACAAATCTTTACGACACAAATAGCGTTCCATACAAAAATTTAATCGAAAAAGGGGACTATACAAAGCAAAAAATACAAGTTTTAGAGGGCGATACAGGCCAAATACTTACACAAAAAGGGGATTAGACTACTATAAAATGTATTAACCTTGCTTTAATGCCCCAAAAAGGATACAATGTATGATAATCAAAATCTGATGTTTGCAAAGTAAGTATTTGACAAGGTACCACATCACCGCCTCCTACACAAGCTGAAATACTATGGCGTCAACCCCAAAACCAATAAATGGATTCGCTCCTTCCTACATAACAGAAAGCAGAGCGTAATATTAGAGGGTGCTGTCTCCTCACAAGTACCAGTACTCTCTGGTGTACCCCAAGGCACAGTCCTTGGTCCATTACTGTCCCTGGCCTACATTAACGACATGCCAGAAACAGCATCTACATCAGAGACCAAATTGTTCGCGGATGACAGCCTACTCTTTCGTACCATCACCAACCAAGCTGACAGTGAACTACTTCAAAAGGACTTAACAGCATTGGAAGACTGGGAAAACAAATGGCAGAGGAGTTTTAATGCCAAAAAATGCCTTGTCATCAGAATATCCCCCAAAAATAGACTAGTGATACAAACATCGTACCAGCTACATGGTCATACTCTAGAGACAGAGGAAGCAAGTAAATATCTTGGAGTAACCATCAGCAACAACCTAACATGGGATAAACACATATAGATAATACAGTAGGCAAAGGAAACAGAACGTTGGGATTTATACGTAGAAACCTCAAAGGCTGTACAAAACCTGTAAAGGCAGCTGCGTATGTATCCATGGTAAGACCTGCAGTGGAATACGCAAGCACAATATGGGACCCAACCGCCCAAAATAAGATCAAGGCATTAGACCACTTTCGAGTTCATCCGTCACCGGCAAAAACTCGTCAATTATGCACACCTTTGTGACGTCATTTACCAGATAGAGGGGATCGCCTGTATCCCTGCACTATTTACGTTCATCAAGCGTCTTAGTGATCGTCGTTGTGCAGGATAAATTAGAAATAATGGTTGTTCTGTAGGTACTTAATGACAATTTCCTAATGACAGCAGTGCTGAATGTCAATTTTGAGAATTTAATTTGCTGAATAATTCGTACAATATAGAATTATAGTTTTCAAACCACTCGCTCAACATTGTAACGGAAGTGACGACGCCCCTAAACGCACAAATGGCGTTCACTAAAACCAGAGTTTTTGACGGAAATGCATCGAACTCGAAAGTTGTCTATTGAACAGATACAGAAAAGAGCTACACGATTTGTGAATAACAACTACACAGACCGAACACCTGGCTGTGTCACAAATATGGTCAAAAATCTGAAATGGGGAAGAAGAAGAAGAAACTAGCGGTACGGACAATAATACGCCAAAAATTGATCCAAAGTTCTGAAGCGACCATACACAAGTTCTGTTGATAAAGGGAGATAATCACATAAAAAGTTGTGGATAAAGGGAGATAATCACATAAAAAGTTGTGTTGATAAAAATTTTACAGAACAGGTACAGTACGGTCACAACGGCGGTCACGTGAATCCCACCAACTATGCATTCTTTGTGTCAAACGATCTCGAGAATATAATGATGTGTTTAAGACGGAGGATATGGTTATAAATTGACCAATAACTGTATATTGTGGATCTGAATAAAAGATTGTGATTGGTTAATAGTTGTTTAACCTTGACAGTCCAATGGCAAATATTACAAACATGTGCATGATAATTTATACATGATAAATAGATATTAATATACCATGAAATAGAATTGTTTAGCTAACAAGGATCACAAGAAGATACAATAAGCATATATACAGACCCATATTCCTACCCATAACCAATCAGCCTCTCAACTTCCTTATAAGTATCGCATGTATGAGAGATTAGCGGGAAATGTCAATTTAAAGTTCTTCAAATTGTTTTACCTAGAAGATGATGAAACTTTAGACTTCCATCACCAAAGGCGGGCGGGCACGCTACTTAAGTACCAAGGATGTTGGATCTGAAAAAAGAGACATTGGTCAAACGTTACTGTCTTGAGAGTTCAACGACGCAAATGACCTAAACATCTATAAATTTCATTGTATACTTCAATATAAGACAGTCATCTCTCACGTCCTTAGCTGTGAATATTTTTTTTTGAATATGGTCTACATGTATAATGTGGGTAGGATTTGAATTTGAACTTCATTTCTCGTGCTCGGTATTCATTTCTAAATCATCATTTTCTTCATGGACTTAACACTGAATATGACAATGGGAGGATATGCATGAAAACCACTTAATTAAGTTACGACATTCAACTGTAGTTCTAATTTATCGTACAGTAGAAAAATCCGCCCAATTATAATGAGGACAAACATTCGTTTTTATTTAAAATTTATGTGATCCAGGGTGATGGTTTTTGGAAGTTTGGAGTGGAACCCACTTCTATATTGACGGATTTAGCATAGACACGGTGTGGGGGTTTTTTTTTGGGGGGGGGGGGGGGTAAAAGGAAGTCTTGCCAATTTCATTTTATTTTATTTTTGTATTTTATTGGTGGATGGTTATATTAATTCGGTTCATCGTTTTGTTACTTATATTTAAGTTATGTTTTTTTTGACAAAGCTATGTGAATTAAAAACAGCTTTTTTTTTATAAACATATTGCATGTATGACAATGATAAAAGAAACAAACCAAAACCTTTGACCCGGTTTGCGAGGGAAATTATATTTATAAATGTATGTATTGTAAATATAAAATAAATGTCTTAAACTTTTATTATTTAGTACATATTACTAGTCCCATCGTACATTGCTGTTTTTCATGTACCAAAATAACGCAATGTAACCGTAGCCTCAATAGTTATTGTTACATTCGTAATTAATCAGGTCCTTACCCAACCATGCATTTCGGCAATTAGTCTCCAATGTAACAATAATATTTTTATTATTGTTACATTTCCATGTAACCGTAGCCAGTGCCTAAGTTTATTATGTCTTTCCACTTTTCCGTGGAAAGACCTATTGGATTTCTTCTTCTGATTTTTTTTTTCTTCTATCATATGGTCCGACCATACGAGTACGGTCCTAATACTCAGATGGTCCGGAACATAAGCACAGAAAATTCGAATTGAGACGTACATACATATATCGTATAAGATGAGATGTATGTTTGTTCTTAAAAGAGTATACACCTTAGATATTTCATTAACTATTTGTCTTGTATATTGCATTATTTATTTTATTGTTTAAGAAATGGAAACCGAAAATGACTATATGCTTCAACTGCGAGGAGGAGTCTGATTATGCAAATATAATAATTGGCTATACAGCAACTTAACACCAAGTTAACTTCCTTTCAATAAAAGAAAAATGTCTAAAAAGTGGAAAATGTGAATATGTATCAAGACATTACAACGTTGTTCCTGATGTCGTTCGAACCACTGGACAATCTAGCTGGTGATAGCATATATTATACACATTTTGTATTTGTCTATCATTGCTAACGGATCATATTAAGGATAATGAACTATTTACTATTCATTTCATTGTTGATTTTATCTGAAATTTTATTCAAATTTTGTTTTCAATGGCAATACAAATGGGATAGATTAAGTGTGTGGTTTTTTATGGTTTTTTTTTGTTTTATGTTTCTTTTATTAATCTCCGGAGTTCACCACAAGAAATATTATTAACTGTAAAATCAAAAGTAGCATGAAATCAAGTTAAAATGAATATGAGTTCACTACATAATATTCTAGACACCGTTTTTTTTTTTAAGGATCACGTTATTTCTCAGTGGCGAATCCAGAAATTTTCATAAGTGGGGGCCCGCTGACTGACCTAAGAGGGAGCCCGCTCCAGTCACGCTTCAATGATTCCCTATATAAGCAACCAATTTTTTTCCAAAAAGGGGGGGGGGCGGGCCCCCAGCCCCCCCCCCCCAATCCGCCTCTGTTTCTACATAAACACTGGAAAGTAGTTGTATAACGCTCTCAAAACAGAATATTTTGCATTTAATTGAAAAACTATTCATTTTGATATGTTTTTGATGACTTATTGGGAATATATGATATTTTTTAAAGTTTAGATACCTTCAAATTTACTTTTAAAAAAAACCGGATCATTTGTCTAAAAACCCGGACGATTTCACAGTTGCTCTCGAAAAAACCCGGACAATAAGAAACACTGTTTTTTGTTTAAATAAATACAAGGAAATTATAGTATTCAATATAAAATGGGTAGTAATGTTAAAAACTGTTATAATTACGAAATATCCGTTAATTGAACTTATCGCATGTTTTATCACTCGAAAAAGCCCCGAACTACACTCGAAAAAATGGACCAAATCACTCGAAAAACCACGATCCTAGCCGGACACTATACCTACCGTTATATAGGGCAAAAGTAAAAGTTACCTGTGATTACTCATTCCTTGAAACTTTTGGGGTAATAAACGAGTATGAAAATAAAAAGTTTTTGTGTACGGTGTACAACAACTTAACTATGCACCGTACATAAGGATTTATGTGGTCAGCTAAACATCGTACACAACGCTTTTTTAGGGATAAAAAATCGAAAAATAACATATGTATGAACTTGGGATTTCAATGCCAATTATTGAAACAGCAAAACTTATTACACACACACATTGACCTTCTATCAGAAAAAGAGTTGCAATGAATATAGAATTATATCGGATGAGACGAGGGCCAACTTCTTTTACAAGTATTTGCACATGCTTTTAGTAATCCCTCTCTTGTTTTGGGAAAATAATGAGACATCTCAAATCATCAACCTACCACCAAATCATTTCTTAAACAGCAATTATGTTTAGATTGAAGTACACATTGATATTATGTGAACATAGCAAAGATTTTTCGTTACCGTGTAAGATCAAAATCAATCACGCCCGCTTGGTTAGTACCTATATCCGCTGTACGATGATACACGGTGCATTCGTTTGGTGTGTTTTAATATCCTTTGATTTTGTCATTTTATTAGGGACTTTTTGAATTTTCCTCGGAGTTCAGTATTTTTGTGATTTTATTTTTTTCCAATTAATTCCGTAATAACAATATATTGTAAAAAAGTCAATTTATTATTTTGACCTTTGCTTCATCAAATATTTCGAGAAGTTATTATGCACAAGCAAAACCATGGTAACTTACCTTGGGTTAAATGAATGAACTCCACAACCTACACAGGCCATGGCGTCATCAAATCGGAAATCGTAATCTATTCTGAAGAATACAAAAATTAAAAATCAAAAACGAATTTAAATGATAGTATGTATTGTATTCATGACATTCATAAGAAAAGCTCTTTCACAAAACAAAAAGTAAAAAAAAAAAAATACGTTATTGTTTTTTGGCTGGTCCTCATCTCAAAGTCTGGGACGTTTTCCAACACAGAACAAACCTCAAGACGTCAATAAGTTTTTCTTTGAGGTCTATGACTGTTTGAATGTCAATTAAAGCAGAAGAATGTGGAGTAATCAAAGACTTCAAACAAAAACTGTCATCATTAAACCTTCCTGAGCACCTTAGCTGACCCTGGTTTATGTGGGGTTCGAGTTATTTAGTCTTAAGTTTTCTATGTTGTGTTTTGTATACTGTTGTTTGTCGTTTTTAGCCATGGCGTTGTCAGTGAATTATCTACAAATGAGTTGGAATGTCTATTTTGTGTCTTTTGTCTCTCTTTTACCAAACAATCGCGAATTGTAAGATACAGATATATGCAAGCATTTAAACAACCATACAGCACACAACACAACACGATATATATTAGAAAACAATGAATAAATAGACAAACGTTATGGATATTCTGCAAAGGTATCCCTATCACTATACATACACGTTATGGATATGCTGCAAAGGTATCCCTATCACTATACATACACGTTATGGATATGCTGCAAAGGTATCCCTATCACTATACATACACGTTATGGATATGCTGCAAAGGTATCCCTATCACTATACATACACGTTATGGATATGCTGCAAAGGTATCCCTATCACTATACATACACGTTATGGATATGCTGCAAAGGTATCCCTATCACTATACATACACGTTATGGATATGCTGCAAAGGTATCCCTATCACTATACATACACGTTATGGATATGCTGCAAAGGTATCCCTATCACTATACAGACAGAAAGAGTAACCGTCAGAAGTATGAGGTTGTAATAACGTCGCTGTGAAATCGCAGCAAAGTCTCTTCGAATAAAATCACGCGTTCAATACGCTCTCGCTACGATGGTACAGCGACCTCTGCAATCTTACCCCGACCTTACTACGCTCTCACTACGATTTTACTACGAGTTGATTTCGCCACTACCGCACCATGCTTGTTTTGAACATGTTCAAAGTTAGCCGCGCTCATCACGATCTTGAAGACCTCACTACGACCGTGTATCGACCTTACTGCGATCTACACGATCATAATACGATCGTCAAAAGTTGCATTTTTAGGACAGATCGTAGTGCGATCGTCGCCTAGTGGGACTGCGGTATTACATATTTGTTAATTTGTGTATTATTGTCTTTCAATTTTGCTAATGTGCTTTGTCTAAATGCCTTTTTGTGCTTCTTTGTTTGTTTTTATAGTGATTAAGATTATATCACAATGTTGACTACTGTACCCGTATTTTAAATTTTCAATATAATGAAATTTGATGCAACTGTCATACAAGTGAGAGGTTTAGCTAGCTATAAAACCAGGTTTAATCCACCATTTATAAGAAAATGTCTGTATACCAAGTCAGGTATATGAAAGTTGGTATCCATTCGTTTGATGTGTTTGAGCTTTTGATTTTGTCATTTGATTAGGGACTTTCCGTTTTAAATTTTCCTCGGAGTTCAGTATTTTTGTGAAATTACTTTTTTCTATGAGCATAAAAATTTTTAAAAGGTGCAAAGATTAGGATTCTATATACGGGACGTGTTATGGTTCCCCCGTTGTCCATCCGTCCATCATCAGCATGTCGGACAAAAAGTCAAAAACGCTGTAAACAATTTACATGAAACTTTCGTGAATTGTCCATCTATTGACTAGGTATCCTCCCTTTCGAATTTTAGAAATTTAAAATTTTATGTTTCCGAGTGATGGGATTTTATTAAATAATCTACAGTTTCTAAAAAAGCCTGCGTCACTCACCTTGGTCTATTTCCTGCAGTGCATGTTAATCATATGACACTCTTCAACATTAAAGACAAGAATAGAATTCATTGCAAAATTCTCTGTTTTGGTGATAGTGCCTTTTTGTAGATGTTACTTTACTGAACATTCTTGCTTTTTACTATTATCTCTATCTATAATGAACTTGGTCAAGTAGTTTCAAAGATTTGTGTAAAAGTTAACGGACGACGAACACCAAGTGATGAGAAAATCTCACTTGACACTTTTGGGCCATTTGTCATGATTTGAGGCTGACTTAACAATTTTGAGACACTTTTTTTTTACTTTGGTGACTGATCTATATAGATTAAGGTAATAATGAAATGAATAACTCATCAGGAATACACACTATGTATGTACGTATCAATCCAAATTATCTATGCGTACATTATATTGTTGTCATCACGAATATATACTGTACATGTAAGTTATAAGATATGACAAACAACAATATATATATATGTTCCGGACCATATGAGTATTTGGACCATACGCGTATGGTCATGTATAGAACGCCATAGCTGTCTTATGTGTCTTTTTTATTATAATAAGGTGGGTTTTTATTATACGAAGGTGCTTTTCTATTATACGAAGGTGCTTTTCTATTATACGAAGGTGGTTTTTTATTATACGAAGGTGCTTTTCTATTATACGAAGGTGCTTTTCTATTATACGAAGGAGGTTTTCTATTATACGAAGGTGGTTTTCTATTATACGAAGGTGGTTTTCTATTATACGATGGTGGTTTTCTATTATACGAAGGTGGTTTACTATTATACGAAGGTGCTTTTCTATTATGTGGATGTGGTTCCCGTGATTAACCGGAAGTGTGGCGTGTCACATGATTTGAAAACAGGGACGGGTTAATTGCTAATAAGATATGGAAAAATCTTAAATCCAAATGCTGCCATCCTCTGGTAAATAGTGCTTTGGGATACCGTTAGGAGTTTGGAAATGTAAGATACTTCACAGCCATTTTCAAGGAAATTTTCCAGGATTGATTTTGGAATGTCAAAGTTTGGAGGACCACACTGAGACCGGACCCTTTGGGGCTTGTCAGTTCCGTACTTGGCACACTCTGTCCGTAATCTCATCATGTCTGATCTGCTTGAAACACCTAAAGCTTCCATTTCATGAGATGACAATTTGCAGACAATATCAGGCGTTATTTTTCATCAATAAATGTTTTAGTGTACGCTTTGAAATTTAAATCTTGCAATACATGTTTCATGGTTGAATCCCCATTTCTTCGTCAGTTGCTAAAATTACATTGCATACATACGGGTACTGAAGAACCAGAAAATTTCACCTCATCATAATCATTTGAAAGAAGAGTGATCATAAGAAAAAAGAGTTTTCAGAATAAAGAAGAGTGATCATAAAGAAAAAGCGTATAAAGACTTAACCTCAGCATATAATAAAAAAACCAACAGCATATAATAACAAACCCGCAGCATATAATGATAAACCCAGAGCACATAATAAATACTATCACATAAGACAGCTATGGCGTTCCATACTTTTGGTTATTGTCTTAAATTTAATATGTCTTATATTGTACTATGACCCTTGTGACCCCATTTAATGGAAATAAACATCTTCTTCTATACAGTGTACTAATCCACGATATCGAATTTGAATTATACCGCCTTACCAAGATTCATATTTTGAACTTTTCTACACAAGGAAGGTTAATCAATGAACCGTGTACTGTATAAACCGAAACTAGATTATTTTATTGTTGACAGATAGCTATAGATCAACAATAATTATGGTCAGCTGACTCCTAGTCTTATTTTATCGGAGAATTGGTAAGTCGTTGTTTGTAAAATTTGAAATACATGTACATGATGTAGTTGGGTTTATGTTTTGTTGTTGTTTTAATGTGTATTACTTATAATATTGTGTATTTCACTAATGTTTATATAATCATTGTATGATGTTTTTGTATCTTGCCCGACAAGGGCCCATGATTGGTTTAATAAAATAATGTCCAATGTCTAATGTTTGTTGACTGCACAACGTTAATCAATCAAATCAAAAACATATCGTGGCATAGGCTAGTAGATATTCTCAACATTTTTTTTAACAATGTTGTATCGAAATTAATAGGTAAAGACAAAGGTAATCACTTTAGACAAAACTTTTTAGTTAATGACTGATACATTGTAGGTTTCATATTCAAACAAATATAAAATAATTATATAGAATTTGTAAAACTATTTATGTATTTAGTTTTTTTTTTATAGTAGAACAGTATAACATATATATAATGGAGCAAACAAAAACAACGTTATTTTTTTTTACTATGGGAGAATTTCAAAAAAGACGAAATGACATAGAGGTTAACAACTATAGGTAATCATACAGCTTCAAACAATTACCAAAAACCGGTACCACATAGGTAGCCATAAAAACCCATACCACATAAGTAGCCATAAAAGGCCCCTAAATTACATCAAACGAGAAGTAAATCATGTACATAGAGATATGAAATTTGGAGATCCAATTTTAATTTTGGTGGTGTCTCAAATTATGCCCCTTTATAAATTAAAAAAAAAAAAATAGATATTACATAAAGTAACGGTATATGATTCGTATATTTATCTATTTATCTAAATCCTAGGTACTGGGGACATGATAATATTTTAGATCTATCCCTGTTTGACGGAATTTAGCAAGCTTGGCGGCAAGTTTTTATTACTGGTAGAAACCAGAGTACTCAGAGAGAACCACAAGCTTTTGGCAAAGAAAGTACAGGCGAGGATGGCTGACACAGATGTAAGTATAGATGATATCAGATGACACAGATGTACGTATAGATGATATCAGATGACACAGATGTGTATAGATATCAAATGTAAGTATATATATCAATCAGATGACAGAGTTTTAAGTATAGATATCAGATGACACAGATGTAAGTATATGAATAGATATAAGATGACATAGTCGTTCTTCGTATAAATGAAATCGTTGTAAAATGATGAAACAGTTTTAAGTGTAGATTTCTGATGAAGAGTCATACTAGTATATAGATATAAGAAGATGTGGTATTAGTGCCAGCCAATAAGACAACTCTTCATCCAAGTCACAACTTGTAAAAACCCATTATAGATCAAAGTACGACCTTCAATACAGAACCTTTACACACACCGAAGAGCAAGCTATAAAGGGACCAAAAAATGACTAGTGAAAAACTATTAGGAAAAATAACAGTCTAATCTATATAAAAAACGATAACCACATCAACAAACGACAACCCCTGAACATGAGGTTTTCTGACTTAGAACAGGTGTATGTATCGATAGATATATATATAAATAGATCTCATATGACACAGTTGTAAGTAAAAATATCATATGAAACCGTGTTATGCATAGATATTAGATGAAATAATTGTAATTATAGATATCAAATGTGAAAAATGTATGTATGTATATTTATATCAGAGTTAATAGTTGCAAGGATATATAAATCAGACTTATTATGTATATCTCTTTCATATTCATTTGTTAAAATTTACTGTTTGCAATTGCATGAATTGTTCTATATAATAAGGATGTTCTTATCCCGGGCATAAAAACAATGCCGCATTTGGCAAAATCTTTTCAACTTTTGATCTTCAGTGCTGTACAACTTTGTACCTTTTTCACTTTCGATCTTTTATATCTGGGCGTTATGTATTCGGGTTTAGTTTTCTGTAATTAGTTAATACTTCAGTTTCTTTATGTATATCTCTTTCATATTCATTTGATAAAATTTACTGTTTGCAATAGCATGAATTGTTCTATATAATAAGAATGTTCTTATCCCGGGCATAAAAACAATGCCGTATTTGGCGAAACCTTTTCAACTTTTTATCTCCAGTGCTGTACAACTTTGTACTTTTTTCACTTTCGATCTTTTATATCTGGGCGTCACTTGTAAGTCCTGTGTGGACAAGGCGCGTTTTTGGCGTATTGAATTTTAAACCTGATGCTTTTTGTTATCTATTAATCATGTTTTTCTTTGTCTAATATGTTCTCCTATTTATTTGTATTGTAGTCCTGTAATATTATGTTGTCATTTCAATGTTATATTTAACTTTGCCATTAAAGTGCGAGGTTTGGCATGCCACAAAACCAGGTTCAACCCACCACTTTTATTCCCCTTTAAAAGTGTCCTGTACCAATTCAGGAAGATGGCCATTGTTATATTATTGTTCGTTTCTGTGTGTGTTGCATTTTAACGTTGAGTCGTTTGTGTTTTCTCTTATTTTTGAGATATTGAGATCAGACGTGGCGCGGTACTTGTCTATCCCAAGTTCATGTATTTGGTTTTCTTGTTATATTTGTTATTCTCGTGGTGTTTTGTCTGATGCTTGGTCCGTTTCTGTGTGTGTTACGTTTCGGTGTTATGTCGTTGTTCTCCTCTTATATTTAATGCGTTTCCCTCGGTTTTAGTTTGTTACCCCGATTTTGTTTTTTGTACCTGGATTTATGAGTTTTGAACAGCGGTATACTACTGTTGCCTTTATTTATTACTTAATTATCACTACCGAGATAACACATATTGAAATAATGACTGAAGAAAATATGCTTTTAAAATATTAAGTTTAAATGCGTGCGAAGCCTTATTCTGGCATAACTTTCATCAGGAACGCAAAGAATGTTTAGTACTAGAAACAAAAAAGCACCTAAAACATTAGCCAATTCCATGAAGCGTTCGGTTAATTGTCAATAGAACTCTTCCATAACTTTTCTATGTCTACTAAAGCAGCCTCGATATGGATGTTTATCATTTTCTCTATTTCTCTAGGATATAAAACATAACAAGCTGTTTGTCGCTTCTATAGACTTTGGGACAACCTATTCTGGATATGCCGTTTGTACTCGGGATGAATACAAAAAAAATCCAAACAACCCAAAAATGAAGGTTCGAGAATGGAATGCAGGATCCTACATAACAGATAAAGCTCCGACATGTGTTCTGTTTAATCCAGATAAAGAATTTGATAGTTTTGGATATGAAGCAATGAATAAATTTCGGACAAACCCAAACAATATCGATTTCAGGAAATGGTACTACTTTGAACATTTCAAAATGATGCTATTCAAAGAAAAGGTATTTTTATCTGTATAGTTTTTTCAACTGTTTTGACACATTTTCATTCATGTGCTCACTGCAAGATCTTCACCTATTTTATATACATTGTACTTGTATTAATAAAAGAATCAGAGAAATCAATAAATGTCATCCCACCAAAAAAAGATGGGTTGAGAAGAAATTCAGACAAGCATTTTCAAATAATAGTATATGCGCGGTCTACGTCAAGGAGACAGCAATCCATAGAGACACAGAAAATCTACGTCAAGGAGACAGCAATCCATAGAGACACAGAAAAGTAAAACACATTCACGATTTACTATTTTACAGGACATGTTGACTAAGGAAACAATGCTGGAGGAATCACTGGATGTCAAAAACCTAGAAATGAAGAAGAAAATGAAAGCAGTTGATGTTTTTGCTGAAGTCATAAAATATTTCATCGAAGATCTCGTGCAGTATAAAACCCAACAAGGAACCGTGTTTACAAACGACGACTTACATTGGGTGATCACAGTTCCCGCCATCTGGGATCTTAAAGCCAAACAGTTTATGCGTGATGCAGCAAAACAGGTAGTTTATTCCCTGGTCAAATGCGTGTGGTATAGGTTGATATGGTCTTAGAAAAAAAAAACAATACAAAAATGTGCATATACAGCTACATGTTGATCGAGATAAGATAAGATAAGAAAACTTTATTTTGATTCGGCAATAAAGTACAAATATACAACACAAGCTCTAAGGAGCTTTTGACCGAATATAAAAACATATCAATAACATAAAAACAATCCAATTTGACATTTAAAACAACCTGTAATACAAAGTTGAAATCTCACATACATAGCATGCAATAAAAATAAGCAACAATTTTAGATTAAAGTAAAACATGCTAGACCAGAGCAACGCAAATCAACATAATATATAAGCAGTTCAAGAATTATCTGCAAGCAGAACGGCGACATTCCAACCGTTCCAGGACTGAACAAGACTTTTAAAATGTGAAAAACTATTTTCAGTCCTGAAATGGTTTGAAAAGGCTGTTCCATAAAGTGGCAGCAGCCTATTTGAACGATTTTTTTTACCATAACGGGTTGCCTTTTCCTGTGGAATTTCCAGAATATTTACATACCTGAAAGAATATTTAGATTTTTTGACACTCACCAAATTTTGTAGGCACGTATGAGCTATAGTGTTTATAATTTAAGTTTCTAGAGCCATTGTTCTTATCCGTCTGATCTGCAAGGATGGCACCTTAGCTTTAAGTAAGAGGTCCTCGTATACAAAACGTAGTGCTCTTTCCTCTTGTTCCTGCACCTTTTCTATTTTTTTGGAATTTTTCTCAGTGCAAAAATGCCATGCCAAAGGGCAAAAATTAAAATTACTAAGAATAAAAGTATGAAAAATAGTAAGTTTACTTAGTCTTATTCAAAAATGAGCCTAAACGTTTTAAAACATTTAATTGCTGTGATGCCTTCCTACAGATTGAGCTGATATAAACATCGATAGTCAATTTCAATGCCTAATAGTTTTACTGTTTTTCCACATGTAAGGTTCGAATTTTGAATACGTTTAGATGGTTTCTTTTCAAAGGTCTTTTTGCCAACAGCCAAAACTTGAAATGTGTCAGAATTTGCTTGCATTTTATTCACCCGGAACCACTAAATAAGTATTTTTGAATCAGATTCCAAAGTTGAAATTAATAAATCAAAATCTGGAGTACAGAAAGACAAAGTATTGTCATCTGCATGGTTATATAAACTACCGTTTTTAACAAAAAGAAAAATATCATTTATAAATATGTTAAAAAACAATGGCGCTAGTATAGAACCCTGCGGTACGCCTTTATGGATGTCAGCCCAACCACTCAGAACATTGTTGACATTAGTTTGCTGTTTTCGATTAGATAAATAGGACTTTAAAAGAGCAACTGCATTTGGGGTTCAACCATATGCTGATAATTTATCTAGCATGATATTGTGAGGCAGTCAGTCAAAAGCCTTAGAAAGATCCATTAATACCGCTGCAATGTACTGGTTTTTATCAAGAGCTTCACGCCAATCTTCTAACACTCTGAGAAGTGGGATCTGACATCCATGTCCACGTCTGATTGCACACACAAATAAATTAAATAGTTTATCAAAGAATTCAGTTAATTGAATTTCATATATTTTTTCAAAGATTTTAGAAAATATGGGCAAGACACTTACTGGCTATAATTTTTTTTTTTTAAATAATGGGTCACTCTTTTTATGAAGAGGGGTGACGTCACTTGGGCTACTTTAAGTTTATCAGGGAAATAGTTATTTTCAATTGATAAATTTACAAGAGTTGTCAACTGAGGAATGTGTTAGAAATTATCATTTTTTTTTAAAAGAAGGGGAGTTCAACCAGATGCTGTATCTATGTACTTTTTTTTCATCTATAATAATTGGTGTTATTAATAAACCGTTGTGCCGTAAGCGTATTTTTCTTTAATGCTTCAATCTCCTTGAATCTGAAAATAATATATACATGTATCACAAACTCAAAATTCGATATTCTTCACGTGAGCAATTATAGCAGAGGTAATAGTAGACATGGCCTCCAAAAATGGCATATAACACTTATGTCCTAGACCGTATGAGTTTGTCAGAAGACACAGTGTGGGAACGGAACTGTACGGTTTTCTAATAATTTGGTCATTCGGGAGACTGTCAAGCGGTGCTCCGACATTTGCAAAAAAAACAAGTTGCTTGATAGAAACTTTGATGAACTCTTATGTTCCTATATAACGTTTCTGCTTCAAGTTTTGATAGCTAAAACATTCTTTGTGTAAATATGAACCAATAAAATAGTAAGAAAGATATATGCATCCAAACGTTTTCCTTAGAATGGTGGAGCTCCGTGTAAAACGATCAAAATTGTCACACAACAGCGATCAAAAATGTCAAATAAACATCGAAAAATCAATGTTTGCTACCTGAATTTTCACGTGTACCTTTGCAGATATATAGTCTTACCTATCTGAAAGTTTCAAAGCCATTGTCCCAGTAGAAATCCAAATATATTCATTTTCTCCATGTCGGATATTTTTATTGACTGTACAATCGCTTGCAAGTTTACTGTAATATCACTCGGAGCCTTCCTGTACAATCGCTTGGAGCTTTCCTGTAGAATTGCTTGGCCAAATTTATTAAATACATTGCATATGCATTGCATTGGTTGTTTCTTGCTGTCCTATTATATTCATCTATGGTATTTGAAGTGAAATCAAGCACAAAACCAGTCATTTTGACAATTAAGATTCTATCAAGGAACCCTTTTAAGGTGACTATATCAGAAACAAAATGTGTACTATAGATATAAAAAAAGAGGGTGTGGTATGATTGCCAAAGAGACAACTCTCCACAAGAGACCAAAATGACACAGAAATTACCAACTATAGGTCACCATACGGTCGTCAACAATGAACAAAGCCCATACAGCATAGTCAGCTATTAAATGCCCCGAAATAACAAATGTAAAACGAGAAAACTAACGGTTTATTTATGTACAAAAAATTAAACGAAAGAACGAAAAACAAATATGTAACACATAAACAAACAACCACTGAATTAGTATACAAGACAAAAAGAAAAGGACAGTACAAAATATGTTAAGAATCTAATATAAAATAAAAATGAAAATAATCCTCGTACAAAATAAATATTTATATAAACCGAAAAGGTGACTAGATGCTCTGGAAGGGTAATTAGCATATTTTGAAGTTTACTTATTATTTAACAGCAATTTAAAAAAAATTAATACATACATATTTAAACAATACAACAGAGAATTTTTCATCACAGGATCGGGATATTGTAACTTGATAAAAGAATTCGAATCAGGAATGGTGGTAGCTAACCACTGATCCAGGAAAAGACACGTATATGTCAATAAACATGATATTAAAATAAGAAGATGTGGTATAATTTAAAATGAGATGTCTGTTTATTACAAGCTATAGCTACTGGCAGAAAAGGCTCCAGTAAAATTAAATTTCATCAAGGATGGCAGAGAACTTGTTATCTGAAAAAACCCCCAGAGAAAACACAAAATCCTTCAACATGATTTTTTTTTTAATCAATGTCACGATTCAAGAACATTTCAATATTCCTTACTATAGCATCCGACAAACGAAAGAAACCGTTGGTGGTTTTTTTTTGTGAGAGCAACATTTTATCTTCAATATAAAAATAAGGAGATGTGATATGATTGTAAACGTTCAAAAAATAAATGGATGGATTTAAGCAATTATTGTCGGCTATAAAAGGTCCCGACATAAAAAATAAGAATCAATACTTTCGAATTTAACTGACGGCCTAATTCATTATAAAACAATTTACGAAAAACATATATGACAGAAATGAACCAACTACAACCACTGGACTACGGGCTCTTGACTTGAAACAGGTACATAACGAATTTGGCAGGGTTAAATATGTCTGAGTGCGCTCATTTCTACCCAAAACTAGCCCAGCACAAGACCAAACTATAAAAAATCAGTTGAATGATCGGATCATCATTTAATACTATCATTGACAATATCAGACCAGGTGCGGATCCCGCCTTAGTCTGTAAAAGGGGGATCCAAACCACGGAACAACCTGAAACGTCCACAAAATAAAAAAAATCGAAAAAATGGGGTTTCAACCACCAAAACTCCCTCTCCCCGCATACCGGATCCGCTAATACATCCATTCAAATAAAAGCTCCAAACATCAGTTACACTTTTGAGTGTGTAATTTAGGTTTAAAAAAAAATTGATAACAATACCAAATAACTAACTGTCATTAAATCGTAACAGAAAAAGGAGAGAAATGCCAGACATATATTGTATTGGATTGCAGTAGTTTTAATAAAATATTTTTATGACAAAAGTATCATGGAAAACATAAACTGATCATGAATGTGGCAGAAGAGATAGTAGTAAGCATTATCTACTTAAGAGTTATAATTAGTCATATGCCACTAGAAACTATTACAGCAAAATGCAATGAGTGTGTAGGTAAAAGTAATACCTTTGACTAGCTTGATTGCTAGCTGGACCGTGAAGTCATAACAAGGTAAAGTATGTTACCCTCCTTTCGGAGTAGTCTTGGTGGCCAAACGATGAAAAGAAAAGCTCCAAGCGATTGTACAGGAAGGCTCCGAGTGATATTACAGTAAACTTGCAAGCGATTGTACAGTCAATAAAAATATCCGACATGGAGAAATGAATATATTTGGATTTCTACTGGGACAATGGCTTTGAAACTTTCTGATAGGTAAGACTATATATCTGCAAAGGTACACGTGAAAATTCAGGTAGCAAACAATGATTTTTCGATGTTTATTTGACATTTTTGATCGCTGTTGTGTGACAATTTTGAACGATTAACACGGAGCTCCTGCATTCTAAGGAAAACGTTTGGATGCATATATCTTTCTTATTATTTTATTGGTTCATATTTACACAAAGAATGTTTTAGCTATCAAAACTTGAAGCAGAAACGTTATATAGGAACATAAGAGTTCATCAAAGTTTCTATCAAGCAACTTGTTTTTTTGCAAATGTCGGAGCACCGCTTGCCAGTCTCCCGAATGACCAAATTATTAGAAAACCGTACAGTTCCGTTCCCACACTGTGGAAGAGTGTGAGGGGAAGGCGTGCCTCGACATGTATGCATGTTTCAAATGAGTATCTCTTTCAATTATTGTCTTGTAGGCTGGTATATCACGTGATAATTTGACCTTGGCATTGGAACCAGAAGCTGCATCTATGTACTGTCGTAAAGTACCGGTCGGTGTTAAAGAGGATGATGATGGCGGGAAAACTATTGCAGCAATGGAGGTTGGGTCAAAATATGTTGTCCTAGATCAAGGCGGTAAGTTCACAGTTAACGTGACACCGTATCATATAAATGTATACACACTAATTCTTGCAATGTTTTGTTTTACTCAAGCTCATTACTATTCCAATAACTAAAAATATGTCTTTCAGTACATTTTAAATAAAAAAGTATTGGTCTAGAGATACATTGTTTGATTTTCTAACTACGATCTCTAAATTTGTATTATACTGACTAACTATCAGACATTTATTTTATCATAGAATGAAAACTATTTCAATTTGTAGACTTGCATTCAACTTTCAATTCAGGGTTTATGGTGGAACATTATACAAAGTACCTTTATTAGTTATATTAGATAATCACAACCCCTCCCCCAAATTCATACAGACATTAAGTCTTTGTTACATATGTGTTATACTGGTAATACACCAGTCTTTGGTATCTACTCCCACTATTTACTTATATATATCATCTTGTATTTTCCGACAGGAGGAACAACAGATATAGCCGTACACGAGGTAACTGGGAAGAATACATTGAAAGAAATTCACCAAGCGTGCGGGGGACATTGGGGTGGAATCACAGTCAATGGAGAGTTTTACAACTTTTTGGTAAGACTTCTTGGTGGAGACGTCATTAATGAAGTCAAGATGAACAATCCTTCCGATTATTACCAATTACTTTATAATTTTGAGCATACAAAGACATCTTTCACAGATGATCACTCGAACTCGCCGAATGAAAGGCAAACCGTACTAGTGCCATATTCATGGTTGCGACATTTGAAAATAATTACAGATTGCGAGTTAGAAGACACTGTCAAACAAACCACGTTTAAAGGGCAGATAACACTAAAAACGGACAAATTGAGGATAAAAAATGAACTTTTCCGAAAATTCTTTGATTATTCTCTTAAACATATCGTTGAAGAAATGGAAGACCTGCTAAAGAAAAAACAGCTGGAAGGAGTTGAGACAATTTTAATTGTTGGCGGCCATTCCAAGTCTACAGTTCTTACAAATGCCATCTACAAAAATTTTGGAAACCAGTACGGTATTGTTATTCCGAAAAATCCAGATATTGCAGTGATGAAAGGCGCTGTTTTATTTGGATTCAATCCAGAAATGATAACAAGTCGAGTTTCCCAATATACTTACGGTATAGCCATGCAACGACCTTTCATGCCAGGCGTCGACCTCGAATACAAGAAAAAAGAATTAATAAATGGTCTTGTCGACAATGTTTTTGATAAACATGTTGAAATTGGTCAAGTTGTTAGTATTGGAGAATTTTTACCTGAACATGATTATGTTCCAGCTGGCAGAGAGTACACAGCAGTTCATTTTGAGTTCTATGCAACCAAAAACAAGAATCCTAAATATGTTACCGATGACGGATGTAGTTGTATAGGAGTGCTTTACTTTGAATTAACCGATATTTCTAAACGAAAAGACATGACACTCAAACTAAATGTGAGTGGAACGGAAATTGTCGCGATGATAACCGAAAAATCAACGGGAAAACAAAGTAACGGTTACTTCAGTCTACTCGATTAGTTTTATATAGCATGGAAACAATGTGATAAACTTGACGCTTTAAAACCTGTTTTTGCTCTTTACTCTATTGTTCACTGTGCTTAAACGGCTGTGGGTAACTTAAGTTACCCACAGCCCAAGATGGCGGACTCTAAACTCGTTGATATTTAATTCATACTAAATGTACCTTTTGCGACGTTTTTCATGCAGAATGTAAATATTTATAGGATTATTGAATAAAGAAGTGACTAACAATTACCATAAATTTGTTAATATAGAGTTCACTAAAGCGCAAGGTCAACTTTAAAAAATGCATAAGATGTCCGTAACTTTTTGATCGAAACAAAGCAGACTGTCCGTAACTTTATTTTTAGATGTGGGTAACTTTTGATTTTAAATTTTAAGAATTATATTTTCAACAATTAGAAGACAATTAACACCATATTTGTAACCTTCGCGGCCGTTTATACTACTCATTCACCACCAAATGTGATTTTATTAACACATCATACTTACACCACAGACGTTTTATGTGGGGTTTGTGGTACTCCATCCTGGTTATGGTTTGAACTTTTATTTACTGATGTGCGTCTTATCGACGTTTTTCGCTTGTCAGACCAAGGCTTTCCCATACTCTTTAATGTTTTGGGTTTAATTATATGTTTGCGGTTTACCTTCACCTCTGTTTCTTTCTATGTGTATTTTGATGAATATATATACTCTTTGACGCGGCTCGGTATTTATACATCCCACCAGTTAGATATAGTGTTATGATTTTTTGAATATGTTTCCTAGTATGTTTTT
Organism: Mytilus edulis; assembly: GCA_019925275.1. Lineage (NCBI taxonomy): Eukaryota > Metazoa > Mollusca > Bivalvia > Mytilida > Mytilidae > Mytilus > Mytilus edulis. Next base: position 8,117,951 of record CM034361.1, read on the forward strand.
TTTCTCTCTTTGTATGTTATCAGGGGTTGGTAGACTATTAAATTACCCTGTTGTCCTACGTAGTTATTTATATTTTTATATACTACTATCGCGGATTCGTGACTGAATTAAAGTATATAACTATGCGCAAGCCTAATCTTAGTATTAGCAGAGGCGGATTTAGGGGGGGGGGGCAGGGACCAATAGAGATGTCCGTAACTTTCAAAGAATCGACATACGAGGATGTAATGTTTAAACTGATGATAGAGATTGCATCGAATACATATTCACAAAACGAAGTACATTGGAAAAAAATTTGGTAGCTTATATAGGGAAGCGTGACTGAAGCGGGCCCCCTCTTAGGTCAGTCAGTGGGCCCCCACTTATGAAAAGTTCTGGATCCGCCACTGATTAGTACTGTCATCTGATAAAGTCATGCCGATTATAATTAGTTATCAAAGGTACCAGGATTATAATTTAGTACGCCAGACGCGCGTTTCGTCTACAGAAGACTCATCAGTGACGCTCATATCAAAATATTTATAAAGCCAAACAAGTACAAAGTTGAAGAGCATAGAGGATCCAAAATTCCAAAAAGTTGTGCCAAATACGGCTAAGGTAATCTATGCCTGGGATAAGAAAATCCTTAATTTTTCGTGAAATTCAAAGTTTTGTAACAGGAAATTTATTAAAATGACCACATTATTGATATTCATGTCAACACCGAAGTGTTGACTACTGGGCTGGTGATACCCTCGGGGATGAAACGTCCACCAGCAGTGGCATCGACCCAGTGGTGTACTTAGTAGTCTATCCACTGCATGCCTGGGCAATTTGGGTTCCCCTCCAAAATCCCGGATTCACGCTACCCTTGTCGTTGCTGGCAGAAAATCAGTAAGTGTATACATGCTACATGTATGTGTAAAAAATACTTGTGTAGTCTACTTGTTCAAAAATAAAAACGAACAATGACGTTTCAACAGTTTATCTGCTATGATCGGAAACAACCCTCCGAACTAGGAGATTCGGGTACCCCGACGTTATACAAAATGAGACCCCGAGTTTTGCGGATTTATCGTGATTTTTTTCATATTTTTCCCAATTTTGTCTTTCGATACAATGAATAATATCATACTAGACATCTACTTCGTTTTGTGAATATGTATTCGATGCAATCTCTATCATCAGTTTAAACATTACATCCTCGTATGTCGATTCTTTGAAAGTTACGGACATCTCTATTGGTATGATGAAAAAAGTTCCGGACAAGTTGTTTTGAAGTTACGGACAGCCTAAGTGTTTTTTTAAATCGTGCTGTGATCGTTTATTTTGTAGAATTTAATTACTTTTCCAGTTTAGGGGTTTCCCTAAACGATTAATACAACTTTTGAATTCAGTTGTTTAATTGATGCATTCGTGGTATTGTTATTCTATAGAAGAAAAGTATCTAACCGACGCAAGGCGGCTCCATCTTGGGCTGTGGGTAACTTAAGTTAACCACAGCCGTTTAAGCACAGTGATTGTTTATTAACTTTCTCGCTCATAACAACTTATGAACTATGTTGCAAAATTAATCTGAATAAATCCATATGCATACCTTTACAATTTACCAAACAGTGCAGAATGCTAGATTGAATACTGAAACAGAAATTTAAATTTGTGAAAGAGATTTTTTTTAGGGAGGTTGAGTTCAGATACAAAATTGTTGTTTGATTCAAAGGAGTAGGCCTAGTAGGACCCCTTTTTGGCCCCAAAATATAGCAGTTGTACAAAATTGTTAAAATATAAACTTCTAGCTATTTATTTTTATTGGAAAATAGAATACTTCGGTTTCATAAATTTGAGCTCTTTTTGGCAATACAATGCACATGTATCGGGTATTGGCATCATTAAGCCATGCTAAAAAAATAACATTTTGACTAATTTAAAGTGGCCGCATTCGTGTTCATTCTTAACATTTAAATGTAAGTTGTATTTGATGATAATACATAACATATGCAAAGGTTGAGAATGAACGCGGATGCGGCCACTTTCATTTTTGACAAAAAAAGATCTAAAAAAGAAATATAAAATTCTACTCGGGACAATATTCCCCAATATTCATGCAATAACCCTATATTACAATGCAGTACAATAGAACATTAACGTGCAATAAAATACAGAAAAATACTATAGTGTTATTAACTGGCTGTTTCTGTATTGGCCCTGTTATAGATTCGAGGTTAGCTGTATTGGACCCGAGACTCATAGAGTCGAGGGCCAATACAGCCGATTGATAATCTATATCAAGGCCAATACAGAAACAGCCAGGAGTCTCGGGTCCAATACAGCTAACATCGAATCTATAACAGGGCCAATACAGAAACAGCCAGTTCATAACACTTTTATTAAATGATTTTAAGAAAATTAAAAAGTTTTAACCGGTAGTAAACGTATTGTATTATCCAATGGACCAATAAAAATAGTGAAAAAAATGACTGTACAACATGATAAATAGCAATTATGTAAAGTATGATAACTTTCTGTCAAATGGAGTCAGAAGAGTTGCGTTTAAAGGGTGTTAACCTGTCAATACTAAAAAAATGGTCAAAGTCACATAACTTTTGTAAAAATGGCCAAATTAAAGTGTTGGTACTGTTCTGTCCGATCCCGGGGGTGACAGTTAGTTTAACCGGTTGAATCCAACATGCATTGAAAAAAGCACAAAGTTCTCCAAACACATCTTTATTGGATGTCAAAAGGTAAAAACTACAAAAGATAAAACACAACCTTAAGTAATTTTACAAACATATACGTAGTCAAAAATACAATTTTCAATACAATGTCAAAAAATTGTTTACAAATCTTTACGACACAAATGGCGTTCCATACAAAAATTTAATCGAAAAAGGGGACTATACAAAGCAAAAAATACAAGTTTTAGAGAGCGATACAGGCCAAATTCTTACACAAAAAGGGGATTAGACTACTATAAAATGTATTAAACTTGCTTTAATGCCCAAAAAAGGATACAATGTATGATAATCAAAATTGTGATTGGTTAATAGTTGTTTAACCTTGACAGTCCAATGGCAAATATTACAAACATGTGCATGATAATTTATACATGATAAATAGATATTAATATACCCTCTCAACTTCCTTATAAGTATCGCATGTATGAGAGATTAGCGGGAAATGTCAATTTAAAGTTCTTCAAATTGTTTTACCTAGAAGATGATGAAACTTTAGACTTCCATCACCAAAGGCGGGCGGGCACGCTACTTAAGTACCAAGGATGTTGGGATCTGAAAAAAGAGACATTGGTCAAACGTTACTGTCTTGAGAGTTCAACGACACAAATGACCTAAACATCTGTAGATTTCATTGTATACTTCAACATAAGACAGTCATCTCTCACGTCCTTAGCTGTGAATATTTTTTTTTAAATATGGTCTACATGTATAATGTGGGTAGGATTTGAATTTGAACTTCATTTCTCGTGCTCGGTATTCATTTCTAAATCATCATTTTCTTCATGGACTTAACACTGAATATGTAAATGGGAGGATATGCATGAAAAACACTTAATTAAGTTACGACATTCAACTGTAGTTATCGTACAGTAGAAAAATCCGCCCAATTATAATGAGGACAAAAATCCGTTTTTATTTAAAATTTATGTGATCCAGGGTGATGGTTTTTGGAAGTTTGGAGTGGAACCCACTTCTATATTGACGGATTTAGCATAGACACGGTGTGGTTTTTTTGGGGGGGAGGGGGTAAAAGGAAGTCTTGTCAATTTCATTTTATTTTATTTTTGTATTTTATTGGTGGATGGTTATATTAATTCGGTTCATCGTTTTGTTACTTATATTTAAGTTATGGTTTTTTTGACAAAGCTATGTGAATTAAAAACAGCTTTTTTTTTATAAACATATTGCATGTATGACAATGATAAAAGAAACAAACCAAAACCTTTGACCCGGTTAAACATACCACACCACACGAAAATAGTAAAAAAAAAAATTGAAATTAACAATACGTCTTGGTCCATATAGCATATGCATGGTCCAAATTGCATATACATGCTTCAGGTAACGTAAACATGGTCCAGAATACGTATGCATGGTCCATATAGCATATGCATGCTCCAGATAACGTATACATGGTCCAGATTAGGTATGCATGTCCCAGATAGCGTATACATGCTCCAGATAACGTATACATGGTCCTGATAACGTGTGCACGTTCCAGGAAAGGTATGCATGGTCCATATAGCATATGCATGCTCCGGATAACGTGTACATGGTCCTGATAAAGTAAACATACTCCAGATAGCATATAAATGGTCCTGATAACATATACATGGGCCAGATTAGGTATGCATGGTCCAGATAGCGTATGCATGGTACAAATAGTGTATGCATGGTCAAGATAGCGTATTCATGCTCCTGATAACGTATACATGGTCCGGATAACGTATACATGGTCCTCATTAGGTATACATGGTCCAGATAGTGTATTCATGCTCCGGATTAGGTATGCATGATTCAGATAGCGTATACATGCTCCTGATAACGTATACATGGTCCGGATAACGTATACATGGTCCAGATTAGGTATACATGGTCCAGATAGCGTATGCATGTTCCAGATAGTGTATTCATTCTCCGGATACGGTATACATGGTCCAGATAGCGTATACATGCTCCTGGTAACGTATACATGGTCCGGATAACGTAGGTATACATGGTCCATATATTGTTTGCATGGTCCATATAGTGTATGCATGCTCCGGATTATGTATAAATGGTCCAGATTTCGTATGCATGCTCCAGATAGCGTAAACATGGTCCATATAGTGTATATGTCGTGTACATTTTATTATTTTGTACAGGTTATTACTTATACAAAAACTTTGTATGAGTAATTACTTGTATGATGCCATCATCTTTTCTTATAGATAAATATTTGAGTCATTCTATAAATTGGACTGTTGATACTAACACATTTGCATGTGCTTAAAACGCATACGTCTTACTAAAATAAAAGATATTTAATATAATTTAATTTTTTTATTAAAATATCATAACGATAAAAGATTGATTTACTTGTAGTTTTGAAATCAAGTTTTATTTCTTTATAAAGTTTGAAAATATCTCAATAAGCCAAACTAATTATTTAGAAAAAAACCTTGAAATTATGTGCATTTTTTTATTTTTTCCATTTATGATGTAAATTAAGAATCGGTTATTTAACATAATAAGATCTTATACATCATTATCGTTTGTGTACTTGTTATTTTTTAGAATATTCAATTTTAGGGGAAACAATTTGAAATATGATTAAATATAATGGTAATTCAGTTTATTCAAATTTAAATTCATAATGTTTAGAAAGTTTGAAAGATCTTGTTTCCTAATTGAGTATTAATTAAAATTTAATTAACGGTGACCACTGATTAATGATCAGGGATGTTCAGTGATGTTTTGTTTGTAGTGGTCAAGTTTTCCTACCCCACGCTGAGAGTATTGTAGACGGTAAGTAAAGTGTCCCTACCCCACGCTGACAGTACTGTTAACTATACTCACCCCCGTGAGAGTAGTGAACACTATTCTAACTTTCTATAAAACCCCATATTCCACCAGCAAAAGTATCACATTTCCTATCAACATTACTTCCAACTACAACTATGGGTATATCAACAGACATTACACACAACAGCTTTGAGTTTGAAGATTCCGGAAACTTTACGTTCCAGTGTAGCACAAGTTATGAAGATGAAAACTGCTCCTCACCGGACTCGGTATTTGAATACACATTCCCAACGGTAAGCGAAAACATAATAATATATTTACATCGATTATCCATCTATAACTATTTACTATAGAAAAGTGTTTTTTTTTTAAAAAGGTTCTCATTTTTAATTCTCTTGTTTAAGTAGAAACTCTGAATTTTAGTATTTACAACGATATTTAATTAAAATTCTTTACATTTAACATTTTACATTTATATATACTTATTTTTTTTAAAGTGTCGTTATTCATATGACTTTATATTGACAGGCTACAGTACATGTATGTTACGGATGTAATGGAGTTGTAGAAGACCAATACGTCCTCCGTCTGAATGACCAGTCCTGGCATCCGACCTGTCTCCGCTGCTCTCATTGTCACACCATACTGGACAACCACAACACCTGTTACGTCAGAGGGGGAAACATCTACTGCAGAAAAGAGTAAGTATAATATATGTACACTTGTGTTACATAAGCTGTAAAATGTTTAAAGGTTAAATGTAGCTAAATTCCTCTGTCTATATCCTAAATGTATATTTCATAGTCGACACACATTGAAACAACAGGGTATGCAAGAAGAAGATATTGGCACTCTTTTGAAATCCGACCTCCATTATATTATGCTTCTATACTTGGAAGTTGATATGAAATTATCTTCACCAAAATACTCCGTGAATAAATCAAAACGGAAATCAAATGGCAAAATCAAATCTCAAAACATCAAACGAATGGATAACAACTGTCATATTCTTTTGTATAGTGACCTGAACCTGGTTTTGTAGCTAGCTTAACCTTTCACTTGTATGATAGTCATTCCTTTCATATCATTTTATGTATATATATTTATTTTAACCATTTTGCTATTTAAATTAATATTAGTAAATAATAATTGTTTTTTTGTATTTTCAGTGAATTTTGCATACCATGTACCAAATGTAACGTAGGAATCCGCAGTGACGACTGGGTCAGGAAAGCACGCGACAACTGTTACCACTTGGCGTGTTTCAACTGTGACATCTGTAACAGACAACTCTCAACAGGGGAACAGTTCGCTCTACATAACAACAGACTTCTTTGTAAGATCCACTATCTACAAGTTTTACAAGGCAACAGAATTGGCGATGGTAGGTGTCCTTATTTATGATCAACTTTATTAAAACATTATGTTCAGTTTATGAACAACCAATCATAATCACATAAATTAAAGTAAAATTTTAATACTTTTTAAAAGGAATGTAATCCAAATTCTGCACAGTCGAAGACAAATAGTAATTTGTATAACTAAATAGATTAGCAAGCTAAATATTTGTATTAACTTTTTCAGAGCGTCTTGGAAAACGTAAATCCAAGAGACAGCGTACAGCTTTCACAGATGATCAGGTGCATATCTTTCAATCCTACTTCGATGTGGAACAGAACCCAGACCCACAAGACTTGGATACCATCGCAGAACAAGCTGGAGTCGCAAGACGTGTGGCACAAGTTTGGTTCCAAAACGCACGTGCAAGATCCAAGAGAAATATTCAAATGTCTATGGGATCTCCAGCATCGATCGTCTCGAAAGAATCTAGTAAGTATTAACAGTAAATTGGATTCATTTTAATATAAGTTAAGGACACATGGATCTTGTATTATGCTGGCAAATAGTATTTCATTGTTATTTTTGAAAATATACTTTTTTTTAAAGTCTACTTTGCACAATTTATCCAGTTTTTATTTTCAATTTTTAATAGTAAAATTATTCTTTATACTATAAAAATAACTTGTATCTTATTATTTTTGTTTGTTTTGCAGGTTCCCCAGAACACAGTTTTGACAGTTTAGATGAGCTAACCTACAGCAATTGAAACCAAGATCTAAATCATACGAATGATACAACGTGCTAAAAAGTGAAGAACCATTTTATTTGTAAATAACTGTTATTTATTTGTATTTATATTGTTATCGATGACGTATCTTAATGCTTATATAAAATGTAGAAATAGAAATACTTGTTATAGTTTTCCTATGAATAATGTTCATGAAAATGTGATGCTAGCCTTTTACTTATCGACAATGGATGGAAACATGAAGATGTGGTATGAGTGCCAATGAGACATTACATTCATAATGTAGCGGGGTTGAACATGTTAGCGGGATCCCAACCCTCCCCTTAACCTGGGACAGTGGCATAACCGTACAACATAAGAACAAAATATAAAATTTAGTTGAAAAGGTGTGTGCCGTGACGTGCAAGGAAATAAAATACAAAATTTATACTAGATACTCTGAAACTCATTCATCTCTAGTTTGGCTAAACAGTTCAGCAGTTTCATAGTAGAAGATTTTTTAAAGTTAATTCAAGCTAACTAGATATACAAAGAAGGTTAAAACGTCTTGAAAGGTCAAAAATTCCTTAAGAGGTCAATTGACAATTTGGTAATATAAACTATTTTGTAGATCTTACCTCGCTGAACCTTTTTAGATGTTTTAACATTTTATTTTATCTTCAATAATATTCAAGATAATTACCAAACATTACAATATTTACCAATTTAGTGGCAGCAACATAACAATGGGTTGTTCGGTTCGGTTGAAATTTCACTGCTGATGGATCTTCGCCTATTGAACATGTTTACCTATGTCGGGTTGCTCAAAATGCTTTAATTTTGAGATCTAAAACAATAACTGCATTTGATACCTATGTTCTATATTTAGCCATGGCAGTCATGTTTGATGACGGATCAAAACTTCAGATACAATTTATTTACAAGAGACATTAAGGAGCATTCAATAAAAAATTAGAAGTATAATATTAGGTCCAGTAGTTTCAAAGAAAAAGATTTTCAAATGGTCGCAAATATGAACAAATTGTGTAAAATTGTCTTTAAAGGGCCATAACTCCTTATGGGATCAATTGACAATTTTGTTCATATTAACCTTTTTTTATATCTTATTTGCTGAACATTATTGCAGCTTATAGTTTATCTCTGTCACTTATATATAGTATACAAGACACAGACAATCCCTTAAAACTTAATATTGACGCACAGTATTGGTGAACCCTACTAGTTCCGCGTTTTTTCTTCCTAATTTGAGCATGTCTTTTAGAATAAATGAAAACTGGTATGATATGTAATGTCTAAAAGACTATAGTTTTATAGTAATATCTTTGAAATAATAAAATTATAACATAAAATTAAATCAAATATCCCTAATGAGAAAAAACGTCAAAAATATGAGCGTAACTTGTAACATGGAAATCTAGTTTTTTTAGTAATTTGAATCAGAAAATCTTATTTTTGCACGCACATTAGCGGGAAATGCTATGCGAAATTTCGCTATGACGTCATCCGACGTTTTGGGCATTTAGATGAAAGTGATGTCCAAATTTCTTGGGAACGATACGAATACAAAAATGTTAAAGTTAAAGGTGATAAAATGATAAGGAAATTGGTTCTTGTGAGAAAAAGTTCTTCCCCTGCTAAAATGTTTCAATACTTAAATTTTTTTTTAGAGACATTTCCTGCACATCAATTCCATGCATACTTGCAATCTAAGCAAATGAAATCATTGGTTGAAAATCTTCCGATAGGTCATTGCGTTACAGTTCACAATTTTTTTGAGAATTATAAGTGTACTGAACAGAATGAAATTCAATCCTCTTATTTTCAGAAATTAGAGGTTTCACTACATGTTACAATATTACATAGACATTCAGTTCTCGAATATGACGGAAAAGATAGCACCGCGGAAGAACCAAATAGTGTCACTGAACAGTTTTTTGTGATAAGCCCAGACCAAAAACATGATCATCATTAGGGAGCTACCATTTGATTTTTATGGGGGGGCTAGGATGAAATTTGAAAAAAATAGGCAGGACAGGAGTTTTGAGTAAAAAAAAGGCAGGATGAGACACTTGCCAAAAAAAAAAGGCAGGACGACAATTTAGGTAAAAAAAAAGTCAGGATAAACTAAAAAAAAAAAGGCAGGACCGAACAGAGTGAAAAATAAAAAGGCAGGACAGAGATTACAGCTAAAAAAAAATGCAGGACAAAATTTTTCATCCTAGCCCCCCCATAAAAATCAAATGGTAGCTCCCTTATACACATTGTGTGCAAAACTTGGTCTCGAAATATTTGAAATCTATTAACTGTGAAATATCGGTAATGCATGAGTTTACTGACGGGTGTAGCTCACAATAAAGTCGACATTATATGGGAGATGTAAGTTATTCATACTCCGATTTTGGATATGCAAAGATTCTTCGAAATTATTTCGAAACATCTCATGCGCGTGGTCCACAAGATGCAGCAGGGGGGTTTATAAAGAAACGAGCTGATCTAGCAGTTATTCGTGGTACACATGTGATACAAAGTTCAAGAGACCTATTTGATTACGCGCAGAGTAATTTGTCCACCACGGCAAACTCTTCTAAATGTTCTCGACGAATTGTTTTGATATGTAGACTCCGTTAATCGAGATCGGGATCGGAACTTTCTTTCCGTTAAAGAAAACCGAAAAATTCACCAAGTTCGATCATTCGATGACGGAGAGGTTTTTGTAAGAAAATTATCTTGTTATTCTTGTCAAAGTTGTATTGTTGGAAATTATAGCACCTGTATGAACGATGCACAATTGGGAACATATAATAAATTAAAATTGGTCAAAGAATCGGAACATAATGACTCTGATGCCGATTCCGATAACGACGAAGGGGTTGATTACGAGACTAACATTTGTGACTTTGTTTCAAATGGAACAATTTTTGCAGTTAAGGCTGATGACACTGATTGTCCATATTATATTTTAAGAGCAAGCAAAGACCCAATAATTTTAAGAAAAACAGGTACCGACAAATGGGGTGCCTCGTATCATCAGGGAAATAAAGTTATACATGGTTTCTACTTTAACACTATTGATAATAACGGATTCAAATTGAAGTTATTAAAACGAATTGATATTGATGATAATGGTCTAGTCAATTTAAACGAGTCTCTGCATGGCCGAATTCTGCGGTGCTTAGACCACGAATAAAATGTATTTATAAATGATGTTTCTTTTTTTGTCGATCGCCATTATGGAAATTATCCTTTCAATCATTCAAATATTTATTAAACTTCAAACCTTCAACAATAAATATACTTAAACAATAACACGTACATACAAAATCTATAATTTGTAAACTTCAATTTTTATTGACTCACAGTAGACACAAAAGAAAAAAAAACTTAAAAAAGATTTAGATGCAAACGTTGACACAGGCTTCAATAACGTATTCTGACGTTACAAACGTAGCACCAATACTGTGCACAAAGTCATTTTAAGCAAAAGGTCAACTATGTTTGGTTTATGGAATCATCACAAACTAGACACATTATGGAACGTCAGTTAAAGTTTGAAGTTAGTGGCCCAGTAATTTCAGAGGAGAAGAGTCTTACCCTTCAGGAGCACCTGAGATCATCCAATATGTCAACTAATTTTGGTTATTCGAATGAATGTTTAGGTTTACATGTCTGTCTATCCTGGTGTATCCGACATTTCCATGAATGATTGATGATGCTATGATTATGTGATACTTGTAGAAATTAAAGGTCATATTCCTGACTTTGTACAGACATTTCCTTTTGTAGAAAACGATGGATTAAACCTGGTTTATAGCTATCTAAACCTCTCACTTGTATGACAGTCGCATAGAAATCCATTATATTGACAACAACGAGTGAGCAAAACATACAATAACAATAGGTCAAATGTCAAGATTTGGGATGCAGCAGTCAACATTGTGTTTTAATCTTAATCATTGTAAACCAAACTATTTCAACAAATAAAACCAAAACGGCTTATACATGATGTAGACACTGTCAACTTGTGCCAAGGGACATTTGAGCGAAAATAAAAAAATGCACAAAATTTGTCATTTGAGCACCGGGATGTTAAATTTGCCTGGATTTTATAATAGGACATTTGAGCAAAATTTCCTGTGATACTTTTAAATGAATAAAGAAAATATTTGTATAAGAAAGTAAGAAGAGAGAGAGAGCAAAATTTTAAAATAATTATAACTATGTTATTTTGTATTTTACTTCCGATTAATTTTACGAGTTCTGGCTAGTTAATGGTAGTGTAGTGGTAAGCCTTTGATGAAAATTTCAAACCCGAACTGACTTGTTAATAATGTCATCGTCGAGTTTTAAGTTTTATGAAAGTGCTTTGGGTTTTTTTCTTCAATTATGATGTACACTGTGTGCATTATAAACTCCGCATTTCGTTTATTATTACTATATCCTGCTCGAAAACAAACGTCCGCCTCCCCGTGGTGAGAAGGATCAACATTTTATATCTGCAAACGAAGGAATTCGTCATTTCTATTTGTCCCGCTCAAATGGCATTTGCTTATCAGTTTTTTTGCTCAGATGTCCTAAAATTTCGGCGCTCAAATGGCATTTGCTTATCATTTTTTTTTGCTCAGATGTCCTAAAATTTCGGCGCTCAAATTTCCTATACTTTGGCGCTTTTAAAACGTCCTTTATGCTCGAAATTTCCACAACTGAAACGCCGTATATATAGACAAAGTATATAGGCAAAATAAGAGACAAGAATACAGAAAAGTCCATAACTATTCAATAACACAATAGCGGGATGTATAAATACCAAGCCACGCCAAAAATAGAATACTAGTAATATAACTTAAAGAGGACTTTAAATATAAGAAAAGAATAAAAAAAATCTAGGAGATAATACTTTAATGTGTAAGAGATTGCATATGTGTAGTGTTGTTTGGACTATCTTCAAAATATTGCATATATGATATGTATAACGATTGTATAGTATTACATATAATAGATATATACACAAACTAGTCAAAACATTTACTAAACTTTATCTTCGGTATAAGGAAATAATTCGTAAATATTATTCAACATGCAGACATCTTATACGTTCAGGTATTTCACATCCAATCTTTTATGGTAATATTCTTTACAAAGCACAAAAATGTCAGTATTCACCTCAAAAGCTTACAAAACTTTTAAACAGACTTATTAAGAAGGGATTTTGTTACGATACTGTTGTCAGGTCATCAAAGATTGCATATTTTGACTTTAATATTGATTCACTTGTAGGGACTTTGCATAGGAACTAAACACATGAATTTAAAAAAAAAAACAGTTGTTGGCATGACACGGGTTATATTCTTCTCATATATTTTATGATAGTATAATACTAAACCCGTAAAGGGAGGGATTGTGCCTGATATTCATATGATGAAGACATAATCTTTCAATCAGTTTAATTGAGGTCTGGAGCTGGCATGTCAGTTAACTGCTAGTAGTCTGTTGTAATTTATGTATTATTGTCTCTTTTGTTACATCTTCTGACATCGGACTCTTGAACTGAATTTTAATGTGCGTATTGTTATGCTTTTACTTTTCTACATTGGCTATAGGGGAGGGTTAAGATCTCATAAACATGTTTAACCCCGCTGCAATTTTGACCCTGTCCCAAGTCAGGAGCCTCTGGCCTTTGTTAGTCTTGTATGATTTTCAATTTTAGTTTCTTGAGTATAATTCGGAGTTTAGTATGACGTCCATTATCACTGTACTAGTATACATATGTTTAAGGGCATCTGATACAGTTTCTCGATAAAATGTCATTTTTATAATTTTGTAATATGTTGTAGGCCTTGGCGAGTTATAATATAAAACACAAAATAAAACATAGGTCACCGTGCTTGTTTTCGAGAAAATTGAGGCTGAAAATTGGGGATTTGTGCAATTTTGTAAAACAATTAGGCAATGTTATAAATTTTTTTGGAGCAGATATTTTTCGTCGTAAATTATTAAGATCGGGTTCAATCTGAAGCTGTGATAAGTGACAAAAAGGAAAAAAATAAATCACTACACGAATAACTATACAATTATTCAAGCCTTGCTTGACATTGCAGACCAGATGCTCAAAGTGGTATTTTTTCAAACCTAAAAAAATGAAAATAAACTGTTTCTGAAAATGTCATTTTTATAATTTTTCTGCATAAACTGCATTTTGTCTTGCTTTCTCCAAATCTCAAATAAAAAATATAGGTCACCGTGCTTGACTCCATAATAAAAGCGATTTATCCTTAAAATGGCGTCCCCCCTTATAACCTCAACTTTAGCGCTAAAGTGCACGACGTCGCTGGCAGACAAATTCGACGTTATCTCTGCAAATTAATTACCGGCGACATTTTTCAAATGTATAAATATTGCTTGTAGAGTACTATCTATAAATTGGTTATATTGTTTTCGGAAATAAAATCATGTGAATAACAAATACCTCTCTCTGTTTGTGGTCTAAGTGAGAAACATCTCAAGAAAAGTTATAACGGACTGTTGATAATTTTTACGGCTTTTAAAATTAAAGACTCTGCAATTTAGAACTTGACATACAGGTACATTTACTGAACACACTCGTATATTATTTCATACTGTATGTTGACCTCTAGATTTGTTTTGTTTTGTTTGGTGGACTGCTGTTTCATTACAAATATTCCTTAAAATCCTTTTATTCACGTTTTAATCACTGAGAAATCCGTTTTTGTTGATACTAATTAAAAACTCACGTCGTTTGGACAGTAAATCAAATTTAACGAGCATTGCAATTCGAATTAGAATTTACATTAGGACGTCAAACATTTCGAATGCGAATTAAACTAATTCGAATTAGTTAATGCGAATCGACTTCGAATTACGTGTGAACTCAGCATTATCCTGAAAACGGAACTTCTTTTTTTGTACATAAATTGTAGCACATACATTAGGCCGTTACTTTTTTCGTTTGAATTGTTTTACATTGTCATTTCGCTTTTATAGCGGACTATGCAGTATGGGCTTTGCTCATTGTTGAAGACCGTTCGGTGCCCTATAGTTGTTAATTTCAGTGTCATGTTTGTCTCTTCTTGAAAGTTGTCTCATTGGCAATTATACTACATCTTCTGTTTTATGTGGTCAGAAAACAAAAGCAAACTCTTATAAGGGAGAATCTTCAATTTCCTAAAGAATGCTCTTGTCCAAACAATGACCCTATAACTTTGAAATTTTTGATTTGGCAAAAACGATTGGATTAGTTGCGATTAAAATCCTTCTCTCATAGCGTAATTTTATTGGTAAATAACTATATATTTTTTTCACCATAGCGCGTACATAAAATATCGGACGTCCATTCCTCTGTCTGTCCTTCCGGTCCTTCTGGTTTATTACATTTTTCAAGTGAACAATTCTTGCCAACTTTTTATAAAACTGATATCGTATAGATACGTTTGAAAATTTGTGCATATCAAATATTCTTTAAAAGAGTTATGCCATTTGGAAACATTGATTATATTGGAAATTGCATTGTATTTGCTGTCATTCCGTCATTTCTCTAATATCTATAATACTAAAATTACGAGGTCCAATTTGTCAGCCGTCATCACGTAAAAACGACAAATCAAAGAATTCAACTTTATATACAACTAATATAGTACAAAGGTGTAGATTCAAAATTACACCACTCAAGGCCCTTTTTTTTCCCCACGTAATTAATATTGCCAATAATTAGGAAGTTCCGGGTCGAGTCCGATACCGATACCAATAGTATAATCACCTGTTACATTTTACCTTATCTGTACGTTCTGCATCGATCTGACAGGCACACCACCAAACGGTGTATTCATGATTAATATGCTATATACACGTGGGTCATAATCACAGGGTTGACACTACTAAATTGTCAAATTGTTACCTATTGTAGTATTTTAATCCGTAAGACTTCCTAAGATAACAATACGAATACTAAAAATCTGGAGGGCATATGATACAGACAATATTATTATAAACAATAACATATGCAATACACATACAGTAAAGATATGTAACAAGTGTTATAAAAATAATAAAATAAAATAATATAACACAGAAAATACACTCAACGAAATAGTAGCAATGTATTATTATTCAATGAATACTATGTTGAAAATGACTCAAGTGCACCCGGTAATTGTATCTTCACTTTGAGAAGACAAACATGAGGCATTAGTAGTTTGTGCGGAGAAATGTCAATATATAAAAATACAAAAAAATACAAAAAGAACCCAATAAAAAACAAAGCAATTAAGCACTCCCACATTTGACTATGAGGTATACTGCAAATAACAAAGTTTATTTAATAAAGGATATTTAATATGACTTATCTGCAGAAAGCACCAAGAGTCGGTGCTTATAGGGGAGTCCCTACTTGTACTTAATGCAGATGAGTCAAGCTCCTTAATTATTGAAAATATATTTTTAAAACATATTTCTTAGATTATAGATTCTGTGTCCAGCCAGCAAAGATCATCAAGGGACGGTGCCAAAGAATTTGAAATTCTTCTTATGATCTGTGCAGGCTTAACAGGGTATCCAAATTCATATTAAAGAGTTATAATGAAAGTTATTGCAGATTAAGTTGTACTTTAATTCTTAAGTATCTTCTATATATTTGTAAAATGCAAATAGTACATTAGGATCCTCATTATTCATTATCCAAATTAATTTGTTATCAATATTTAAATTTTGAAAGTTTGGACATGATTTTAATATATTTTGCATCATTTCCTCTCTTTTTAATAAATGAGTGTCACATTTAAATAAAAAATGAACTTCATCCTCAACCTCACCTGAGGTGCACCTGAGACAAATTCGGTTTTGTCGAAGAGTACCCTGGTATCTACCAGATTCAATTTGCAATTTGTGAGCAGATATTCTTAATCTAGTAATACATTTCCTTTGCTCAAAATGGCGAATTATTGACAAATAATTTTCAAAACCATAGTTGCACTTGAATGTTACATAAGTTCGTAGTTTACCATCTTTATGTTTGTCTAGCTGTTTTTTTCCACAATGCAGTATAGTATCCCTTAACTATCTGACCACAGTGTAGTTTAAATGTTGAGTATTTTTCAAGAATATGTTTTTCTATGCCTGACATTTTTTCCCTTAAAATATTAATTGATCCATACCAAGAGTTTTTTTTTGTTTCAAATAGCTTTTTAGAACAATTATATGCAGCTTTTAACAAGGGAAATGATGAGCCAATATTTTCTAAACGATGCCAATATCCTAAAACATGTTTGACTATATCATAGTGAAGTGGAAAACGGCCTAATTCAGACAAAACTGCAAAGTTTGTACTCTTCCTATTAACGCCTAAAATATATTTGCAGAATTTAATATGAAGTTTTTCACAAAGTATCCTTGAGTAAATTGTATCCACTGTTATGTTTTATTTTTTTAAACGTGCATTAAAGGGATTGAAATATCCCCAAATTTCACACCCATATAAAAGTATAGGCTTTATTGTATGGTCAAAAACATGAATTGCATTTTTAACAGTAGGATTATGCACTAAAAAATCATTACATAGTTTGAAGTATGCTTTTAAGGCTCTTTGGTATAAATCATTCTGAGCATATGAAAAAGAACATGATGCATTAAATTGGATACCCAAATATTTATAATTAGATACACACTCCAGCTCATCTTTGTTGAAAATAAATTTTTGAGAGATATGTCTGCCTGCCTTGTTGAATATCAACACCTTAGTTAAAGATTTGAAAGCAGAAAAAATGTATATCTTATAATCGGCATGACTTTATCAGATGACAGTACTTATACTAAGATAAGGCTTGCGCATAGTTATATACTTTAATTCAGTCACGGACCCGCGATATCACGGGTGCGTTCTAGTATTTACAAAAAATATAAAGAACAAAATAAACAGCTGCGCTACAAGTGCATGATACGCCCGTCGTGTTCTGAAAAAACACTATATATGTTTTTAAAATAATACGGGGGTTGTACAGGAAGTCATGCTAAGTATATCTTGACCCATTCATTATTCTTGCTCTATAGTAAGTTTGTATATCACAACATGTTTTATATGATCCCCAAATTGAAGCTCAATAAAAATTCAAGATCTCAAAAATAAATTAAAGAGTCATCACGAAAAAGTATACAGATCTTAAGAATAATTTAACTAAAAAGTATGTGAAGTTTTATGCAATAATTATAAATAGTTTCTGAGATACGGCGCGGGAGTTTCTCGTTAAATTGAAGACCTTTTGGTGGCCTTCGGCTGTTGTCTGCTCTATGGTCGGTTGTTGTCGCTTCGACACATTCCCCATCCTTTCTCAATTTTATTAGTATGATAAATAACAATAAAAAAAATAGTTGATCGACACTGTTTTTTAAAGTCGTCCGAGTCATAAGATCTCATAAGGTGTTGTTACTTCACGATAAAAGAGAGGCGAAAGATACTTCACGATAAAAGAGGAATATAGAGAGGCGAAAGATACTTCACGAATAAAGAGGAAAAAAGAGAGGCGAAAGATACTTCACGAATAAAGAGGAATAAAGAGAGGCGAAAGATACTTCACGAATAAAGAGGAATAAAGAGAGGCGAAAGATACTTCACGATAAAAGAGGAATATAGAGAGGCGAAAGATACTTCACGATAAAAGAGGAAAAAAGAGAGGCGAAAGATACTTCACGAATAAAGAGGAATATAGAGAGGCGAAAGATACTTCACGATAAAAGAGGAATAAAGAGAGGCGAAAGATACTTCACGATAAAAGAGGAATAAAGAGAGGCGAAGGATACTTCACGATAAAAGAGGAAAAAAGAGAGGCGAAAGATACTTCACGAATAAAGAGGAATAAAGAGAGGCGAAAGATACTTCACGATAAAAGAGGAATATAGAGAGGCGAAAGATACTTCACGATAAAAGAGGGAAAAAGAGAGGCGAATGATACTTTACGAATAAAGAGGAATAAAGAGAGGCGAAAGATACTTCACGAATAAAGAGGAATATAGAGAGGCAAAAGATACTTTACGAATAAAGAGGAATATAGAGAGGCGAAAGATACTCCACTAAAAAAGAGAGGCGAACTATACTTAACGAATAAAGAGAGGCAAAAGATACTTCATGAATAAAGAGGAATAAAGAGAGGCGAAGGATACTTCACGATAAAAGAGGAATAAAGAGAGGCGAAAGATACTTCACGATAAAAGAGGAATACAGAGAGGCGAAAGATACTTCACGAATAAAGAGGAATATAGAGAGGCGAAAGATACTTCACGATAAAAAAGGAATAAAGAGAGGCGAAAGGTACTTCACGAATAAAGAGGAATATAGAGAGGCGAAAGATACTTCACGAATAAAGAGGAATAAAGAGAGGCGAAAGATACTTCACGAATAAAGAGGAATATAGAGAGGCGAAAGATACTTCACAATAAAAGAGGAAAAAAGAGAGGCGAAAGATACTTCACGATAAAAGAGGAAAAAAGAGAGGCGAAAGATACTTCACGATAAAAGAGGAATAAAGAGAGGCGAAAGATACTTCAAGAATAAAGAGGAATAAAGAGAGGCGAAAGATACTTCACGATAAAAGAGGAAAAAAGAGAGGCGAAAGATACTTCACGATAAAAGAGGAATAAAGAGAGGCGAAAGATACTTCACGAATAAAGAGGAATATAGAGAGGCGAAAGATACTTCACGATAAAAGAGGAAAAAAGAGAGGCGAAAGATACTTCACGATAAAAGAGGAAAAAAGAGAGGCGAAAGATACTTCACGAATAAAGAGGAATATAGAGAGGCGAAAGATACTTTATGATAAAAGAGGAAAAAAGAGAGGCGAAAGATACTTCACGATAAAAGAGGAAAAAAGAGAGGCGAAAGATACTTCACGAATAAAGAGGAATAAAGAGAGGCGAAAGATACTTCACGATAAAAGAGGAATATAGAGAGGCAAAAGATACTTCACGATAAAAGAGGAAAAAAGAGAGGCGAAAGATACTTCACGAATAAAGAGGAATATAGAGAGGCGAAAGATACTTCACGAATAAAGAGGAATATAGAGAGGCGAAAGATACTTCACGAATAAAGAGGAATAAAGAGAGGCGAAAGATACTTCACGAATAAAGAGGAATATAGAGAGGCGAAAGATACTTCACGAATAAAGAGGAATAAAGAGAGGCGAAAGATACTTCACGATAAAAGAGGAAAAAAGAGAGGCGAAAGATACTTCACGATAAAAGAGGAATAAAGAGAGGCGAAAGATACTTCACGATAAAAGAGGAAAAAAGAGAGGCGAAAGATACTTCACGATAAAAGAGGAAAAAAGAGAGGCGAAAGATACTTCACGATAAAAGAGGAAAAAAGAGAGGCGAAAGATACTTCACGATAAAAGAGGAATAAAGAGAGGCGAATGATACTTCACGATAAAAGAGGAATATAGAGAGGCGAAAGATACTTCACGATAAAAGAGGAAAAAAGAGAGGCGAAAGATACTTCACGAATAAAGAGGAATATAGAGAGGCGAAAGATACTTCACGAATAAAGAGGAATATAGAGAGGCGAAAGATACTTCACGATAAAAGAGGAAAAAAGAGAGGCGAAAGATACTTCACGAATAAAGAGGAATATAGAGAGGCGAAAGATACTTCACGATAAAAGAGAAATAAAGAGAGGCGAAAGATACTTCACGAATAAAGAGGAATATAGAGAGGCGAAAGATACTTCACGATAAAAGAGGAATATAGAGAGGCGAAAGATACTTCACGAATAAAGAGGAATAAAGAGAGGCGAAAGATACTTCACGAATAAAGAGGAATATAGAAAGGCGAAAGATACTTCACGATAAAAGAGGAATAAAGAGAGGCGAAAGATACTTCACGATAAAAGAGGAAAAAAGAGAGGCGAAAGATACTTCACGAATAAAGAGGAATATAGAGAGGCGAAAGATACTTCACGATAAAAGAGGAATAAAGAGAGGCGAAAGATACTTCACGAATAAAGAGGAATAAAGAGAGGCGAAAGATACTTCACGAATAAAGAGGAATATAGAGAGGCGAAAGATACTTCACGAATAAAGAGGAATAAAGAGAGGCGAAAGATACTTCACGAATAAAGAGGAAAAAAGAGAGGCGAAAGATACTTCACGAATAAAGAGGAAAAAAGAGAGGCGAAGGATACTTCACGAATAAAGAGGAATAAAGAGAGGCGAAAGATACTTCACGATAAAAGAGGAATATAGAGAGGCGAAAGATACTTCACGAATAAAGAGGAATATAAAGAGGCGAAAGATACTTCACGATAAAAGAGGAATATAGAGAGGCGAAAGATACTTCACGATAAAAGAGGAAAAAAGAGAGGCGAAAGATACTTCACGAATAAAGAGGAATATAGAGAGGCAAAAGATACTTCACGATAAAAGAGGAATAAAGAGAGGCGAAAGATACTTCACGAATAAAGAGGAATAAAGAGAGGCGAAAGATACTTCACGAATAAAGAGGAATATAGAGAGGCGAAAGATACTTCACGAATAAAGAGGAATAAAGAGAGGCGAAAGATACTTCACGATAAAAGAGGAATATAGAGAGGCGAAAGATACTTCACGAATAAAGAGGAATAAAGAGAGGCGAAGGATACTTCACGAATAAAGAGGAATAATGAGAGGCGAAGGATTCTTCAAGATAAAAGAGGAATAAAGAGAGGCGAAAGATACTTCACGATAAAAGAGGAATATAGAGAGGCGAAAGATACTTCACGATAAAAGAGGAATAAAGAGAGGCGAAAGATACTTCACGATAAAAGAGAAATATAGAGAGGCGAAAGATACTTCACGATAAAAGAGGAAAAAAGAGAGGCGAAAGATACTTCACGAATAAAGAGGAATATAGAGAGGCGAAAGATACTTCACGAATAAAGAGGAATAAAGAGAGGCGAAAGATACTTCACGAATAAAGAGGAATATAGAGAGGCGAAAGATACTTCACGAATAAAGAGGAATATAGAGAAAAGAGGAATAAAGAGAGGCGAAGGATACTTCACGAATAAAGAGGAATATAGAGAGGCAAAGGATACTCCACTAAAAAAGAGAGGCGAACTATACTTAACCGAAAGGGACATTCAAACTCATAAATCGAAAAAAGACCATAAGACAAACAACATAATAAAAACACCATAGGTAATTGGGGGACAAAACTCTTTTTAGCCCTCTCCCTTTCTTCCAAAATCCGTTTTTTTCTGTTAATTTCAATTATATTCGCGTTTCTCTGAATTATAAAAATATAAATATACTTCAAATAGCTGGTAATTGTTATGTACTATCAATTCCAAGTTTCCTATCTACAACCACGGTGGGTAAGGTTGTTCTTCGAGGGAACGTTCTGTGCTGGTGATTCGGTCCTGACGGGTGCTGGTGATCATTGAAAAATTGTAAACAAAGACGAAAATGATGATTTTTGACAATTTCTATAATAAAAAATGGAAGGAAACCGTTGAGATTTTTCAATTTTGTTTCTTAGGGGTTCATAAGCAAACCATTAAAAATTTGACCCTCTAAGCTGTTTCAGTAAACGTAAACACAAAAGTGCTCATTTTCAGAAAATCTAGAACGGAAAAAATAAAACAAAAATGCTCATGGAGTCCGCTTTCTATACCCAAATCCAAAGGACAAAATTATTTTGTGAAAAACCAGTGCAATTTAATAAAATTTTGCATTTTCTCAATTTTTTTTTATGTCCTGATACTGTGCTGGTGGGTCCTGTCATTGTGTTGGTGGGTCCTGATACGGTGCTGGTGATTTTGGGTAAAAAGTTTGTCATATTTGAAACAAATGTTACAAAATCAATAAAATTTGGCTGATAATTGTATTCAATCGGATCTGTGACTCCTATTTTTACTTTTGTGCATCCATTTGGCTGTTTTATAAGCTTATTTTTTTTTTTTTTTAAATAATCGTAACTTGTATTCTTTAAGTTGTATTGCTTAAGAATAAAACTGAGATTATTATTACAAATGGGCAACATCTTCCGTCTAATATCAGATGAAAATATATCTAATTAGAATAGTTTTATTTAAGATTTTAAATGCCCTTGAATTGACGATTCTTTACATGATGTGTTAACTTAACAGTTTTAAATGGTGCTTAAAGTAAAGCGATATTTATAAGTGGGGTCTTATATTGACATTAAGGTTTGACTGGTTTATTTCACTTAAATATGCGTTCCAACCAACCCCTCATCCTTTCCTCAATCATTCATTGGTACAGTGGTGTAACAACACAACAATTTATCACATAAAACAATAACATTAAGACACAAATTATTGAACAATGCATACTCGCAGCTACTGAAAGCTAGTTCAAAGCCGCATTTTCAACTAATACCGGTTGATAAACCAAGATTCTCAATAGTACCGGTCATAAAGTTCATATTTTAATGTTTGATAAAGCAGAACTTTAAAAGTGTGCAGTGAATTTTGTGCTTACAACAGTTATTTCATATGTATAAATCAGACATTATATAAGCATTTGGAAGATACCAAGAAGCATTTTACAGTTAATGATCATGAAGGGTGGAGATTGCATGGAAGTTAACATAGGATTAGAAAAAAATTATAGTTTGTTTTGTCGAAAGACTTTAAAACTTCTTTGCATTAAATTCTAAATAGTTTTCTTCTTGTCGTAAAGGTTAAATTCTCAACAAAATCTAAATAACTTTGTTGGAACGAACAGAACAAAGGGGACCTATAGTTGTTTACTTCTGTGTCATTTTGGTCTCTTCCGGAGAGTTATTTCATTGGCAATCATAAGCACATCTTCTTTTTTATATTTAAATCAAATGTTCATGAGGTTTGATTTACTTTTAAGCTTCAACCCTTGTGAGCCATGCTTATTGTCGGTATGCTGTTGCACTCATTGCATGTAAATTTTTATATTTTCATCTTTTTTTTCTGATTTATTTTACCCAATTCATACGTGACAGGATTATCATCCTAGCAACCGGTGTTACCCATGTATACATTGAACATAAGTTAAAAAAAAATCAACAATACTGTGTGTGTCAGTTTGTTTAAGCAAAACAAAACTACAAAAACTTCGAAAACAAGAGAGATTTTTTTTAAATGTCATGATTATCTGTCGATTTCTAGAGCTATTAACTTCAGATGACAGGGAATTCACACCGTGGTGACCCTGCTGTCTTTTATAATTATATTCAGCAGAAGGTCGCCAATAGGTCGACTATACATACAAAATGTATATAAACTGAGACTACTATAAGTCACTATCGACTTTATCGGATAATCCGAGTCTCCTTATAGTTAGCTACGTTATTTTAACTTATTTTTAATTTAAAAATTTAAAACCCAAATACATTTTAGCAGACAGTGGTCATGTTTGTTGATGAATATTGTCTTTCCTAGATTCACTCTTGAAAAATCATTTGGTAACATTTAATCAAGTAATTTCAGAGAACATCTTTTTGTTATTACTGACGCCAAGTCGATACATGTAGCTCACGCCGCCCTAGACACTGGCTACCTTATATCGAAACGGGTTGATAACCAATTATTTCAAATCAGTTGTGTAAAGTGTGTAGAGTGTTGTATTGTTACAGCGGATAACAGTGAGGGTTCCGGTGTATTGTTATCGCCTAGATGTCCATTACGTAACTTTCGTTTTGGTGTTTTAACCGATCCAAAAACATGACGAATACATAGATAGCATCAACATTAGAATATTTTTTCACGAGTCAAGATGTCTGATATACCTTCAAGAAAATAGAGTCAGGCATTTGTAAAGAAAACTGGAGAAATAAGGTCGTGTTGTGCTAGGTTATTCATAGATGAATCGTGTACAATTATTTTGAATGGATAATTAGATCATATTCATGAAACAAATGTCTGTTGCCGTCAAAATCAAAAGCTTGTTACAAGAAAATGTTTTCCTGACTTGGTTAAAGTTGCATGAAGATTAATCTGACCTCGAATAATACCATCACTCATCTAGATTTTGAAAATAGAATGCACAAAACAGTAAGACACCTTTTTTCTAGAAGTCGTTATTAAGTCATGTAGATTTCCCAACTGACCCGGATAAAGGAGGAGGGAAGTCAATCATTTAGTTGTTATATATGAATGAAAAGAAAAAAAATTGGCGCAAATGATACCTATAGTTTTGAAAATTAGGTGGCGCAAAAGAAGTATTGGCGCAATCAAGTTGTGGCGCAAATGAGTTACTTTTTGGCGCAAAAAGATATCGCCCTTTATTTCATAGTGTGTTAATTTACGTTTTTTGATTGAGTTAAACCTTCCAATTGATGTTTTATCGTGTGTTTTTCTATGTTGTGATGTAAGACCTATGTAATGCTATTGTTTTAGAAAAGGGGAGAAGGTTTGGTACCATTAAAACGTTTAATCCCGCTGCAAATGTTTGCACCTGTCCTAAGTTAGGAATCTGATGTAGTTTGTTTATGTAATTTATACGTGGTACTCGTTTCTCGTTTTTTTATATAGATTAGACCGTTGGTTTTCCCGTTTGAATGGTTTAAACTTTTACACTTGTAATTTTGGGGCCCTTTATAGCTTGTTGTTCGGCGTGAGCCAAAGCTCCATGTTGAAGGCCGTACATTGACCTATAATGGTTTACTTTTATAAATTGTTATTTAGATGGAGAGTTGTCTCATTGGCACTCACACCACATCTTCCTAAATCTATGTAAAAAATCATCAATATCTATGGACACGCATGTGGACGAATATCTCAAGAACTTTTGCAATCTCAAGGAATGATAACTGCATGGATGATTAAACATTTTTTGCGAGAAAATACGAATGCCTACTCAAATCCATTCTATTAGAGAAATCGAATGATGTCAGTAGAGTGTCCAATATGCACTTGTACTACACTATTATTTTTTATTCTAAGACAAGTGGTTGTCGGACCATCCACAAGAACATGCAGTTATCCGATGTTCAGTACATCAGTACTTTGATTTTTAACTGTTATGACTTTTGAAAGTCAAATGTAGGTGTATAATTTAGTTTTTTTGTATCTTTAAGTTTTATACTTGTATAATCATACTCAATTAGAAGTATAAAGCTACGAGATATTTTAATTTTTTAAATTAAAAGCACATTTAACAAAACCGATTTCTGTAGATGCAAACAAGTATAAATTCAACTGAAAAAAAAACCGTACACGAAAAGACAAAATATTGATTTCAATTTGCATATCTGACCCCTCCCCCTCCACATCCGGCAACAACTCTTTTATTTTATTTTGTTGTTGTTGTTGTTGTTGTTTGGGGGGGGGGGGGGGGGGGTATAAATGGGCAATCATTTTATTGCATCTTACTTCCAAGGCGTGTTTGAATTGACTGTTTTGTCCTGAAAACACATATTAAATGTAAAACTGATATATCTGGCTTTAGATTCGACTTTTTAAAAAGATATATATAAAAAGGCTACATGTTAATGTTATAATACTAAGAATTCACTGTATAAAAAAAATAAATGCGTGAAGTGAAAAACCTCAGTAACGAGTCATAACAACCGAGAATGTGTGTTTGGCACACAAAACTTAAAAGCCTCGAAATATTACCAATATTTTAATTAAAAGAGTATTTCTTAGTCTGCTATTTTTTTCCCGTCCAATGGTTTTCACTCGTTTTCAATCAAAATTAAGGCATGTTTGTAGCGGTATGTTTGTAGTCATTAAAATTTAAATATAGAAAAGTAGGACACATCATTCACTCACCCCTTAATTCTTTATAAAAAATATTTGACAACAGACTTTCTTTTGGAATTATAAAATGCAAAACGTATTTCTGTTAGTATTATCTAGGTTATCTCGTCTTCATTCTCTGACAAATTCTAGTCCGGCCTTCCATAGAATAGTAAAATATTTTTTAAGTGTTCTATCGAACTTTCGAAAATAACTGACAGAAGTTAGACAAAAAAATCAACACGTAAAAAACCCAATACTATAGACAGGTCATTCCTTTAGTCAGCACTAAATCGTTTACAAAGAAATCTGATTTTAGCTGCTGAAACCACATGATTCTAACGCGCAGAAACAAGGCTGATCTGAGTTTCATGCCTGTTCCCAAGTATATACAAAAAACAAACAAAAAACTCGGACTAGAACAACACGAACCCAGCAAAACTAGGGGTGATCTCGGGTGCTGCGGAAGGGTTGGCAGATCCTGCTCCAAAATGTCGAACCCGTGGTATCGGTCATGTAAGTATAAACCCATTGACAAGTCTAATTTGGTAGTCCACAATTAGGGTAAAGGAGTACCAACATTTGCAGCTATCTGACAAGAATGACGACTTAAGAACTATAACAAAAAAACTTTCCATTGTGTTTTTTTTTATTTCAAGGGACATAACTCCAGTCAAAAATTGCATCCGAAACATTGATGATAAAAATATCAGAAGTTAATGCTTGGGAGAGCTTGCAATGCGATATGTCAATCAAACTTGTATTTGGGGGCATTTTTATTGTTAAATAAGTCAGAACTGATTCTTTTTTTTAAATCGTCTGAGACATTGTTGATATAATCCTTTAATAAAAAATAAATCAAATCTCCTTTAAGAAAATGAGGATTGAGAGTGCTTACAATGCAATTTATCTATAATGGATACGCCCAAAGGGGAAAAAACATTATGTTGCTGAAAGAACAGAGATAGATATAATTTTCATTGAATCATTTTTCGTACTTGCGGCTGCCATTTGCAAATCGTCAAATGTTACAAATAAATCCTTCTAAAAAATATTGATGTAGGAAATAGTTGTATTCAAGAATGAAAATGAATAAGCCGTACTAAAAACATGATTTGTATTTTTGTTCCTCTTTGCAGGCCGTACGTAGATGTAATCAACCACATTCTATGGTCTCTGGTGGATAGTTGTCTCATGGGCAATCATATTTCTATTATTTTTATATTGGGAGTAAATTCAAAATTTTCATCCAACTGAAAACTGTTGCTGCAGCTTACGGACAATGCAATTATAGAATTTAATCGAAATCCTTATAAGGTGTGATAATATCTTAAAAGACATGTAACAAAACATTATATCTTGGGATCCCAAGAATGTTGCTTCTTTCAGCGAAATAAACAAAAGATTTTTAACTTTTGTAATATTGATGTTGTCTTTTGACAGTTTATTCCCGTATTAGCCTCGAAATAATTTCATTACTTTATAAATAATGAAAACTTTGCTATTTCTATATATTATATAAAAAAAAATAGTAGTATCAAAAAGTTATGTGCCATTCATTTTCATTTTCCTATACTGAAATATATTTCTGAATTTTGGATATGCACTGTGATAAAATATTCCATAATATAAAAGAAATTAAATGAGACTTCATGTATTTATAATTTGATGCTAATTCCGTTGCAAGTTAAAAATATTATATACATATAAATTGTTTATGCAAGAAAAATTATTTTTTAATATTTTTTAAAAACTTTTTCATGTAAAAATACATTGCTTTTCCAATTGAGTATTAATTAAAAGTTAATTAACGGTGACCACTGATTAATGATCAAAGATGTTCAGTGATGTTTTGTTTGTAGTGGTAAAGTGTCCCTACCCCACGCTGAGAGTACTGTAGACGGTAAGTAAAGTGTCCCTACCCCACGCTGACAGTACTGTTAACTGTACTCACCCGTGAGAGTAGTGAACACTATTCTAACTTTCTATAAAACCCCATATTCCACTAGCAAAAGTATCACATTAACTTTCAACAGTCCTTCAAGTATATACATAGTTCTACCATGGGTACTTTAACAGACATTGCTCACAACAGCTTTGAGTTTGAAGATTCCGGTAATTTTACATTCCAGTGCAGTACAAGTTATGAAGATGAAAACTGCTCATCACCGGACTCGGTATTTGAATACACATTCCCAACGGTAAATATACTTAATTTTTCTTGTCCGTGCTAGTTTGAAAAAAGAAACGACAATTTAGAAGTTTTAATTTTACCAATTAGATACAGTAACAATTTCTTTCATTTCATTTCACTAATATGTTTTACTGAATTTAATATATATTTTTTTTAAATGTGGAAAAAATCTTGTATACATATCATTTCATTCACAATTTAGTATTTTTGAATATATGCTTAATTGTCAGTATTTAATTATTCTACTATTTATTTTGCCAGGCTACTGTACATGTTTGCTATGGTTGTAATGGAGTTGTAGAAGATCAATACGTCCTCCGTCTAAATGACCAGTCCTGGCATCCGACCTGTCTCCGGTGCTCCCATTGCCACACCATACTGGACAACCACAATACCTGTTACGTCAGAGGGGGAAACATCTACTGCAGAAAAGAGTAAGTATAATATATAAGTACACTTATATCGATACAGCAATAAGTAACAAGTTCGAAATAGTAAGACGGTACCATCTTGGAACACGCTGGTTTTCGTCTCGTTTATAGTTCCCATTAAAGGAAATATTTTTTAAAGACACATCAGTTTTGCATATTGTGGCTATAAATCAACATGTCAAAGCTTAAAAACATAATTGGTGTACAAATACGACGCGATTTTCAATAAACTTGTATACTAATTTTATATTTTGTTATTTTTCAGAGAATTTGGCACACCATGTTCCAAATGCAACGTAACGATCACTAGCGACGATTGGGTCAGGAAAGCACATGATAACTGTTACCACTTAAACTGCTTTAGCTGCAGTGTCTGCAACAGACAACTCTCAACGGGGGAACAGTTTGCTTTACATGACAACAGTCTGCACTGCAAGATCCACTATCTACAAGTTTTACAAGGCAACAAACTTGGTGATGGTAAGTCTGCTTATTCTCTTGCATTTATCATTAATTTTAGTTAAAAATAGTTTCAATGCTTCGTGTTGAAGACCGTACCTTGACCTATAATGTTTTACTTTAATAAGTTGGATGGAAAGTTGTTTTATTGGCACTCATACCACATCTTCCTATATCTATAAACGCGAACTTTTGTATTTTCATCATATTCCTGCAGATTTGTTTCCAAATATATTTAATTTAATTGCAAGTCAGCGGCTCTTTCCACAAAAAATCATACACATTTCAGTATAACTTACAACCAATTTTAATCGTATCATTTATTGTGAACAGATCTATTTGGTACAACACATTTAGAAAAAAATTAGTATATGCAAAAAAATGTTCCTCCTAAACATTATGTTAAACAATATTCATTTACTTTTTTAGAGCGTCTAGGTAAACGTAAAGCCAAGAGACAGCGTACAGCTTTTACAGAAGAGCAGGTTCATGTTTTCCAGTCCTACTTCAATGTAGAACAGAACCCAGACCCTCAAGACTTAGATACCATTGCCGACCAAGCTGGAGTCACTAGACGTGTGGCACAAGTTTGGTTCCAAAACGCACGATCACGGTCCAAGAGAAATATGCAGATGAACACGGTCTCGCCAGTTCCCAAAGAATGCAGTAAGTATATTAGTTAACAATTTTTAAAAATCTTAAAATTTATATACAATGTTTATTTTCTGCGTAAGTATATATTAGTTATTGAACGGAACAGTGTTAGAGATAGATTTTCATGCTGACTTTTTTTTCCTTGACGACACTTATCACTTGGTCTCATTTCAAGTGCTCTAGACCACATCCTCTCTATATTATATTATCAATAACTTCAAGACACATTGGTGCCATCTCGTCGAATGTTGTGTGTTAAGTTTTTTTTATTCTAATTCACTGTTTATAATTTTAATTTTAAGTATTTATTATTTGTTTTGTAGGTTCCTCAGAACACAGCTTTGATAGTTTAGATGACCTGACCTACAGCGACTGAAACAAAGATCTACGTACTAATATAACGTGCTAAAAAGTCAACACACATTTTATTTGTAAATAACTGTTATTTATTTGTATTTATATTGTTAACTTTTTGAAAATGTAACTAATATTAAATGTATAAAAAGAATATTCTAGTTTTTGTCGAGCCTGCAACTTTTGTTGCAGAAAGCTCGACATAGGGATAGTGATCCGGCGGCGGCGGCGGCTACGGCGGCTACGGCGGCGGTGTTAGCTCACTTCTTAAAAGCTTTATATTTCAGAAGGTGGAAGACCTGGATGCTTCATACTTTGTATATAGATGCTTCATGTTACGAAGTTTCCGTCAGTCACATGTCCAATGTCCTTGACCTCATTTTCATGGTTCAGTGACCACTTGAAAAAAAAGTTCAAATTTTTTGTAATGTTGAATTCTCTCTTATTATAAGTAATAGGATAACTATATTTGGTATGTGAGTACCTTGCAAGGTCCTCACGTCTGTCAGACAGTTTTCACTTGACCTCGACCTCATTTCATGGATCAGTGATCAAGGTTAAGTTTTGGTGGTCAAGTCCATATCTCAGATACTATAAGCAATAGGGCTAGTATATTCGGTGTATGGAATGACTGTAAGGTGTACATGTCCAACTGGCAGGTGTCATCTGACCTTGACCTCATTTTCATGGTTCAGTGGTTATAGTTAAATTTTTGTGTTTTGGTCTGTTTTTCTCATACTATATGCAATAGGTATACTATATTTGTTGTATGGAATGATGGTAAGGTGTACATGTCTAGCGGGCAGATGTCATGTGACCTTGACCTCATTTTCATGGTTCAGCGGTCAAAGTTAAGTTTTTGAGTTTTGGTCTTTTTATCTAATACTGTATGCCATAGGTCAACTATATTTGGTGTATGGAAATATTTTATGATCTTTATGTCAGTCGCGCAGGTTTTATTTGACCGTGACATCATTTTCACGGTTCATTGCACAGTGTTAAGTTTTTGTGTTTTGGTCTATTTTTCTTAAACTATAACATGTATAAGTAATGGGTCAACTATATATGTTGTATAGAAGCATTGTTAGCTGTACATGTCTGCCTGGCATGGTTCATCTGACCTTGACCTCATTTTCAAGGTTCATTGGTCTTTGTTTAGTTATCTTGGTTAATGTTAAGTTTATGAGACAGTTGTAATAAAACTAAGCTTTATACTTAGGACTATCAACATAATATCAATGATTAGTATAGAAGGCGAGACATTTCAGCGTGTGCACTCTTGTCATTCAACTTAACGAGATGAGACGGCAAATAAAACCCCGAAAAATGCATTACTATGATGCAAACATAATACCGTAGTCACAACAACCAAAATATTGTACACAAACAAACACCATAATCTAACTTCAAATTGAATAATGCCTTCAACACTGGGCTGTATCGATCTGATGAGTTAATATAAAAAAAAAGAATATAATATAAGAAAATGTGGACGGTTGGCAAATGAAACAACTCTCCACAAACTGCACTAACTGCTATTAGTCACCTACGACCTTTAACAATACCGCAAATAAAACCTATACAGCATAGTCGGCTATAAACGGCCCCGAAATGACAAATGTAAAACAATTCAAACGAGAAAGCCAATTGCCTAATTAATGTACAAAAAAAGTTTTAAGAAGAACAAAAACAAATGTGCAACACAACAGCAACAAAAGACAACCACTGAATTGCAGGCTCCTGACATGGGACAGATACATAAACATACATAATATGGCGGGGTTAAACATGTTGGCGGATCCCAACCCTCGTCCCAACCCTTGGATAGTGGTGTTACAATACAAAAAATGAACGAATTATAAAATTCAGTAGAAAATATCACACTTATGAAATTTACCATATATAATTTGTATAATTACCATGCATATAAACACGGGACTGTTGTCAACTGAGACATTGCAGCTTCGTCACTTTAACAAGAAAGCTCTTATGGGTATAGAGTAAATACATACGCTGAAAAAAATTGTTAAATAATAACCTTTTTGGTTGCCAGTTTTTAAATATTAATTGATATTGAACTAGTCATGATTCTATGCAGATTAGGCTTTGATCATTGGTTTAATAATCTAATCTGCTAGAAGCTAGTTTACAAGGTTCAAAATCAAGAGATGGTTGTTTTGATGGAGACGATATGACACATAATCACTACACGAATTTGATATGACACAATCCGTACATGCATAGGAGATTACACAATGCTTATTCTGAGAGGATATGACACTGCTTATACTGAGAGGATATGACACAATGCTTATACTGAGAGGATATGACACAATGCTTATACTGAGAGGATATGACACAACCCCTATACTGAAAGGTTATGACACAATGCTTATACTGAGAAGATATGGCAAAATGCTTATACTGAGAGGATATGACACTATGTTTATACTGAGAGGATATGGCACAATGCTAGTACTGAGAGAATATGACACAACGCCTATACTGAGAGGATATGACACAACCCCTATACTAAGAGGATATGGCACAATGCTTATACTGAGAGGATATGACACTATGCCTATACTCAGAGGATATGACACAATGCTTATACTGAGAGGATATGACACAATGCTTATACTGAGAGAATATGACACAACCCCTATACTGAAAGGTTATGACACAATGCTTATACTGAGAAGATATGGCAAAATGCTTATACTGAGAGGATATGACACTATGTTTATACTGAGAGGATATGGCACAATGCTAGTACTGAGAGAATATGACACAACGCCTATACTGAGAGGATATGACACAACCCCTATACTAAGAGGATATGGCACAATGCTTATACTGAAAGGATATGACACTATGCCTATACTCAGAGGATATGACACCACGCCTATACTGAAAGGATATGAAACAATGCCTATGCTGAGAGGATATGACACAACCCCTATACTGAAGTAAGAGGATATGACACGATGCTTATACTGAGAGGATATGACACAATGCATATACTGAGAGGATATAACACAATGCATATACTGAGAGGATATGACACAACGCCTATACTGAGAGGATATGACACAACCCCTATACTAAGAGGATATGGCACAATGCTTATACTGAGAGGATATGACACTATGCCTATACTCAGAGGATATGACACAATGCTTATACTGAGAGGATATGACACAATGCTTATACTGAGAGAATATGACACAACCCCTATACTGAAAGGTTATGACACAATGCTTATACTGAGAAGATATGGCAAAATGCTTATACTGAGAGGATATGACACTATGTTTATACTGAGAGGATATGGCACAATGCTAGTACTGAGAGAATATGACACAACGCCTATACTGAGAGGATATGACACAACCCCTATACTAAGAGGATATGGCACAATGCTTATACTGAGAGGATATGACACTATGCCTATACTCAGAGGATATGACACCACGCCTATACTGAAAGGATATGAAACAATGCCTATGCTGAGAGGATATGACACAACCCCTATACTGAAGTAAGAGGATATGACACGATGCTTATACTGAGAGGATATGACACAATGCATATACTGAGAGGATATAACACAATGCATATACTGAGAGGATATGACACAATGCTTATACTGAAAGGATATGACACAAAACCTATACTGAGAGAATATATTTACTGAGAGGATATGACACAATAACTACATGCATAGAAGATGACAATGCTTATACTGATATGAATAATGCTAATACTGAGAGGATATGACATAATGCTTATACTGAGAGGATATGACACAACGCCTATTCGAACCCATGCTACTAACCCATATACTGAGATATCGTGACACCAAATCGCCTGCACTGTAGCCGTCCCGCTAGACCACACAACCACCCAGGCTTCATAAAAATGAAGCTTTCGGTGGCCGGGTGTTACCTTTCCACGTCAGTTTTAATCTAGCATCGCACTACAGTACATGATATATAAGGCATGGAGATATCAGCTAAATTATCTATAGTTAAGGATCCTACAAATTAATGTAAGATACAGTCACAGAAAATAATTAATTTATAAGTACGTCTGAGCCAGTGACAACACTACAACAGATTTATCCATTGGATCACCAGCAGTGATGGTGATACATGGCTGTTTACATTCTGTATATACAACTAGTCTAAACATCAACCCAACAATGTTAGATCTGTAAATTTGCGAAAAAAAAATTGTTCTTCCTCGCCGGGATTCGAACCCATGCTACTGAGATATCGTGACACCAAATCGCCTGCACTGTAGCCGTCCTGCTTTTTTTCTCTTGATAAAATTTTATTCAAATATTCACCAGACAGTACCTGGTGTCACAAACAGACAGTGACATAAAGCCGTCCCGCTAGACCACACGACAACCAGGGCTTCATAAAAATGAAGCTTTTGGTAGCCGGGTGTTACCTTATATATAAATATATATATATATCTTTATTAGCCTCCCTAAGGAGAGATAGTGATACCAATACTATATTAATGCATAACACAATATATACAAATTTGAATAGAAAAAACACACGAAAGAAAAATAATAAATGAAAGTACTCTAAACTTAATTCACCTTGTTAATTCGGATTGAGAAAAAACTTCGAACTTAATTCATATTGTCAATTAGGAATGAGAAAATGATTTGCAAAATCTCTAAACATGTTAGACGCATAAAAATTGAAGTTCAAATTCGGTTTCGCACGAGAGTAAAATGTAACAGAAATCTTCATCATCTAAGGAACCAAGAAAGGCACTTAAAGTTATTGGGTTTAAGCATAGTACTTCGCACCAGAATTCATCCCGAATGTCGGATAAATAGTCACACGACGAAATTGCGTGAATACACGGGTCGGTGAAAAGTTTACCACATTTATCACATAAAATACTATCACTGTTCGTATTGTGGACAAAAAAACACAGGGATACTATGTAATTTGCCTGTTTACGCAAATACGGAAAGTCTAATGCAACTGTCCATGCAGGATCCATGTACATTTCAAATGAAATTAATTAAAAAGAAAGCCAAGTTTAATAACAGTATTGTTAGTAATCAGATTTGTATTAATAAAAATTTATTCTGACTATTTTATCCATTAGAAAAACAGCCTTTCAAATTTTGTTTTATTTTACACAAAGAAAAGAAAGCTTGAGTTAGTTACCTTATATCGTATATCTGATGGATTGTTTCACCTGACCTCTGTGACGAAAACCGTTATATCGTATTATAACAGCATATGTCGAGATTTTTTTCAACGATAAAACAAACCAATTCTTACCTCATTTTTGTAATAACAACATACATATTTTTAAATTCATACCAGTATAGTTATCAAACATGAAATTTAATTTATATTCGTTATATCATGGAAGTAATATTTAGAAGGAAGAACAACGACTAATTAGCATGTATTTATAGCATGCTGAGCTCTGTACTAAAGTCATACGATTTCATCCAATTATAGTCTCAGCGGTAAGACGCCTTTGGTTACTATCTGCGTTACCGCGCTTGTAAAAGGCATCTGGAATTTCTTATCAGTCACGTGGTTTTATCGAGTCCGGTAATTATAGCGCACCTGTGGGAAATCCCTAGTTTATTAATAACAAGGTAGCGCTGTATCACATAGAATATCTACCTTTAGAAAGAAATCGAATGGTGAAAAAAACTTGAAAAACGGACGAGAATTGTTCAAACTACAGCAGTTTAACATGGAAAATTGTATTTAATTTAGCATATTTTTGCTTTTTACCGTTTGTTTTAAACTGTTCTAAAAGTATTTTCCGGTTAAAAGCGGATCCCGAGTTAAACAGTTAAATACCGATGAATCGATCAGGTTTCACATGATGTTTAACAAAATAATGTAGGCAAATGTAGGCATAGATTTTTTTACTGTTGAAATGTGCAAAGTTTATCGAGATTGAATGAAATAATATTTACTTTCAAGTATTCTAAATTTATGTATATGTCATAAATGTCATTGATTGCATTATTGAAACTGGACAACTAAAACGGGGATAATATTTTCGTAAATATATATTTAAAAAGTGTTTATTGTGGAATGCTTGTATTAATATAATAAGCTATACAGCAAAAAATATAACAAACCGACGAAATGGGCTTGCATCTATCTGTCTTACGGTAAATTCATTTTTACACAAATTAGTTCATGTATCAAGAACTTAAATTGAAGGATAGAACCGTTTAGAATTGTTAATAATTTAATTGACTATAAATACACGAGAAATTTAGATTTTTCGTATTTAATAAAGGGTGTCCAAACGTATTTTTTGTACAGTCATCTTCTTAACTTTATACGGAAATGGTTTTTTAATTGTCTGTAAATTTTAAAATTGAAATGACACAACTTTGTTCTCCAATTTCGTATGTGATAGCTGTCGGTTTTAACTATTAAGTTCAAACTAACCAAAAATAGGGAAAAATTGGACTAAAATAAAAATTGAACGAATGACTCTATTCGGCAGCGTACATCAACGGAATGTAACGAATGGACTATTCGGGTTACTTCGTATGTATATTCGACAAAAACTTGTCTGTTCGTAGTTCTCCGTGAACACGAAAATGACCGATAAGTGTCAGTGATTTGATCGATCACATGCGGAGAATAAACTTCCATGCCAGATATTGAACCAATTAACGAGTTATTGAAAGATTTGTTATTATTACAATAGTGTCTTCTATGTAACTACATGTATTGGTTTATGATATACAGATCATTCAAATGATTTTTGTCTATTAATCGAATTATAGAAATGACTAGCTTTCTCTTTGATCAATGAACCTAATAAAAAAAATCACCTTTAAACCTACAAAACAAACCTAATAGTGCAGCGGCGAAATCTGAAAAGACGCTTAGTTAAGGAGTTTAATGCACCCAAAGAACACACACCTGAATTTTTTTTTAAATGAAAGAATACATGTTAAACTTATATTTTAAACATGCCGTAAGAAAATCGTATGGTCGAATTTCCGTAAAAATGGCTTTTTAGAGCGTTATGTAGTGTATAAAAAAAAATCACTGATACACTAAAATGTTAATTATTATTACGAATCACAATATTACGGCTATTTTTTAAATTGATAATGTAAGAATATATCACTGACGATAAAAATAGTCAATAATTGTTTTAAAAACATTTACCATTAACATTTTAAAACCCGTTTTACTTCAGTAGTTGTGATTAACACGATTTTCACCGGTTTCCGTTAATAACAGGATAATTATAAAACACTTCATTTGTGTTTATTTGGCATAAATATACACTTCGATATTTACTTTATACAAAACAACTTTCGTTTGTATCATTTCTTATTCGATTAACAAGAATTTTTTAATTTGAATAGAACACCTCAATCTGTTACACATTTATTTAATTCCGGAATTACGGTCCGGGACGTTTATTTTTGTTTAATCCTCACTCCGTTCAGTTCTATCACTGTACAAGCCAAATGTCGATTAGCATTTCACATTGAAATTGTTTGATTAATATCAGTTTTAGGGTTTATATTTGTCTTAACACTAGTTTTATATTTGCTTTGTTGTTGATTTCATTGTTTGTTGTTATTTTTAATACCCAAAGTGGTAATATATTGGTTTTTTTTTATCATTGTTTACGTTGTGTTAAGTAATCGCTTAAAAATTATTCCGGATCTGTTGTGAAAATTTTCCGGATAATGTCACAGTTCGGTAGTCCTTTAAAACTTACCCCAACAAGTGCAAAGAGAGGGAAGTCTTCCTTAGATTGGCAGGAATGCATAATTTGTCAGATTAAAAGCCCGGAAAAATTACATATTTTCACTGACAAGGGCAAAGTTAGTTTTATTGAAGCTACTAAACTACGGAAAGATGAGATCTATTTTAAGATTGTAGAAGAGTTGTCTTCTATTAATCAATTTTTTTCGGAAAATATTGATGTTAAATACCATAGATCTTGTTGTAAATCTTACACCAGTAAGCAGAATCTATCTTGTTATAAACAAGATTTTATGGAAACGGAGGAGAATATAGGTGGTGCTTGCATTTTTTCACCTGCTGCAAGCACATCTAGAATCACAACTCGATCAGAGTGGTATTCCTGTATTTTTTGTAAGAACAAAACTTACAAAAAAGATGCTAAATTGCACAAAGTGGAATCAGAAGACAGAATAAAGAATATACTTGAGGCAGCTAGAATTAATTCGGATCATGAAATTGAGTCAACGGTTTTACATGAAAATTTTACTGAAAATGCCCTTTATCATTCGGCCTGTATAACTAAATATCTACTGAAAACATCCCAAAAAGTAAAAGCAGAATCTTCTGACCACGATACTGCATTTGTGAAGTTGGTTCAGAAATTAATTCAGACCTGATGGTAAAGCATAAGGCTTTTATGATGTCCAACTTGCTTGAGAAATTTCGTTTCTTGCTTCCACAGGACTATGCCGACAAATACACAACATATAAATTGCAAAATAGGTTAATGAATTATTACGGCGATTCAATTGTCATACAACCACAACAAGGCCAGGGTAAATCAAATATCATGTTCAGCAGCTCTATATCTATCGGTGACGCAATCAAAGCTGCAAGTCAGCTAAAATCTGAACTCAAAATAGCACAGTTAGATTTGGAAATTGGAAGTTCCAAAAATACAACAAGTGAAGAACAGATTTTACACACCGCTGCCAATATTTTAAGGCGTGATATACATAGCCTTGATCTAAACAATAATTATTACCCAACACCTTCCGAATGTTCTCTGCCGTTGTCAATTCAATCAATGCCCCCAAACCTGATCAAATTTATTTGTTGGTTAATAGATGAAAAGTCTTTTCTGGCCGTTTCAAACCAAAACCATACTACCGTAGAAAAAATGCGAAAATGTATGTCGCTTACAGAAAGCATAGTTTCAATGAGTACTTATGTTATCACTCCATTTCAAATTGGTCTTGCATTACAATTGTATCACGAATTTGGATCAAAACAATTAGTTGAAACATTAAATGCTCATGGGTTTTGCAGTTCGTATGATGAGGTTAGGCGTTACCTAACAAGCTTATCAAGTCATGAAATTGATAGGATCAAAAATGGCGTGTATGTTCCAAACGGTATTGTACCGCTGTCTTCCAATGGATGTCTTATCCAGGAAGGATCAGATAACATTGACATAAACACGGAAACGGTGGATGGCAAGGACACTTTCCATTCTATGGCTAGAGCTGTTTTCCAACTGCAGACTGAAATGACAGATTCAAGCGCTGTACATGCTGAACAGGTTAAAGTTAAACGAGGACAGGAAAAATCTTTACCAGTCGACGAGCAGACACTGTCTTTGATAAACTGTGTACCATTCAACAAGCCAAAAGAGCGTCCTGAGCCTCCCCGTCGTGAGAATGCATATAGTGATATACAATCTTGTTCAGAAAGATGTGAGGCTTCTTTAGACTCCGTTTGGGTTTTGCTGCGACTTCTGTTCAGAGAAGTAATTAAATTTCCAATGGAACTTCCAGAACAAATTAAACAAGCAATCCCCTTCTGGACTGGGTTTAATGGCCTAGTCTCAGAATCACTTCCTTGTCAGACACTTGTTACATATGCACCAGTTGTTGACTCGAAGCCAAGCGATATGTCAACCGTTTATACAACAATGAAGAAATGTATGGACATGTCAAAAGAAGTAGGACAGGACTTTGCAATACAGACGTTTGATCAACAACTTTACGCAGTATCACAGCAAGTGAAATGGTCAATGCCGGAAGTTTTTCAATCCCATATTTTGAGGCTTGGTGGATTTCACACACTTTTTTGTTTTATAGCTTGTATTGGCAAATTGTGGGCAGATGGAGGTCTTCAGGATCTTATGGTTGATTCTGGTGTTTATGCCGGATGCACTGTTGACCAGATGCTCTTAGGGAAACAGTTTAACCGATCAGTTCGAGGTTTAACACTCGTATATGAAGCATTACGATCGTTATGGTTTGCTTCGTTTTTCAAATGGTGTGAGGAAAATGATGGTATTAATGCAATACCAAAGGATGTATGGGTGATGCTGTCCAAATGTCAAGCAAAGTTTTCAGATGAATCGGAATCTTACAAAGATGTACTTAACGAGTTAACGATTCTGTATACCACCCATGTATTACCATTAACAGTACGATTCAGGAACTGGGGATATCTCGAGTCCCCGACATTTAAGTACTGGGATATGTTCCTGAACGCGGTTGAAGTAATGCTCCAAAACATTCGTGCAGAACGGGAGGGTTTGTGGTCATTGCATTTACATACTACTACTGATATGCTGCCATACTTCTTCATAACCAACAGAACAAACTACTCCAGATGGACCCCGGTTTATATTCTTGATATGCTTGATATCCCTCATAAAGTTCAATCAGCATTTGATTCTGCAAATTCAACAAAAAAAGGGAACTTTTAACGGCATTTGGAGTGACATGGCCACCGAAAAAACCATTATAAAAGACTCTAAAGGGCATGGGGGGATTGTTGGATTAACCCGCAAAAAATCTGCTTTGATTAGATGGACATTAACGAGACATGTTCTCGGTCATTTCGGTTCAGAAATGCGTGATAGAGCTGGTTTGTCCATAGAGAGTGATTTATCTCACGAAGAAATGAAATCAGCAGCAATGACACGAGATAACCAACAGGTTAGTGATTTGATAGATCATATTATCAACAAAATGACAGATCCTTTTGATGTTACCTTACATCCAGTTCCTCTCATAAACATTTCAACTGGGATGCACGCATCTAAAGAAGTTCAAGATTCTTTATTGAATTCTATTAATGAGGGCACACAAAGGGTTAAATCCTTTGTTGATGGTTCTTTGTCGAATGGGCAGTCTCGAAGTTTCTATAACCCGATATCAAGATTTAAACTAAAGTCTTTCGAGGATATGACGAACAAAACTAAACTAAAGTGTCGTTCTGGTGACACAGTTAATGTGCATATCAACCCAGAGTTAGTTTTTAGGCGTGCCTTGGTTTTGGCAAATTGTCGAGAGGATGTAACAGTTGAAAAAGTTCTGTCCTATCCAATTGGCCCAATCCCAACATCCATGTTCCATGACGATGGTACATTGCGCAAAACTTGCAAGGCAGATTTAGCTCACATACTGGAACAGGATGTAGTAGTCTGTCAAATCCTTCCAATATTCGATATATCCCGAACCACCCATATAAGAGATGGCATGGCATTATTGCAATCTATCAATGCAAAAAGGTTTAAAACATTTGGTGAATTGGCTTTAGATTTTGTCCGCAATCAGATTGCTTGCTTTCAATATGCTTCAGTGGTTGGCTGGTTGCTGACATTTTTGATAGATATGACATTCAAAATTCCATTAAAAGCTCTGAACGGAAACGTCGATCAAAGTCATTTTTCAATCCAAAAGTGTTTCAAGTAATCGAAGGAAGAATCATTCCAGACTGGAAAAAATTTCTTAGTTCAGGTGAAAATAAGCAGTCACTTATAAAGTTTCTTGGTGAATTCACTTTGCAATATATGAATGAAAATAGTTGTCTAATGGATGGACAAAAACTGTACCTTGCTGGATCATTTCCCAATCCAGAAATAGTGAAAATAATAAGTCCCAAAGGTATATCAGATTGCAGTGAATTGTCAAGTACACAAGAAGAGGCAGATACACGTATTGTTCTGCATGCATTGAATGCTGAAAAACTGTACAGGGAAAACGATGTAAACGGTCGCATTATTGTAAAGTCTCCGGATACGGATGTGCTAGTACTTTTAATACATTATTTCCCACAGATGACTCATATATCTGAATTGTGGTTTCAAACAGGAATGATCTCTAGCATTAAGGATTGTCGGCGTTACATTCCTGTTCATGAGCTGTGTGGGTCGTTAAATTCAGTTTTGTGTAAAATCCT
Source organism: Mytilus edulis (assembly GCA_019925275.1). Lineage (NCBI taxonomy): Eukaryota > Metazoa > Mollusca > Bivalvia > Mytilida > Mytilidae > Mytilus > Mytilus edulis. The sequence continues at coordinate 8,160,296 of CM034361.1, forward strand.
ACCAGCTGCACACGCTATTACAGGATGTGATACTACATCGTCTTTATTTGGCATAGGCAAGAAATCCATGCTAAAGGCACTAAAAGAAACGCCTGTTCATTTCAATGACTTGTCCCAGATATCTTTATTAGATATAGAAGATTCGGTAGCCGTCAGTCGAAAACTCGTAACTAGGCTTTATGATCCTAAAGGAAAGTCCAAACGCTGCCATACTAATCTGAACAGTTTCCGGGTGAAATTAGCCACATGTAAAGATTCTAGCTTGGTCCGACTCCCTTCTTGTGAAGCATCTTTCAAACAGCACCTCCTTATGTCTTCTTTCCAAACCAAAATCTGGATGACTGCACATATCGCCAAGTCTGCTATTGGATCGCCTTTACAGTTTGGTTGGAAAGAAGGAAAGTGTGGTCTTGAACCTGTCTTGTTTGAAGGTCAAATGTCACCTGACTTCCTTCAAGATTTGGTGTGCACATGCAAAGGAAAATCAGTTTGCAGTAAAAGTTGTGTGTGTTTTGAACAGAATTTGTCTTGTACTGAACTGTGTCAATGTCAAGCATCAGACCTTTGTAAAAACATAAATACACACCTGGCAGATATAGATGATGATGATGATGATGCTTGATTACCTGACCTATCTACGTCTTAATAATGCTAATTCATATATAAACTTGTTTTGCTTTTAGTTTTTGTCCACTTTTTCTGTTGATTTAATATACGTTTAGTTTACTTTGACACTGAAGCTATTTCCGTTTATTATGATAGGACGATCGGGCATTCCTAATGTTAAAAAACGTCAAAAAAACGTTGATATGATGCTAACATATTTTATAAACCTTATATGAATACATTTTGATTGATCAACAAAAATATTAATGACAGCTTTTGTCTGCAAAAAAAAATGTAAAAAATTTACTGAAATAACCATCATGACCATTGAAACTGAAATCAATGAAATTAACTTTTATCACCCTTTACCTGACTTTAAACTTTTGTATAGTAGCAAGTCGTCTTAAGACTTCATTTTTATGGAAAAAAAATATTACCAAAGTTCAAGGTCATCCTTGTATGGAAACTAAATGAAGTCATAAATAAACAAAATGTATCATATAACGAAAAACGTCAATTTTAACGTTAAAAATGACGTATTTAGAAAAAAAAAATGGTATGCCCAACAGGCTCCATATATGTTGAAGGAAATATTGTCCCCTGATTGTTTAATATGTTTTATGTTCCTAAGTTTAGCCCAAAATAGACAGTAAAGTCAAAATTTTGTAATATTCAATTGTTGACCTTTGACCTCAATTATGCAAAATTCCGACCACTTCTCATGCTTACGGCATCATTAATATTAAAGTTAACAATTTTATCTTTTCAATGATATATAATTTAGCCGTGTGTTCGGTGGGTGCATTAAAAAAAAATATTTTTGATTCTACCGCTGGTCTATAACGGTTGCGTGTTAAAGCGACAGGTGTTCTTTTTCATCTTAATGAGAAATTTCAATTTAGTTCTGGTTGCATCGGAATAGTGGCATGTATTTGACCAAGGAATTGTATATTTAAATATACAATTCCTTGATTTAACTAATATGGATATTTATCTGTTTCAGAAAAACGCTTTTCTGGAGAAGCCGGCCTTGCATATGTTAGCTATTTTATCAAGAAACTATCTACTCTGAGCACTCGCATGCATCTCACAATTTATTAGGGGACCTCGTTGGCCGAGTGGCGTAAGTTGTTACTACTGTAATTACTAGCCAGTTAACACTGAGGTTGTGAGTTAGAACCCCGCTCGTATCAGTTTTCCTATCGAATGTCGGTGGTTTTCTCAGGGCACTCCGGCTTCCTTCGCCACAACACTAAGGTTGTGAGTTAGAACCCCGCTCGTATCAGTTTTCCTATCGAATATCGGTGGTTTTCTCAGGGCACTCCGGCTTCCTTCGCCACAGCACTGAGGTTGTGAGTTAGAACCCCGCTCGTATCAGTTTTCCTATCGAATGTCGGTGGTTTTTCTCAGGGCACTCCGGCTTCCTTCGCCACAACACTGAGGTTATGAGTTAGAACCCCGCTCGTATCAGTTTTCCTATCGAATATCGGTGGTTTTCTCAGGGCACTCCGGCTTCCTTCGCCACAACACTGAGGTTATGAGTTAGAACCCCGCTCGTATCAGTTTTCCTATCGAATGTCGGTGGTTTTCTCAGGGCACTCCGGCTTCCTTCGCCACAACACTGAGGTTGTGAGTTAGAACCCGCTCGTATCAGTTTTCCTATCGAATGTCGGTGGTTTTCTCAGGGCACTCCGGCTTCCTTCGCCACAACACTGAGGTTGTGAGTTAGAACCCGCTCGTATCAGTTTTCCTATCGAATGTCGGTGGTTTTCTCAGGGCACTCCGGCTTCCTTCGCCAATTAAAACTGTCTGCTACCGCTACGAAAAAGCCTACGGTGCTTAAAACAACAAAAAATAATAAATCTTACGGGGCATCTTTAGAAAGTTCACTTTTGTTATTAGTTTCCTATCTATTCTGTTATTATATTTGATTTAAATTTGTAACACATATTTTGTGTCTAAGTGTAAATAGAGAATCAAAATCTGATGAATTATGGATAGTGACATTCTTATCAAACAAACAAAGTCCACTGGGGTAAAGCTGATGACCGTAACTGCATTCACGGTCATCCCAAGATGTCGGATGAAAAATTAGGTCAGTTTCTGTATTGTCTGTTAAAGTGTTTCTATATCATTTTCTTTACAAATCATACATTGAAACGATGTAAATTTATAAAAGAATCACTCGGAAATCACTAATTACTTCTGAGAAATGTGCATGAAACGGGAAATTCGATTTGAAAAAATCGCCAAGATGACCGTAAATCACAATCGAGATGACCGTAACAGAATCAGCGATTCATAACAAGGCTGACCGTAACTGCTTTTAAGATGACCGTAATTTGTAAATGATGACCGTAACTTTTAAAGGATGACCCTCAATTCTAAGAAATACCCGTATTTATATAACTATCTTTTTGTATCAAATGATTAATCGTGTTGGTATATAATGATGGAAAATTGTATGTTGGAAAAGGAAAATAAAATAAAGTAAACTTTCATAAATAAACTAATAAATAAAATAAAATGGAATTATATTGCATTGCTTAAGCTCTAAGACATAAGATTAAGTTATAAATAGTTTCGTCTTTTTGTAAATAATATAGTTAATCTCATTTCTAGAGTTCTTTTGATCATAGCTATTAATCTGACGTTGAGAATTAAATTAAATAAACTGTCATCTTTTAAAAGAATAAAAATGTTTGTAATTTGCCGTAGGAAAATAACCCTTAAGTATTTCTATTGTCCACTAAATAATTCTGTAAAGTAAGTAAAGATTTTGATAATCCTTTAATTGCTTTTACATAACTAAATAAAATATATGTCAATCATATAAATTTATAACATAAAAAGAGAATAATTTACCAATAAAAAGTAACTTTAGAAAATTCAAAATTGACGCTTAAATTTCATAGGTGAATAAAATAATTCCAATCAGCACGTGATGTTGGGGTTAAAAAGGGAAGACCGCAACTTCCCAACATCACATATCACACTTTAATGTAGATAGTTGTTTGGAATAAATAATTGAAACATCATTGTATTTTATTCACCAGGTATGTAAATTGTTTAAGTGTAAACTATTTTAAATTGTATTTTAAAAGTAAGAATTTAGTTTCTGATTTAATAACTTAGTTTCGTATTTAAAACTTAACTTAAATTTATAAAAGATTTTCATTAACAGAAATAAGTTAAAACAAATTTAACTATTTGATCACATATCACACTTTAATGTAAATAGCTGTTTGGAATAAATAATTGAAACATCATTGTATTTTATTCACCAGCGCCAGGCCTCGAAAGGAGAAAGTGTCCGAGATGAGGGACACGCCAGAAGAAGGTATAACCTAGAACACAGTGAGCTAGAGTATTCCCCAGATTCCTAGAAAGAAGCTAGAATCCCCGTGTAGATAAAAGCGAGTCAGAGTAGTCCCCAAGTGAAAGATGGCAGTCCCCCGATATTCAAGAGCTCATTAACGTTTTGGAGGGAAAGGGGAGACAACCTAACAGAGCAGCGATTCTTCCCCTTTTCCTGCATTACAGAATACACATATTAATATGAGAGTTTTATCCTATAGGTAGAAGAAAATAAGACGTGCTTCAAATGCAAAGATTACCATATGTATCTTTTTTACAGTAGAGTGTTTAATTTTTAAAATGAATTTGCCAAAAGGGAAAACATGCTACAAAAGCGCGATAAAATGACACCTTACAAGCATAATGAAAAAAATGCGGTGCACAGTTCAACTGCTCGACATAAGATTTTTTTTTGTTTCTGGGATTCCTTTTAATGACATATAATAAATACACATTTTTAAAAATGCCAAAAAAAATGCATGTACACCCATTGATATTATATCGTCTTTCATTTTGTCGTGCAAATAAAATAACAGAAATATTTTGAAAATATCATTCGAATAAACTAGTGAAGGTGAGCTCCAGCAAAGTAGATCCTTAAAATAGTATTGTACGAAAAGCGTATCACAAGGCGGAACGTTGTCAATTTGTATATACAATGTATACAGAAATGTTATTCATACAGTCAGGATTCTACTTCTTCAAAATTATCTCCCCATTGCGCCAGTTCATGCTCACAATCGTAGAAATGGAAGCCATTGTAGGGATGACGCTCTGCCAATTTTGCTCTTGAAAACTGATAAATTTATCCACATAGCACCATTACGATCGATCGTTATATGTCAGTTATATTTTAAAAGACTAGATACTGAGCATTAGTTAATGATCTTGTCTGCATTGATTCAACTTAAAAATATTGTCTGTTCTCGGATGTCAGATGGAATTTTTGAAAATTCTTAAGCATTTAAAAAAATTCTAATTAAATATTTCGTGGAAGGGCAGACTAAACAATTTTAGTGGTTGAAGATTATAAACCCTAGTTATCACACACAAGAAAATCATATTTTTTCGAAGATATCCATTTTCATCATCCAAATTAAAAGACTGTCGTCAAGTACTTTTAGAAAAAAAATAGCTATTTGAACACACCTACTCTGTTTTTGTGATTCATTAGATAGGTATCTCCCTTGACCCATATATTTCATCTTTTCGTACTGTCATTTTTTTACGTTATAAAGTCAACCTGTAGCTTTGATATATAATAATGATAGAATCTGAAGCGAGATGCTATTTAAAATACTGTTTTAAAGACAAAATATACACCCAAACATGCCCTAACATAAAAAGGTGCACTCGATTTTTCTCTTTTCGATACAATCGTTACCTGTTTTGGGGAATTTTATCTTGATTCACATAATGGAAGGGCAGACACGAAAATTTCTGAACTATAAGATTGATATGTTCTCCGTCCGTGATAAAAAAAAATCGGAGGTTATGCATTTTCTACATCCAACTTATAGATACTATATATAAAAAAGAAGATGTGGTATTATTGCCAATGAGACAACTATCCAGAAAAGACCAAAATGACACAAACATTAACAATTATAGGTAACCGTAAGGCCTTCAACAATGAGCAAAGCCATACCGCATAGTCAGCTATAAAAGGCCCGATAAGAACCATATCGTCGACTTGATATCTTATTGTTTTGCATTACTATGTAATAGATACATTGAAAACTTATGCAAATGGTGTTTAAAATAAGAAATTGTCGTTTTATTTGTTTTTTAACCTTTTAGAATTTGTTACTATATTAAACATTACAGTTAACTTGTACGCTTTCTCGATACACACAGAGCTTCGATTCTTTTGTTCTATTTCAAAAGTGTTTCGCCTGCATATACCAAGACAATTAAGATTTTAATCTGCTTCCTCTGGAACCATACACATGGGCTCGATTACCAAATATTCTATGTATTATTAATGTTTTAATGCTCCATTTATTGGCATTATGTTTTTCTGGTCTGTTTGTACGTTCGTCCGTTCGCTGTTTGTTTGTCCAGCTTCAAGTTAAATAAAATTGAAACCTTAGTACACATTTTCCCTATAGTATGATCTTTTTAATTCTAATGCCAAATTACAGTTTTATCCCATTTTCATAGTCCACTAAACATAGAAATGATAGTGTAGATGAGGCATCCGTGTACTAGGGACACATTCATGTTTCTCAAATTTTCGTCGTATCGCTGTCAATTTGTGTTTAAATTTTAACGTCGATATCAATGAATATTTCATTGTTTACGAGAAATATGCAATTTATTATCATTGTTATAAATCCTTAATATAGCCAATTATATTATAGTTTAAAAAAGAAATTTATGAAACATATTTATATCTGCTAACCGTGCCCCTATTGAGATCGACAAACTCAACAAAAAGCTTTGAATACAATACGGATAATTTCTTAGAATTGATGGTCATACCTATAAAAAGTTACGGTCGTCCTATATAAATTACAGTCAGTCTTTACAAATTACGGTCATCCTTTACAAGTTACGGTCAACTTTTTACCAATCACGGTCATCCTTGTTTTATGTTACGGTCATCTTAAAAATATTTTGATTATGATTTACGGTCATCTTAACGATTTTTTCAAATCGAATTTCCCGTTTCATGCACAATTCTTGGAAGTAATTAAGTGATTTTCGAGTGATTCTTTTATAAATTTACATCGTTTCAATGTATGATTTGTAAAGAAAATGATATATAAACACTCAAACAGACAATACAGAAACTGACCTAATTTTTCATCCGACATCTTGGGATGACCGTGAATGCAGTTACGGTCATCAGCTTTACCCCAGTGAAAGTCTGTGGAACGCATTTTACTACCGGATCGAATAAACGGTGACGTAAATATTTGTGATACGTTTTCGAGCAGATTGGGTCCCTTTTTAGATTATATTTGCGTTTTTAAATAAATTTTTAAACGTCTTTGGTTGTGTTTTACGATAAGTACGACAATAGTTGGTGCTCTCCAGATCTCGCGCTTGCACGTGCGGTTCCATCAGTAGTTTTACCGTCGTCAACCCGTGTTCTAATTTCATCCCGTTTTTTTTCTTATTTCAAGATCATTGATTTAATATTTGCAAAATATAAAGTTAACAAAAAAAATATATATATTAAAATTATACAAAACTTAGGAAACGGATGTATCTGTATCGTATTTTTCACACATCAATCAAATAAACACATGCCATGTTATGACATCAAATACCCCAGCCGTTTGACCACCGGGTCGAATCGCCAGTCATAGAATACCCGCAATCTGGACTCAATCAACCGTTTCAATGAACAATACTTATCACTCCAGCACGCAGTGTTCATTCACGACTTTCACTCACAACACATGTCAAACAATCTCACGAGCCACAGACATGAAGTTAGACATGAAGTTAGATACCCGAATTTTCGAGGATTCTGGAAATTTTACATTTGGTTCTGATGAAGATTCTAATTCGCTGGACCATTACCCGTTTTCCATCGCTGCACTTTTAAAGGTATTTGCATTAACCGTTATTATTGATTTTCTGGTATCTATTATTACCTGTTGTATAGAGAGGAAGTTCTTTATTCGATCACCTGTCCTCATTAATTATTAATTATGTCAATACACAAAGGCTTCATTTACAGATGTATTTTACGCGAGAGTAAATTTTCAATTATTAACTGAATATTAATTTTTTTTTTATGAATTTGTCCTGTCATTTTCTAATAAACAGTTATTTTAAATCTTTTCCAAAATTAAATTATAGGTTTCAACAGTAAATATATAGATTTAGAAATAGCCAGATTATTTCATTTCTTGATTAATTTTTAGTTTTTATAAAAAAAAAAATAGTTATGATAGTAAATCAAAATTTCTGAGATTTTTTTCTATAAAGCGTTCTTTTATTTTTAAATTGGAAAATATTATTATATTCATTATTATGTTAAATAATGCTAATGGCAAATAATTTATAGAAAATTTTATCATCGACAAACCGTTTTATGTGGTTGTATCTTTCATACTTTGGATTTTATTGTGAGGAAAGCCAGACGTTTCTGAATAAAATTCCTTAGAAACACAACACACGCACATATCATATACACACACGGCGCGTGCAGAGAACAGCGTATCCAGATGCAGAGCAAATGTTCTGGAGTTACGTCACAAATACTACATCAGTAAATATTTACACGAATATTGAATAGATTCTTTAGGGAAACGGAGACAGAATTAACCAGATAAGCGGCTTCCAGCATAGAACAGAAATGTGTGAATTGTGTCTTTAGATTATAACCATATTCTGATAATATTGTAATTCAAAACCGCCAAAAAACTATGGTAAGGTTACATGTTGCATGTATGTTGTGTAAAATAATTTTAACATATATCAGTATTGTGTTTAAAAAAAAAATGTTTTAAATATAAAGTAAAAAGTTCTTTGTCGACAATTTTCTTTGTTTACTGATAATAATTGAAATCAGACACTCTTCAGTTGGTCTTGGAGGATAAATCGATTCCACACGTGTATCTCTATACAGAACACAAATCCATCATTAAATCAATATGGCAGCCTTATAATAGAGTAGTTATGGTCAGACTATTCAAATAATCATTTCTACTGGATTCTAAAGAATCAGACCGTATTCTAAGAAAACACTGATATAGTAAAAGTTAAGGCTGACACAAAGTTGTCATCAGTAAAAATTAAAACTATTTGTTAGTCTTAACTGGGTATACATTACAAATAACCTATAGATGGAAGATGGACCCACTAAGAGAATAGAATATGACAATAACATCAATAATTGATTTTGTTTAAAGTCCAGTCTCCATCAATAATTCAAACAAATTAATGCATTAACCATGTTAACGGTAAATTTAGACAAATTTAGACAAGATCGCGCGATTAAATTTCAAATTTTAAAAGAAGTGATTTTTTCAGGATTGATGAATCGAAATGATGATTTTTACTAAGTTCTGATTCTACATGTTCTATGATATACTTATTTGAACATAAAGACACCAATCCAAGTCTGTTTCTTTTCTCACAGAACGGAGAGATTTATATAACCATACGACCTATTTCGTTTTTGCACACATTGCTGTAAAAGGTTATTTTTATCAACTTATGTGTTTTAGTTAGATTTATTATCATGATTAAAAACAGAGAGGCTAAGTTCAAATAAAGTGGATGCAAGTAATTATAGGGAACCATAATGCCTTCAACAATGAGAGAAACCTTGACGTATAGTCTTATATTACTTTATTTTACCTTGAAACACTTTACATACAAAGAGACTCACTGAAGTCTTATAGGTTTGATGGAATGGTGCTTTAACATACAGAACTGGGCTGTCTTGACCACGGGGCATTGATAAACCTAGGCCGTTCACACATCCTGCATAATGCCATTGGCCCCTGTTAGCACTTGCATCCTTTCAGGCATCCTTTTGCGATTTAAAGGCTTTTCTTTCTGTCAAATGTACTTTACAGTATTCACACTCGTGGGGTCTTACTAAAAAGTATAGGTTTCAATATATCGATTAGGACAATAACTGTTATAATCTTGGTGTGAACGGTTATTATTTCCAAGGATTAGTATAGAACTATACAAATACGTGTTATTTCGTAGAAAAAGTACCAGAAAATGAAAATGATATACGATGATTAAAGGGCATATCATTTTACCAAGTGAGAGTCCCATCCCAAACACTGAGACATTAATTAGACCTGTTATTTCAGAAAGACATATAGCGTTATGGAGATGAATAATATGGTAGGAACATATTTTATGTGACATCCAGTTCTGACAAACCTAATATAAGTATAAACGTCAAATTTAAACCAAATTGTCTATTGCTTATTAAAAAACAAATTCTAAGTAAAAGTATTAATACGTCACACACAAATTTTTACAGTATTGACCTGGCAAGACCAACATATTTAAATAAGCTTTTTAAAGGCTTGTCTCTGCTCGATTTATAAAAAAGTTGATATTTTGTAAATTGATGTTTATTATTTTTCAGACTGAAAAAGACATATGTTATGGTTGTGGAGATTTGATAACTGACCGACATCTTCTCAAGGTCAATGACCGTCACTGGCATATACACTGTCTTAGATGTTCTCTTTGTCAGACGGCCTTAGACAGGGATTCTTCATGTTACATCAAAGATGGCAGTGTCTTCTGTAAAAATGAGTAAGTTTACTGGGCTTTGTAATCGTCAGTTGTAGCAATGAAGGTGTGCTTGAATAGTTACAATAATGTACTTCGCATTTTTTTAATAAAATAAATAACAGCCTCAGTTATAATATCAGGTTGCATACCATGATTGATTGATTGATTGATTCTTGATATTTTAGGTTGTATACGAGATAAGAACCTGCAGTATAAAAATATATTTTTTGTAACTGTCAAATCTGGCCAAATTTGAGAAGGGGGGGGGGGGGGGTAATAGGGGATCTGTGAACAACACCTCTATTTTGGCAAAAACAGTTAACAAAAAAGGCAAATATTAGCATAACAGTTATCACAGTGGGTTGAAAACAGTTAACAGTTTTAATTTGTCTTGGATAACAGTTAACAACACCTTGAAAACGGCCAAATCAGTTGAACATAAATAGATATTGCCACCCCCTTGAACACTTTACCAATTTTTATTTAACATGTATTTTGCCCCCAAAAAATGATCCTTGCTGGAATTTTGACAGTTGACCAAACATGTTGTTTGTTTTTCCAGAGAATTCAACAGAACCGATTGTGCTAACTGTAGTAAAACCATTCGTGGAGAAGACTGGGTACGTAAAGCCAGAGATTTGATATATCATGTGGCTTGTTTTTATTGTGAAACATGTGACAAACCATTATCTACGGGAGAACAGTTTGGACTTCTCGGCAAACGACTTCTGTGTAAAAGACATTTTATTGAAAGTATGGATGGGAATAGCTCAGATGGCACCGATGGTAAGTTTTGTCAAATTATTGGTGACACTAACTCCTTTTTTTCCTTAAATAGTACACACATTTTTGTTGTAGCACGCCTCAGGGTATAAAATTTTCTCAGTGTGTTAAAAGACCTATTGGTGTCCTGATTTCTGCTCTTTGGTCCGGTTATTTTCACTTTTACACATTCCTTATTTCCATTCTTAAGTTTGATGAAAGAATGGATAGAAATGACTTGACAACTTGTTGACAGCAGGGGCTATTGGATTGACATTTTGGAACTGTTACTGTCATATTGTCATACACTGTACATGGATCTTTATTTATATATTTACACCAGAATCAATCAATGTTGATAATATTAATTTAAGTTTTACATAGTTTTGAATTATTTCTTAGGAAATGCTAGAAAATGTTGTAATAATTCTTTTATGTGAAACAAAATCACAACTCATGCTTGATAAACTTAAAAGCAAGGAGGCTTTTAATGCTGTTCTTCATTTTAAAGTGAAATAATCAGGGAGGCCTTCGACCACAGACAGCAACACACTTTCTTCTCATTGTAAGACTGTTTATGATTATCTATTCTTTCGAAAGTCATGATTGATTGATTGGTTGTTGGTTGTTTAACATCCAGTGGCTAATATTTCATGCATGACGTTCAGAACGAGAAAAAGTCATGAGAGTTGGGAGTGAATTACAGATATTCAACATTTGTTCAATACAGATTTATATCCCATATTATAAAAGATGAAAGATATTATGTTTGATACAATTTGTTTTTACCATCTGGTATTAATTTGGGTATAAAATTCCCCAAATTCAATAAATGTTTTAACAATTAATTGCAGATTTCCGTGTTTGTGCTTTCATCTGATATATTTATAGGGGGATCTTTAGTTTACAGTATAAAGTTGACTTTTATTTATGTTCAGATTTTGAGCCATTGAAATAGCACCTCAACATGCTTAATGTTCATAATTTTTTTTGACTGCATCAAGGTCTGTTTGGCCAAGTTTGGTAATAAAGCTAAACTGTTGGTTTGATGCTTAATTGATTACATGTATGTCTCTCATATAATCTGTTGTATCTTTGTCAACTTGGTTTAGAAAAAAGGTTAAAATTTTGTAATTTTTTGTCAATACAATATTTACATGTTTTACAACCATATTTCACTTCAAATAATACTACAAAAGCTCCTTATGAGACCAATATTGGACAGTGTCAGGATGAACATCTGGGTCTGACAAATACTACACTGAATCAATGGATTACAACAGCTTCCAAAGACTATTTCAGAATTCAACATTAAATTTACATAGTTTGGAATTAAATAATCATGATTTAAGATTTGACCTGGTTTTTTAGGAGCCAGTATACCCGAGACAATACATACAGATACCAGCAGTAATGATGGAACCTCAAAACCACGAGCCAAACGACCACGTACCTGTTTTACTGAGGACCAAATACAAATACTCCAGTCACACTTCATACTAGAAATAAACCCAGACTCACAAGCCATGGAGAAAATAGCTAATAAAGCTGGAATACACAAACGGGTGGCACAAGTATGGTTCCAAAATGCCAGAGCTAGACAGAAAAAAGAAAAGGGCAAAAAGAAAGCTACAAAATTTGGTGAGTTGAATTTTCTCCTCTTATAATAAACAAATCATTCAATGGTAACTTGTATAACATCCCTTGGAATCTGACACATTAAAAACATTATTTGACATTAAAATACATAGAATGATCATGTGGTATGTCTGCTAATGATACAACTATCAATTCAAACATTTGAATAATTATAGACCAAAATATGGCCATCAACAATGAGAAAACCTTTCTGTATAATTGGCTATTAAAGACCCCGACAGGAAAAATGTGCAACAATTCAAAAAATGAAAAAAAAAATTGCTTCATAAACAAATATGACGAAAGTGGAAAATGAGAGACGTGGACAACGACAGACATGGACAACTGTATTACCATAGATATTAAATAGGGTTTCAAGCTCTAAGTAAACCTAAACTAGGAAATTTTGTGACAGAAAATAACTTTGTACACCTTATTTATGACATTTTTGTGACTGAAAATTACTTTCCTGTTGAACTTACTTTAAATAAAGCTAATACTAACAATGACCACTGCCCTTTCCTCGATCTTGATATCTATATCATTAACGGGAAGCTTAATACAAAAATTTATGATAAAAGAGATGATTTTTCATTTCCTATTGTTAATTATCCATTTTTAGATGGTGAAGTTCCCTTGTCACCATCTTATGGTGTTTATATATCTCAACTTGTACAATTCGCTAGTGTATGTAACAACGTATTAGATTTTAGCGAAAGAAATTTGTGTATTACTGAAAAATTATTACACCAGGGTTTTCGATATCACAAACTGGTCAAAACATTTACTAAATTTTATCACCGGTATAAGGAAATAATTCGTAAATATAACTCAACATGCAGACATCTTATACGTTCAGGTATTTCACATCCAATCTTTTATGGTAATATTCTTTACAAAGCACAAAAATGTCAGTATTCACCTCAAAAGCTTACAAAACCTTTCAACAGACTTATTAAGAAGGGATATAGTTACGATACTGTTGTCAGGTCATTAAAGATTGCATATTTTGGCTTTAATATTGATTCACTTATCATGCTTATAGGGTCTTTGCATCGGAACTAAACACATTTATTTTTTAAAAAAACAGTTATTGGCATGACACGGGTTATGTTCTTCTCATATATTTTATGAAAGTTTGATACTAAACTCCTAACGGGAGGGATTGTGCCTGATATTCATATGATGAAGACATAATATTTCAATCAGTTTAATTGAAGTCTGGAGCTGGCATGTCAGTTGACTGCTAGTAGTCTGTTGTTATTTATGTATTATTGTTATTTTATTTATTTTCTTTTGTTACATCTTTTGACATCGGACTCGGTCTTCTCTTGAACTGAATTTTAATGTGCGTATTGTTATGCGTTTACTTTTCTACATTAGCTAGAGGTATAGGGGGAGGGTTGAGATCTCATAAACATGTTTAACCCCGCCGCAATTTTGCGCCTGTCCCAAGTCAGGATCCTAAGGCCTTTGTTAGTCTTGTATGATTTTTAATTTTAGTTTCTTGTGTATAATTCGGAGTTTTGTATGACGTCCATTATCACTGTACTAGTATACATATTTTCATGGGCCAGCTGAAGGACACTTACGGGTGCGGGAATTCTCGCTACATTGAAGACCCATTGGTGGCCTTCATCTGTTGTCTGCTCTATGGTCGGGTTGTTGTCGCTTTGACACATTCCCCATTTCCTTTCTCAATTTTATTTGTTCACCTTAAGCCCCGGTCACAACAGATCCTATGGTTTGATTTTGTCGTGGAAGATCTATAAAATAGTTGTCGTAGCGCTGTTTTGCAAAATGTCAAAAAAATATTTCGAGTGATCACATCAGCTACGACATGTCCACGATGGTTCCACGATGGGTACAAGACAGAACAAAAAATGTAATTGTATTGTCGTGTGTGTGTTGTGAGACAATCCTGCGACTATATCATGAGTGTCTTGTGACAGTCTTGAGATTGTCGTCAGACAGCTGTGCACCGATTGTTTGATTAAAATGCATTATATTGATACCCACGATAATGTGTTTATTGCACGACAGTCGCACAACGATTGTAAGACACCTTCACGACAGCCACAAGACATTGACATGATAAAAAATCATAGAGAAAAAAAGGTGCATGTCCAATTTTTGTCCCACGACAGCGCCACGATGCTAAAAATATCGTGCAACTGTCGTGTGATTGTCTTACGAAGACGACAGATGACCCGCGATTTGACAAAATTTCATGTCGTGGCGCTGTATAGATGTGTCGTAGGGATGTGACCAGGGCTTTAGCTATGACATTTTGTGACAGAAAAATTAAAAGATGTTTGTTGATCAATTAGACAACAATGGAGCAACACAAATAACCAAGATATTAGATTGCAACCTATTGTCTTTAAATTACAAATGATGACAAGCAGACATTCAAACTCTAACTTCAAGTCCAAATGACAAAGACATGAAAGTACAAACAATTTAACAAAACACTACCATGAATAAGATTGGTTAACACAAACTCCACAATAACTAGTGGTCATCTCTCCAGAAGGGTAAGCAGATCCTGCTCCACATTTGCCACCTATTTTTATATTGCTTGAGACTTAAAAGAATATCAACTACAATCAATCTGATGGGATTGATGTACATACATGACATAGACAATGTAGAAAACACGTAAATTATTAATTAAAAAAAAAAATGCATTTATCAAACAATTAATAAAATCTCCCACTAGGCAGACACATATCACCAAACCAAAACCCCTTTTTAATATGTTCTCTCTTACTGTTTTATTAACTCTTGACCTTTATTTTCAGTCCGACCACCATCTTCCAGTAGTTCCGATGGAAGTGACAGCCAACAGTCCTACTCAGAGTAACAATATAGTGCC